>OU015749.1:49393009-49454438 GCA_907169655.1 Acomys percivali
CTAGAGAAAGAGGCTGGGTATCTACAGAACAAATCATCCTGTTTACTTCATTATTGAACTTCCCTTTTGCTAAAGTCACCTTTCAGTGTGCATTTATTTGGGACATGAGTATCTTCAAAAGACTCACCCATTTACAGAGATCTATCCACATACGTCTTCCACAGATGTTTTTATTACCAGTTTTCCCATCATCCTCTTTCCAATTTTCTGACCATCTATTGCACATCTGGCTAATCAACTGATGCTGAAGAATCAACTATAAATAGGAAAAGATTGGCATCATTGAGATGAAATACACTGGGAAGTACTTCCTCAGGCTTATCCCACAGAAGCTGTGTTCCAGAGGTGGTTATGGTTTTACTTGTGCTGGCAGTCAAACTTAGTAGTACAAAAGTCACTCATATGTTGTATGTGTTTTGAAGGCATCAAGAGCGTGGAGAGCAACTAAGGCTTAGACCTATCTGACAGGAGTTGAGATCCTGAAGAGAGACCAGGGGAAGCTACTGATGAAACTGTAGGTCAGCTGCAACAAAATACAAAATATGCAACAGGTTGGAGATGTGAGTCCCATGGAATGACATCCAAGAACAGTAGCCTCCATGGAGTAGTACCAACTGGAGCTTAAAAGATACATTGTGTGCACCATAGAGGGTAGAGACAGAGAAAGGATACAAGCCCTTTGGTAAAGCCAAGAAGATCCTGAGTAGATCCCAGACACTGAACATTCAGGTACTTATATGGATAAACTTTGCATTTTCCTTAAGTGGATTGTGACACTGCCCTGATTTTTCCCTCGTTTAATAAGAAACTACTTAACTTATTGTTGAATTTATATGAGGCCATAGTTTGAGAGTCTTTCTATTTTAAAAGAGATTTTGTATATTTTAGAGTCTAGCTTTTAAGAGTGTTCAGATTTGTAAGGCTGTGGGACTTGTTAAATTTATAAATGTAATGCTTATAATAATGAACAAATTTGAGGATGAGAAAGAAAGAAAATTTTGGTTTAATAGCTATACATTTGTATGTCAACTTAAAATGGGGTCAGGTATAATGGCTACCTTTATGTCACCTTGACACCAACTTGAGTCATCAAAGAGGAGGGAGCCTCAATTCAGAAAATATCTCCATAAATTTGGGCTGTACGTAAGCCTATGTATAAGTCATTTTCTTAATTAGTGATTGATGTGGGAGGTCTGATCCTTTGTGGGTGGTGTCATCCCTGGGCTGGTGGTCCTGGGTTCTATAAGAAAGCAGGCTGAGGATTCCATACAAAGCCAGTAAGCAATAGTCTTCCATGGCCTCTGCAAGAGATCCTGTCTCCAGCTTCCTGCTCTGCTTGATTTCTTGTCCTGACTTCCATGAATGAACAACAGTGATGTGAAAATGTAAGCCAAATAAACCTTTCCTCCCTGTTTTTTTTTTTCTTGTCATGGTTCTTCATCAGGACAATGGTATGTTGAGCTAGGGCAATTTCTCAGATAAAATCGATTCTGACTGAGTGAAAACCTTGTATCTATGAAAGTACTATGAAGATAGCATCATGACACAGGACTCTAAGCACCTGGGAACTGAGGCAATGTTCCAGCAAGATGCATCCTGGAGCCAGAAGGCTTGCTCTCTTTTCACCATGCTTGTAAGCTTTGAACATCCAACAGTGCTGCTATCCCTCTGCTCCAACATTATGCACTCTATACTACTGGCCTGTAAGCCCCGAAAAAGCCCTTCCCTTGTGTACATTGCTCTGGTCATGATGTTTCATAAAAGGAATAGAAAAGTAAATAATGCCTAGGGCAGAAAATAAAGAAAGCCACGACATGTATCTAGAAGGGTTAAAATTACCTGCAAATATGTGTTTGATAATATTACACAATTGAAATTGTAAAATTTTCATTTGGTTTATTTATGACTTCATAGTGTGATCATTTTTTCATTGACACTATTATTCTAGGTAGTTAGGTTTCAGTAAATGTCAAGATAATTCTAACTTGTAAACTTAATGAAGATAATTCTTGCCATACTTAATATATCAATATTTGTGCATTAATTTGTATAATTCCACTCTACTCTCTAAACATTTTAAATCGAAAGAGCAATCATCTAAAATGATCTACAGACATTCTGAGTAATGATACTTTTTCTGTCATACTATTCAGTTACAAAAGCCAAGTTATGTTTTCACAAAACATAACTCAGATTGAATTTAACTTATAAGAAAAATTCATGTGTCATGTAAATAATTGTTTGACATCCTTGCTATTGTGATTAGTTCATATTTGGAGATTTCAAGACACAGTTATATAATGTATGTTTACCACCAGAGGGCAACCTTACTTGGACAGAATCCAGGAAGGAAACAAGAAAAAATTATTAATTTACTCTTGTTGAAACTAGCCAATGGTCAGAACACTCTCCACAGTTGAGTGGAGAGTGGGATATGACTTTCACATGAACTCTGGTGCCTCACATTTGACCATGTCCCCTGGAGGGGGAGACCTGGTGGCACTCAGAGGAAGGACAGCAGATAACCAAGAAGAGACTTGATACCCTATGAGCATATACAGGGGGAGGTAATCCCCCTCAGTCACAGTCATAGGGGAGGGGAGTAAGGGGAAAATGGGAGGGAGGGAAGAATGGGAGGATACAAGGGATGGGATAACCATTGAGATGTAACAAGTATAAATTAATTTTTAAAAAATTTTTAAAAAGTGGAAGGAGAAAAAAAGAGAAAAATAATAATTACCAGTTATTCAAAATTGTCATATAGAATGGAATAATCTATAACTAGTTTATGAATGATACGTTTATTTTCTGACTAAAAGTTACCTCTTATTTAAGGATTCATTTGTAGCCTAGTTGCTTGACAAAAATTACTGTCCAGAATATTATCCCATCCACTTCCCATTTCCAAATCTCACACATTCATTTTCATTGTTCATATTAGATAGTGATGGTAAATTCAAATTTTATTTTAAGCTCACAACATATTTGTGTTTTAAAGACAGTTGTTTCCTTGGATCAGCAAAAGTTTGCAACTTGGAATACTAACACAATTTTTACTTTATTTGAGTACTTAGGCATGGCAAATTGGATAGGCATTCTTTGTTTACTAAACAATGTACATTAAAAATGAAACCTCTTGTGCTATGATGTTTTGATTTGAATGATAAACTGAAAAATTCAAGATTACAGAGTGAGCAAAACATAAGATAGAAATCAGTGAGGTTATTTAGAAAGTAAAAGAAAATAAAGTTGAAAACAAGCAAAAAGGAAACTATGGAAGGAATTAAAGCTAGTTAATAGAAAGTCTTTTATTAGTGTGAAGGTTGGATAAAAATGTAGTTAAGTATTCCTCCACACCACTCCCACAGAAGGGTCATTCATTATTATTTTCTGAATAAAATCTGAGCAGAAATACTGTTTCTTCTGACAGTTGTATTGATTTCTTAGGTTTTCTGTCTTTTATGTGTATAACCTATTAGCTTTTATAGATAGAGCTTTTATATATATATAGGTATTATGGTCAGAGTCTTTTCCAGCCGTGAAACATGGTAGCACCTACTATCCTCAGAAAAAGTCAAGAACTCTGAGACCTGAGTGTTTATAGCACTTGATACAGTTTTAATTTACTCCTTCCTGAAAAATTCTGTGCATCCATATGCTCAAAAATTGTCTTCCTACTTTGTTTTTTTTTTTTTTTTTACATGCTCTTAATCTGGTCTGCTGGTATGTACTAACGTACTGGCCATATTTAGTTTGTTAGCATCTTCCTGCTCTATCATCCTCTACAGAGTGAAATGTTCAAGGCTTAAATAAAGACTATGTTTATGGAAAACACAGCTGCTCTTACAAAGAAAATAAAAGTTTATTTTTAAGTCAAATATGCAGGATCAAAACTTAGAGAACCTGGATTCAAGTTACTCAGCAGTGTAATCCCCAACAGGAGAATGCCTATTAATGTTTATAGTCACAAACAAAGAAAGTCATAACTAATAAATTTACCATATGAATTGATAGTAGAATTAAGCAGGTGGGGAATGCAAGGATAACTGTAGGCTGCTTATGCTCTCCTTCAGCATTCGTTGTCTTAGAATTAAAGGACTCAAAAAGGATAAATCAGTGTGATTTCAGAGGACAAGCCTTTAATTAAATGATGCTCATAACTCAGAAAGATGTGTTTATTAAGCTTTTCCATACATTCCAATATCAGTCATTAGTCAAAAGGTTTGGTGAGGTATTGAAATGGAAACTAAACCATTATCTGTGGGACTAATGTTTATCACATTACTTATAGCATCCCACATTTTTGCAGGGATAGAATTGTACTAAGTTGTGGTCAAACAGCATACAGTATATCTAATCTAGATTTGGCTTCTTTAAAATCATCAGTTACTTAGTAAATTTTATTTTGAAATTTCTTGATTATATCATGCACATGTGTACTTTAACACATACGGATGTCCTGACAAAGCTAATTTGTATGTCTGTGATATATCTTTTCTTGGAACATTGGATAAGTACCTGTAGCCTCCTTGCTGATATGTCCATAAAAATCCCATTTTTATGTTTCAAGAAAAGGGTTTTATTTCTTAGCTAAAGTAGGTCTTCTTTTAGGTTAAGGATCCCGACCCACCCCCCATCAGCTAGAAAGAATAACTTGTGTCTACTACCTCTTCTACTCTCTTTAATTCTACATTACCAATTAATCACAAAGCTTCTAAAGTATGTAAAATTTCCCTAAAACCATCTAATTTTCTTCATGTTTCCTGCTGCTCTCCTATGTCCATGCCCTAATGTCCAAAAATTGCCCCTCAACTTTTCTTAGTGTCCTTCTTTTCTCTAACTCTACATGTACTTTATTGCACTAAATATATAAATTGTTTTTAAAATATATAAAATGTATTTAAAATGTAACAAATATCTGAGTGTCTGCTCTACGGTGATACATTATGATATACAAAATACAATACTCATTTTTTTCTACAACCATAGCCACCATGGTTCAGTCATGTTGTTTTTTCACATAAGGGGCTGGAGTGATGTCTCAGAAGTTAAAGTTGCACACTGATCTTGCACAAGATAGGAAGTTGAATTCTCAGCAATTTGTAACTGTCTTTAACATTAGCCTCATAGGCCACAACATTGACATACATTAACATATATACCACAATATAAGAAGAGTACACACACATGCACAACATTTTTAAAATGAACTTAAATGCTGTAGGGCATTTGCTGAAGACTCTCCTCAGTTTTAAACCATTCCATTGTGTTAGAACATGGAATTCCTTGCTTGTTGTCATTCTCTGAGACTCAGTTTGAATTGATGTGATTCAAGTGAGAGTTCAATTTATTTCTTTTTCTTTTTTTTTATTGAGTTCAATTTAAATTCCTCTCTATCCAAATTTCCTTTAAGAATTCAACCCTCTTGAAATTCTATTTATGTATTTCTAAACAACAATGGGGATTTAAACTGGGTTCTTTGTTGCTTTTTTGAAAAAACTCTCAACACATACCTTTGACATGAAACATGAATCATGTTGAATATATAGAAGATAGAATATAGTCTCTAGAAAATAGAGTCACGATGGAGTATAAACTTGCTGAGATGATAGACTTTAGAATTTGCAGTCTCTTATTTGAATTTCTTCTCTTTTGCGCTTCTGAACATCTTTCCTTGAAAATACTTCTAAAAATTTTTCTTTTGAAGGAATTCTTTCAAAATATTTCATTGTATGCATTCATTGTTTTTCCCCCCTGTTAATCTCAAGTTTACTGTAACATCCACCTGATTGACTTGTCATGGTGGCAAAATAAAATTACAAGTTAATAAAAGTATTAAAGACACAGACTAGTACAATGAAAAGTTTTCTTTGAAAATACACACAAAAAACTATTTAAGGTCTAATAAATTAATCATTCTTTGCTTTGAAAGGTTGATATTAAAATAAAATGGATGACAATAAGAGTGAACTTTGTTAACTCTTGGTGTTGTTTTCTAATAGTCACCATCTGGGTTGGTTGTAAAACTATGCATATTCTATTAGCATCATGGTTATGAATCTGAGTGAATTGAGAACTCTTATGCTGATAACAAAAGAAAAAAGACCAATTTGTAAACAATGCAAGAAAATTCACTTTTCTCTCTTATGGTAAAGCAGCACTTGGAGCAGAAACCACTATCAAGTATTGTAACATAACATCTCATTATAGAAAATGAGCTTGAACAAATTTGTCCACTCTCAAAAATGAACTCTAGCATGAAAAGACAAAGACTGATTACTATTGAAAATCCAAAGAGATGTTTTAGTTTAAAATCAATTTGATGTAATTTAGACTCACATTTTGTTTGCTTCTCATTTGAGTATATATAATTAGAACAATGCATTTCTAACTATTTACATGGCAGTTACAGAAAACTTATACACAAATTGATAATTCCAGTTTAATGTGTGTCAGATCAGTACAAGTTTAGATAGACTGTATCGTGACTAGAAGTATTAGCAAATGAGTGGACTTTTAGTGTTGTATCATAATAACGAATTTAGCGGTAATTTTAATATGGCTTCAAGTTGCACAGCGAGTCAAAAGCAAAATACACAAAAATATTTATAGTACAGAAATTACATAGAATGTGAAAGATGGCTGTCAGAGAAGCATCTAAGGACATAGATCAATTATAACAAAATTGATGTTTAGCAAATATCTTCATTTCATAAGAAAACAACTTTTGTGAGGGTTTATCTCCTTTCCAAATGTGTATTTTGAGTTATATGCTTTCATTTTAATTCATTTATATATTCACTTTACTTCTTAATTGTAACCCCCTCCCTCCTCTCCTTCAGTTTTCATCCCCTCTCGGTGTTGCCCCCTCCCCTATCCCTCATTAAAGGGGAGTTCCACCTCACCTAGCCATGCATCCCAGTACATCAAGTCACATGAGGACTGACTGAATCCTGTATCATGGTGGTCTGGCAAAGGAGCCCCATTGAAAGAAGTGATCTACAAGCATGCAACAAACTCTTTGTCAGAGACAGCCTCCTACTCTCACATAAAGAGCAAGCTGTCCATTTGGTATATATGTGTAGTGGGCCTAGGTCCAATCCATACATGGTCCTTGGTTGATGTTTTAGTCTCTGCAAGCTCCCAAGGGCCCAGGTTACTTTGCTCTGTTGGTCTCCTTGTGGAGCTACTGTTCTCTCTGGGTCATTCTGTCCCCTACTCTTCCACCTCTTCTTCCACAAGGCTCTCTATGTTCTTCTCAATGTTTGGCTGATTCAATTTGTTGCTGGGAAGAGCTTACCAGAGGACAGCGATGCTATCTATGCTCCCATCTGCAAATATAGCAGAGTCATTTAAATTTCAAATATTTGTCTATTTAATCATAATTTTGTAAGTTTTGCTGTATAAAACATCTAATCCCTTGCTGCTTTGGCAAGGGATCATACTCAAAGGCCTAGGTCTGTGTGATTGGGCTAGAATACAGACATACTCTACTATGCAACCTTAATCCCTATGGCTGGAATTCAATACATAGCTTTTATCTCAAACAATGGTGTCTAATTAAGGCCTGACAAACTGGTGGATAGAAGAAAAATCTGACAGAATGATTCAGAAATAGGATTCTATTCTCTCATGAGAACAGACAAAAAAGAAGATACTTAAGAGCAGTGGAGAGGGGAGGTGGAACAAGAGAGTTTGGGCAGACAGTACCATAGAGATTGGAAGTATAGTACAGTGCAGTGTAGTTAGGTTGACTGCAGTTCAGTTTGTGCAGCTCAGTTCATGGAGTTCTGAGGCAATTTTTCCAAGAAAACCAATTCAGTCTGACTCTTGGGAAAGCCAAATTGAATCGGTAAGCTTGGGGAGGAGCTTGATGCAGAGGACCCGAGTAAATCCAGCAGCCAGAGTTCAGAAAGTGCTAGAAAGAGTGAGTTATTCACCAATAAGCCTTCGAGGCTGAATATATTCCAGGGCTAGGTTAGCAAACAGGCTGGAAGCTGGAACCATCAAAGTCTAGACTTGGAGAATATTAAATGGTATGTTGGGAAGAAGCTTCCAGGCCTAGGCCTAGGGATAGTTAGATAAAAAGGCTCTGGGCTCAATCAAAGCCATACAGTAGTAAAGCTTGTGTATGCCTCTCATCTCTATTTCCCAGCTGTAGAAATATAAGCACTTACACTTTGCTTGTTGGCTAACTACATATTCAATTTTTCCAGGACTATAACGTATTATAATTGGCAAATTCCAGAAACCTGTGCCTTGCCTGTACCTCAGTAGTGAAGATTTCAAGACAAGCTCCATAGTGATGAAGAAGTCTTCAGAAAACACATATTCAAACTTGCCTTTATTGTGCAGTTCAGAAAAACATATTAATTCAGACTCTACACTTAAGAGAGAATCAGTGGCTGGCAAGGTCAAGGTCAAATACCAAAGTGGTGTAATTTCTACAATTCCTGTGAGATGACCAGCTACACTTTCCTGAGATCAGTAAATAAATAACTCTCACTATGGTGATAATATTTTTCTCAGGCAAAGGGATGACAAACTGTAGAAACACTAACAGCTTTGTGTTTTTGTGAGACTACAAGGAGGCCTTATCTGAATTACTGATGAAGAACTTTAAAAATTGTATTTGGAGTCATGGTCAAATTAACACTAACTATCTGAATACTTACATAGGTTTCAATGGTTGGCAAATCTTCATGTTGGAAAAGATCCCGAGATCTTTTTCACTCTATATCTAAACTCAAGGAAAAAGTTCTTCAGGCGTCTGAAGAAAGACCCACAAAATGCACAAAGCGAGGGAGAGATTGGCTGAAGGCCTGGGAGTTGACATGCTTGCCTCACTGGTAGAGAACTTCAAGAACAAAAATCTGGAAACTAAATTAAAGGCTCGTGCGATATCTGGAAACAGAAAGGACCCTGATTTTGTTTCTAAGTCTTTAAATAGCAGTTGTATACTGATAAAGATGTTAACTCAAATCATTCTTTAAAAAGACCCCTTTGAAAAGAAAAATATAAACAGTGGTGTTTTAAATAATAAACATTATTTTCAATTTTGACAGTAACATAGTGTAAGAGATTTCAGGTAGAATATGCTCCAATTTAGCAGTTACCTTCAGCATAGGTTGGGATATATCCATTAACAGTACACAGGACAAAATATGTTTTGTTTTATAATTTAGATAGGAAGGGAATCTGTATTTAGCAGCCAATTAAATCAAGGTACTGGCTAAGCTATAAAGTTTTAATTCCTGCTAGTTTGGGCCTGATCATCATGGAGCTAATCTTTTATTCTTCCCTACTACGAGACTATTACTTGTTAGGAATAGCAACTTAGCCAAGGTGTTACTGCACATTTAAGATTGGCAGTAATCTTATATGAAGCCTAGGAAGGCAGAGCCTCTTCAGGGTGCCGAGGCCAGTCCCCTCCACAGGGGCAATGCCTATTTGCAGTGCTAATCAAGTGATGAGCCATACCATGGAAATGTTTTCTTTTAGTGTGGGTCTGTTTTTCTGGATCTCTCTATTGTAATCCTAAACTAACATAAAGGGTAATTCTGATATTTTAAATCACAAGAAATTGAATTAATATTTCATGTATCGTTACTTTTCAAAGGAAAAGGTAAATATCTATAGAGTTCTGTATGTGGGTGTTGTATCTATGCCTGGGATTCTGCATCAGATTGTATGTGGGATAGAATTTTCTATCACAAAATCTGAAACTCATAAAAGAATAACTAATAAAACATGCATAGAAATACCTACCCATTGACTGTAAAATAAAAATAATTCTTGGTAAATTTATTTGCCAGAAAAATAAAAATGTAAATAAATATGTAAGTTCTTATCCTTATTAATACCATCCCCAAGAAAACTTTAAATTTTCTCTCATGTGTTTCATCACTTGAAAAAAATAAAAGAAAAAAAGCATATGACACAGTGGCTAGTTTTATGTTATCTTGAGTTGCTAGAGTCTTTTGGAAGAGGGATCTTTGATGGAAAAAAATAATTCCACAATATTTGTCTATGTAAAGCCTGTGGAATGTTTTCTGATTGAATATTGATACATGATGACCAGCTCATATTTTTTTTTTTTTGGTGTAACCCTTGGACTTGTGGTACTGGGTACCATATGAAAATAAGCTCAGCCATCCATGAGTAAGAAGGCAGTAAGAAATTTCCATGGCTTCTGCTGTCTTGACTTCCCTCAGTGATATAATATAACCTACAAGTACAAAAATCAAAACCAAACAAAAACAAAACAAAACAAAATTCTCTCATAATTGCTTTTGGTCTTAGTATTTTATCACATGAATAAAAACTAAAATATACTGTGAGGGTATAAATGTAGGTACTTGATAGAGCACTAGACAAGTCCCAGAGTTTGATTCTCCAAAACGATGAAAAGAAAGAAAAAAGAAATAAAGACTAACCTTGTCTTACTAATTATGACATTTTCTTTTATAATAAATGATATTATATACTGATTATAGTAAGTATTTTTAAAAAATAAGGTTTATATAACTGCTTAGTTATATAGTTTTGGTTGTTGGTTGATTGGTTGATTGCTTTTTCTTTTTGTTTTGTCTTGTTTAGTGTTGTGGTGAATTTTACAATATGGACTAGTGATATTTATTATCATGCCTATAATTATCATTATGGCTGTATTTTCTAACCCTCGAGCAATCAGTCAAGACATAGACACTTGTTATATTTTAAAATAGCCTTAGTTAACCTGAGGCAGAGCAGATATTAATCCCGTAAACTACTTCCCTTACTGGAGCAGGTATGGGATACCTGACCCAATCCCATGCCATCTGCTTCTAATATTTTCTATCAAGCTACCTCCCATCCATAATCCCAAATACTTGCTAATTATCAACATCTGGGCCAAGTCTCCATCTATGCTGGCCATGTGCTTCTCTTCCACCTAACCTATGGTGGAGTCTTCTTCTCCTCTCTTATACTCTGGTCTGGTCTTTTCTCTTCCCAAGATTCTCTCTGTCTCCCAAAGTCAAGAAACCTTAGCCATTCTGATGGGTGTAAGATGGAATCTCAGAGTTGTTTTGATTTGCATTTCCCTATGACTAAGGAGGTTGAGCATTTCTTTAAGTGTTTCTCAGCCATTTGATATTCTTCTGTTGAGAATTCTCTGTTTAGTTCCAAGCCCCATTTCTCAATTGGGTTATTTGGTTTGGTGGTGTTTAATTTCTTGAGTTCTTTATATATTTTGGATATTAGACCTTTGTCAGATGTAGGGTTGGTGAAGATCTTTTCCCAGTCTGTAGGCTGTCGCTTTGTTCTCTTGACCGTGTCTCTAGCCTTATAGAAGCTTCTCAGCCTCATGAGGTCCCATTTATTAATTGTTGACCTTAAGGTCTGGGCTGTTGGTATTCAGTTCAGGAAGTTGTCTCCTGTGCCAATATGTTCCAGGTTCTTCCCCACTTTTTCTTCTAACTGACATAGTGTCTCTGGTTTTATGTTGAGGTCTTTAATCTACTTGGATTTAAGTTTTGTGCAAGGTGACAAATATGGGTCCAGTTGCATTTTTTTATACATAGACCTCCAGTTAGACCAGCACCATTTGTTGAAGATGCTATCCTTTTTCCATTGAATGGATTTGGCTTCTTTGTCAAAAATCAAGTGACCATATGTGTGTGGATTCATATCTGTGTCTTCAATTCGATTCCACTGATCAATCAGCCTGTTGCTGTGCCAGTACCATGCTGTTTTAATTACAATTGCTTTATAGTACAATTTGAAATAAGGTATGGAGATTCCTCCACAGCACCTTTTATTGTACAAGATCGTTTTTTGCTATTCTGGGTTTTTTGTTTTTCCATATGAAGTTCAGAATTGAACTTTCAATGTCTTTAAAAAATTGTGTAGGTATTTTGATAGGGATTGAGCAACACCACGTGCTGGAGAGGATGTGGGGAGAGAGGAACACTCCTTCATTGCTGGTGGGAATGCAAACTAGTACAACCACTTTGGAAATCTATCTGGTGCTATCTCAGAAAACTGGGAATAGGGCTTCCTCAAGACCTAGCTATTCTACTCCTTGGAATATACCCAGAAGATGCACCAGCACACAGCAAGAAAATTTGCTCAACCATGTTCATAGCAGCCTTATTCATAATAGTCAGATCATGGAAACAGCCTAAATGTTCCTCAGTAGAAGAATGGATAAAGAAACTGTGGTACATATACACTATGGAATACTATTCAGCTATTAAAAACCAGGAATTCCCGAAATTTGTGGACAAATGGATTGAGCTAGAGATGATCATAATGAGTGAGTTAACCCAGAAGCAGAAAGACTCAAATGGTATATACTCACTTATATCTGCATACTAGCCCAATGAGCATGTCCCATGAAAGCCTTCCCTTCCCAAGAAACTGAGACAGAGGGGAGGACATCCTATTGGGACTCTAGATGAGAGAACAATGGGAGAATAGCAATGTAGAAGGATCCAGTGGGTCCTAGAAACCTACAAGTAGAACATTATGATAGGCAGATTTGGGTCATGGGGTCCCGCTCAAACTAAGGACCTAGCCAAGGACAATACAGGCGGTAAAATTTAAACCCCTACCCTGATCTAGCCCATGGACAGGACAGTCTCCACACTTGAGTGGAGAGAGGGATTTGACTTTCTCCTGTACTCTGGTGCCTCACATTTGACTATGTCCCCTGGCGGGGGAGACCTGGTGGCACTCAGACGAAGGACAGAAGGTCACTGAGAAGAGACTTGATACCCTATGAGCATATACAGAGGGAGGTAATCCCTCTGAGGAACAGTCATAAGGGAGGGGAATAAGGGGAAAATGGGAGGGAGGGGAGAATGGGAGGATACAAGAGATGGGATAACCATAGAGATGTAACAAGAATAAATTAATAAAAAAAGTAAAAAAAAATAAAATAATATCAAAGTTTCCTGTTAAAAAAAAAAAAAGAAAGAAAACTTAGCCACACCTATCCCAATTTGCACTGCCCAGGTGTGCTGGCCTTTTATTGGTCAAGCAGGTTAGGTTCTTAGACAAGGTACAAGGTGGGGCACAGAGACAGCAAGCAGTAATTATCATCAAAATACATCAGACTAACCTCCAACATTTTTGTTTTGTTTAATTTTGTAACGTTTTCATTCTTGATTTGCCTGCTAAATTTGCTCTTAGCATTTATATAGCATTTATATCTGAACCACCTTTATTACAACATAAATTAGAGCAGTTTTACTTAGTGAATAAAAAAATCAAACAGAGTCTAATGTTTTTCTGTTTGTATTTGCACAAGGTCAACTGGGAAAGAATGTGGCAACATACTGCCTGATGAGGCAGTCATTATTGAGTGTTATTTAATCTGACCTTTCCTTTCAAGATTGAAAATTTAAAACATGCTTGCTAAATAAGACAGTAATGCCATCTTACCATCCTAAGGACAGCTATTAATCATGTCCGTGGCAAATTGGGATTTATGACTTCAACATAATTCTTCCAAATACGCTGGCTGTTCATAAAAAGACAGATATATAGTTCAAAAATAACAGGAAGCAAAAATAATTATGCATTTCACTCTGCCACACTGTGGTTCCTCTGAAATATATAGTAAAGTCTCCACATATTATGAATAGGCTTTTGTCAACACAGCAGACATGTTTCTCACTTCCAAATCAAGCAAATTCCTGAGTCAAAACAAATGAACAGCTCAAGTGGAGGAAAAAAAAAAAAAGAAAGAAAGAAAGAAAGAAAAGAAAAATTATATGAGTCACAAATTGAAGATTAATGTGAAGTTATAGAAGCTTCATGTACTTTTAGATTCCACACCACTGGTGTTGACGGTACCTCAAGGAGAAAGCTAACAATGTCACCTCTCATTCAAAATGTTATTGTACTCATGAGCAACATTTCATAAAATGTGGAGAAGCAGCATCCAAATTCTATAGGAATATCTAATCAGATAAAATGGGTACTAATCCACAAAAATTTAAATAAAAACCCTCAAGAGCATGGAAAAGCTCACGACTTTGCTTATATATCTGAATGAAATAACCTATGTATACATATTTAGTTACTTTAAGAATGATACCAGAAGAATTTATTTGTTTTTCTATTTAAATATTTTGCATTTTTATCAACCATACATCTTGTAAATACCTAACAGTATTGCTTTCAAGATATACTGTCCTTGAAGAATGATCAATGTTCTATTTATGTTTAAAAATTGAAAACAAATGCATTTTATAATGTCCCACAGCAGACATTTTAACATTCCCTGATGCTATCTTTTAAAAATCATGTGCAAAATTCAGAAATACCATCTTCCTTTTTCCATGAGACTCAAGCATTGCAGTAATTAAATATTAAAATATTAGTCTTAATTACAAAACATTTAACCATAATTGAATTTCTTTGCTTAGTGTCATGTGCCAGGAATGGTTTTAAAGGAATTATAATATAAAAAAGAGTAGTAGCATTCACTTATAATGTTGTTCAAAATATCACCTATTTCTACTTGGGACCACTAATATCATAGATCCTCACTATGTTTTAGAAGGAAAAAGAATTTACATTATTATGAGATCGCATAAAATAATTGATATAGGAGTAATAACCCTGGCTGTCCTGGACTCACTTTATAGACCAGGCTGGCCGTGAAGTCACAGAGATCTACTTGCCTCTGCCTCCTTAGTGCTGGGATAACAGGTGTGTGCCTCCAAGCCTGACTGAATCCTTTTTTTTTTTTTTTTTTTTTTTTATTTTCAAAAGAGAGTGGTTTCAACTTCTATACAATCTTCTCATCCAAGTTTTCATAGGTTGACATAGACAGTTATGTATTCAACATGAATTTTCAATAGTTTGACAATTTTATCACATGAAAAAGAAATAGACACAAGAGTCAATCTGTGAGGAGAAAAGCAAATAATCCATTCCAATATTGTGATACTTGGTTTAAAATATTTACTAATCAAAGTTTAATTTATGATTTATTTTAATTATAATATTGAGAAGTCTATATCAAACATGAGAAAGTCCCCTAACAATTATTCTCTGACTTCATTTGCTCCCTGATGCCATATTGGCTAGGGTGCTTTCTGTGATGTGTCATTTATGTGATGGTTTGGTTTATTTAGACCTAGACTAACAGTGCTATTCTTTATCACACTGATAATTATTCTGTTATTTTACTCAACTAAATAATTATAAGTTAATATGAAGAGTAACATAGATACAAAGAACTGAATCCTAGTAAATTCCATGAACTCACTTCATTTTCACCTTTTTGTTTTGATGCTGAACAAAAGCTTGAAAATTCCAGAGGCCATTGTTTGAAAACATAACATATATTCAACCCAAACACAAGAAAGCAGCCACGAAAGCTATTATTTGTAGCCTGAAGACATGTTAGCAGCTTAAGAGTTGACATCGATTCTGAAGTCTAGACATCTTTTGAAGTGACAAGAATGATCTAATCTTAGTTACTCTTCTGTTACTATGAAAAACACCAAGAGTCAGGGAACTGGTAGATGAAAGGGTTTATTTTGGATTGTGGTTTCAGAGGGATAAGAGTCCATCAGATTTATGCTAGGGAAGCATTGTAGAGGGCACACATGTTGACTGTATCTGGATATTGAGAACCAAGTTCTTACATCTTAAACCACAAACATTAAGAAAAAAGGGGAAACTTGGAATTTCACATAGGATTTGCGATATTAAAAGCCTGTCATCTCCCCCGCCAGGGGACATAGTCAGATGTGAGGCACCAGAGTACTTGAGAAAGTCAAATCCCTCTCTCCACTCAAGTGTGGAGACTGTCTTGTCCATGGGCTAGATCAGGGTAGGGGTTTAAATTTTTCCGCCTGTATTGTCCTTGGCTAGGGCCTTAGTTTGAGCGGGACCCCATGACCCAAATCTGCCTATCATAATATTCTACTTGTAGGTTTCTAGAACCCACTGGATCCTTCTACATTGCTATTCACCCATTGTTCTCTCATCTAGAGTGGCACTCAGAGGAAGGACAGCAGGTCACTGAGAAGAGACTTGATACCCTATGAGCATATACAGAGGGAGGTAATCCCTCTGAGGAACAGTCATAGGGGAGGGGAATAAGGGGAAAATGGGAGGGAGGGGAGAATGGGAGGATACAAGGGATGGGATAACCATAGAGATGTAACAAGAATAAATTAATTAAAAATAAAAATAAAAAATAAAAATAAATAAAAAAAAAAAAGCTTGTCATCTGTGACACACATTCTTTCGCAAGATCACACGGAAAAACCTCCTCAGTCATAGTCATCAACTGTGAACTGAGCATTCAAATGAGGTGAAATTATAATTCAAATCAGTGCATTCTACTCTCTGGTTCCCTTCTTGTGGTCTTGCATAGGTTGTATTTAACCTATTCAAAATTCCATAGTATTTTAGAGTCTCAACACTTTTAAAGTGCAAAGTTTTAAGTCTCTACTAAGACTAAAAGTGAAATATCAACCTTTTTTTAAAAGCAAAAAGCAATTTGCATGGTTCTAACATATAATGAAACGTAAAATAAATTACCACCCCCCTCCAAAAAAAAGAGTATAAGGGGGGCATAGTGCAGTAACACTGTAAAAAGGATAGACCAAAATTCAGCAGGGGAAATTCTGTATCCTGTAGCTCCATGTCTGATGCTAAATGGCCCAGAGGGCTAATTGTTGCCTGCCTGTCCTTAGGGCTGGTTCCATTCTCTGGGATCAGCTATTTGGGGCAGTTATGCTATGGCTCTGGCACCTCAAACACCTACTGGTCTCCAATGTCACTCATACTTCCTTCTCACAACTTTACACAAGGGCCTCTCAGGTCTTCATGTAGGGACTCTTCTGATACCTGCCTGACCTCAGCAGCTCTCTAAAGCCTATAGAGTAAGATTAAGTGCTCCCATTGTATCATTCATGCCTGTTACCTAAAGGACACTGACAAGTTTGACTGCCAATTTAAGATGGACCATGAATCACATTTGCAACAGTTTTTGTTTTGTTTTGTTTTTGTAATTTCTAAATAAAGAAAATTTCTCTGACAGCTTCCTATTACAAACTGAAAGCTTAATTTGTGATGTCTTGCTCTGAAGTAACACTTTCCTTTATCCACTGATGATTTTGATTCTTAATCTCCTTACTTCTTTCAGTATAAGACTTGACTATAAGATTAAGGTTATAATGTTTTACATTTCAACCTATACATTTTGTATTTCTTCTGTTTGATTTGTTCCTTTTCATTACAAATGTGCATAACAGATATTAAAACAACTATATTTGAGAATAATATTAGACTGTCTTGAAATGTCCCCTGCCAAACAAATTAAACAATTATTTTTATTGTAGCTTCAGACAATGCTTCTAGATTCATATTATCATAAGAATCCATTATTGACATGGTCTACCATAGAGACTAAAAGGAAATGCATCTTTATATTAGCATAATTAACTGAGATTTAAAAAATATTTTTACCATAAGTGTAAAATTAATTAGTGTATAAATGATTATATATCTTGTATTTACATCTGTCAAAATATTAAATCACAAAGTGTATGAAAATAGCTCTTATTTAAAAAATAAAAATAAGCATGAATTGGAGAGATTGCTTAGTGGTTCAGAGCACTGTCTGTTATTGCAGAGGTCCTGAATTCAGTTCCCTGGACCCACATGACAGCTCACAATCTGATGCCCTTTTCTGGTCTGCAGGCATACGTGCAAACAAACCACCTGCTGTCATTTTCTCGTTGTAGAAGCTGCTAACCTGCTCTTCCCGTCTACTCAGATAATTAATTTTATTCCTTCTAAAGTCTCTGATGAGGTTGAACAGCAGATAGTTTAGTTTTACAATTAAGCTTAGTTGTTTTGGGCTTAAGATATTTTAGGTATAGATAGAGTTTTAAGTTGATAATGATGAGATATGATTGATATTGATTTACATTCAGAATTTTAGACACACCAAATTAGGAAACAAATTCTCTTCAAGGTTGACAAATACAAATAGCAAAAACACTATGAATATAACATTTATATAATTCCTATTGCTTTGTGTTTCTTCTTGCTGTAGATAGTTTATTGTATATATGTTTAACAATATAAATGCATATGCAAAAAAAGAAAAAATATATAAATAAACACACAAATAAATAAGCAAATAAATAAAGAAATATATTTATTGAATATATCATGAAGTAAATTATGTAAGGAATTAATTTTTGAATTTATGTAGTAAGAGTAGAGGTCTTTATCTTCACAAGGTTTTCACAGTGAAGATAAACAAACTGAAAGATTGGAATCACCAAAGTTTATCCTGGAATGCTATAAACTTAGCATTAAAACGTTTTATCTTCCACTCCCTATGTGTGTGTTTTTTCTTGTGTATGTGTGTTTGTGCATGTATGTGTGTGTGTGTGTATGTGAAAGAGAGAAAGAGATGGATATGTGTGTGTGTGTGCACATGCACATATTTATTTTTTTAAGTATCTCTTTGACCTTTTTTTTGGTTGGTAATATAGAGTACTGTGGATCGCTTCCCTGACACCTCTGAACTGATAATGATTGTGTGTATATATCAGATGAATCATAACTTAGTTCTTAATGAGCTTGGCACAAGTGATAAATGTATGTTCTAGATTAAGATGGTATACTTCCAATCAACCTCAATATATTATTCTCAAATTAACTTGTAGTATTCTTGTGCTTAAACTAACAAACTTCAATATTTTCTAGATGAGTGGAGACATAACATGTAAGGAAAAATAACCCATGTGTAAGTTATAATGTAACACCTGCAGTTTTCAACAAATTAATAAATCTCTCTTCATTAACTTCATTATATTTATTTCACCTTAAACAACAATCTGTGAATGATAACCAGATGGCCACCTTGGGGAGGTGTAAGACCAGCATCTCCACCCTTCACTTTTATTTTAGTGTTAAACCCTATGTAGCTGTCTGTAATTATTCACAGAGCATTTCCTGGTGACAAAGAGGAGTTACTGTGAAAGACAGAAAAGCCAAGGTTATTTTTGAGCTTACTATCACTAACAGACAGTGCTGATAGTGCTTTCTTGATGTATTTTTGCCCATGTTTTCTGCTACTATAATTGCATCTGCTAACCCAGTTTAGGTCTGACTGAATAACCTTTGTTTTGTGCATACAAGTGAAATAATGTAGGAACAGTCCAGCATCTGTTTATCCTGTGATTTTAGGAGAGATGGGCAAAACACAAATACTAATGCCTTTTCCTTCTAAGGTTTGTAACCAACTGGAAGCTGCTGGAGTTCCTTCCATATATGTTTGTAAAGCAAATGAAAGGATAAAATGGCTATTACATATTCACGTCGATGTAATATACAGTAATATACCTGCTTATTTCTCTATTATGTATGGATAGTGTGGGATAAATGTGAGTACAATTTTACTTTTTTCCCTGAAGAAATTTTTTATATAAAAATAATCCATCATAGAGTAGGTGTTAGTTTGTGCATGTACCTTATGAATAAATCATTGCAATATAGAATCATACTGTAATAATATAAATATGGAAAACAAAAGTTAAAATTAGTAAAATTGAAATACAGCTAGTAACAACTACAACACATATACAAGAAAGTATATGTGGTTCAGAGAAACATAAGAATCATATACTGTTAATATTAATTTTAAAAAATCAACCATGACTTTAACAAGTATATTTTGTGTGTGGTCCCTTGCTCCCTATTCCTCCCAGGCTAAATAAGCAAAGCCATGTCCACCTTCCCAGTCTTCCTCCTTCATGAGTCTATGCCTCTCCAGATGCCTAAGTTCTTGAAGCCATCTAACTATGGAATGCTCCCTGTGAAATATGAGCTCAAATTAAACTTTCTTTCTTATTTGGCTTATTTTTGTATTTTTTTTATCACAGGTGCAGTGTATTTTTCTTGATTTTTAACTTCATATATTGAGCAGGAATTTTATTATTTTATTTTTTATTCTTCTTATATTACCATTTCCACATCCCAGCAACACACACACGTGCACACACACACACACACACACACACACACACGTGTGCACACACACACACACACACATCAAGGAAGTATAACTACCTTCTCTATTTCTAGAGAATGTAGATAATGCTGTTATAAATTCTTATTTTAATGTTTAATAGAAAATGCAGGTATTTCTGCTTTGAGGGATAGTGCCTTTGGGATTGTTTTGTGGGAAGATTTTGTTCTTAAATTTTGAAATCCTGAAACCATTATATTTATTGGTTATAATTGTATTTAAATCCTCTATTTTTGGAATGTTTCCCAGACCCCCTCTAGTCAGTTCCTGTTGTTTGTCAATACCAATGAATTAATTTATTCATTCAAATATATAGTTAAACAAAAGTTTTCACTGCTTTGGTGTGTATATGAGGTGAACTGAGCACAAGATTCAAGACGATAGGCCAGTACTCTACCAAGAGCTATATCTTCCCCTATATTTATTATATTTTCTGTCCCTGGTTCTCATTTGAATTTCAATCTTAGTAGTTTTATTTATTTCACTGCATCTAAATATTTAAAAATTTTACTGGATTTTTAAAAAGTAGCTTTTGATTTAACTAACATGCTTATTTTTTCTTGTGTTTCTGTCATGATGTTTTCACTTGACAATTGCTTCACTATAGCTACATTTTTTATGTTGAATGTTAATGACATACATACACCAGCTGATTTAAATAACTTTATTTAGTGTTTTTAAAAATTTTAATCTCATACATTTGACAGCTCTGTATTCACCTCATTGAATTCCTTCCTATTTTCTAGCTTCCTTTATGATGTCTTTTCTCACCAGCTATTTACAAAACTGTCATTTAAATTCATGTTGACTTTTTTTAATGTGTGGTAAGTTATAAAATGTTGCTTTATTAAAAATTTTCTGGTTTTGTAGCATTGTGCTTAGATAATTTAATTTGAATTCATTTTCAATGATATTTTTGAGGTATGCCCAAGGGTTTTTGTTATAAAATGTGTTTCCTACTGTTAAGAGTCAATGAGACGAATTAAAAAAATAAGTTTTCTTTTTAATGAGGACAGAAACAATTATAAAAATTGAGTAAATATTCAGAAAAATTTCATAGAGGGACAAAGTTTTAATGAAAAATTACGATGTTTTTAAACTATGAATTTTCAACTAACAAAACATCTAATGCTACTATATTTATGAATAAGATGGTAAGGTTTGTACCCATCAGATTAATTCATTCTTTTTATTAAAAGTAGTTGAATAAAATATTTGTCCATTAAACTTTTCCCAAATATGAACTGCGATTACTAAGAAAATAGCTGGGCCATTAGAAGCTTCCCTGGACTGATTTTCTTGGCCTTGATTCTTGTTAAAGGAAAAATAGAAAGATAACTGAAGTTCTTTTTAGTTCTCCAAGTGGAAAGCATCAGAACTAGGAAAAAGGGTATCAAAGCATCATCCTGCTAAAGAATCCAGCAAGTGTCACACATCAGTGAGTAATAGGAAAACAAGTGTTGATCATATCTCAGATAATACCACAGGCAAGGCTGATGTCAGTCCATTGACTTCTTTCCAGTCCCCGCTGTCAAACTTTGGTGTATTTACCAGAGTTGGTTATCATATTACATAGACTTGACCTTGTTTTTTTTTTAAAGATTTATTTATTTTTATTATATATGCAGTATTCTGTCCACATGGACCTTGGACCTAGGGTTTTTAAACATTTGCAATCTCTTGAGACATTTGTGCCCCTGGTTAAAATTTCATTGTGAGCATCTAATCATTCCTCTAGAAATAAGGAATGCCAATATGAACCAAATTATTATGAATGTGTAGGCAGAGAACATACTATGCCCATGTACCCTATGTAGAAAGTGGTTCTGAATATCCTGGAAAATCATTGTCATTTTCTTTAGGTGTGACTTTTAAACAAACCTGTATAAACATGAGACTACTTGGTGATATATATGTGTAGAAGGATACAAGATAAGAAGAAACATGCATTCGATTTTGAAGACATATGTAGTTTCCTGTTCATCTATACACCTTAGTGTAAAAAACAATGTAAAATTCATGTTCTTTAAACATGATTGGTTTACTTTTACTTTCAGAATGTGAGCATTATTATAAAATGTCTAATGTTTCAGCTGAGGACACATGAATACTTCTCAAATTCTGCATGCTAAGCAGTTTTTGTGTAGCATGCCTCCTAGTGTTATAGCACAAAATTCAGTTCCATTTTCAGAAAGAGAAAGTTCAAGAGGGAACTGATGAGCCCCAGTGAACACCCTCATTTATACTCTTAAGACAACAGTTCATGGGGAACATCATCTAAAATGCCCAGGCTCAAAGAGGTCGAGTATAGTGAGTCCCACATCTCTCTGGTAAGTGGAGTTATTCAAATCTAAGGCTTTAATACCGGTTCAGGCTGCTGAATATGAAAGAAAAAACTGTATGAGCTGCAAGCTTTAATCTTTCTGGTTAAACATACTGAGCAGGCTGTGGGAGGAGGAGCTAATATACATCTGTCATCCAAATCAAGTCATTCAAGTGTTTGTGGATTTTGAGTTTTCCCTATCTCCAGAGAACTGACAATTCTACTTGTTGGCACTGGTATCAGCTCAGAGAGGTGACATATAGGAAAATGGTCATTTATAAAGGTACAATGGGAAACGCTGTGTTAATTTAAATTGGTCATGTTAATTAGATGAGCCAAAGAGGGCTTTTGATTGCTGGACTTTAGTACTTTGATAGCTGGATCTTGGTAGTTAGCTTCAGGATCAGAAGATGGCCAAATGAAGAAACAGACCTAGCTAGCATTAGGAATGTAATGTAGTGTTTTTTAGCAAGGCGGAAGGACCGGAGTGAAGGGCAAGGCTTTCCAGAGTCATGCTCGCCACATGCTAATTGGTCAAAGCTCCTTCATTACTCTTATAGAAATTCTGTGATTCTCTTTTCAATGATGCAAGTGTTGTAATATCAGAGCCTTACAAAAAACACTACATAGTATTTAAGCACTCTGAAACATGTACTTGTTTTTGTTTTGTTTTTTAGTTTTATTGTTTATTTATTTGTTTGTTTGTTTGTTTGTCCTTGGTTTTTTGAGATCAAAAGTGTAGCCTTGGCTGTCCTGGACTCACTTTGTAGACCAGGCTGGCCTCGAACTCACAGCGATCCATCTGCCTCTGCCTCCCTGTTGCTGGGATTAAAGGCGTGCAACAATATGTACTTGTCGAATTAGTAAAAGTATTTCAGATTTGCTTGCATTTGCAACATTATTTTTATATGAAAAAGAAACATTATTTTTACGAAAATTCAACGTTTTTCACAAACTTATGTCTCATATGGCTAGAGGTAAGCTCCTGTATTTTTAATAAGTGCATACATGCTCTTCCAAGTGAACTATTCTGTGCAGCCTGATGTAACAAAAAGCTACAGATTGGGTCAATCAAACAACATGAAAACTTTTTTCAAATTTTTAAGTGAAAAGGGTTCAAAACAAAGGTCTCAACATGGCAAATTAGGTGCAAACACTACTCCTGGTTTGCAGTCAGCTTTGGTCTTATTATATATACATGGAGTTTATTTGAATCCCAGTGTAAATCTGGAGACAGACCAGGGAAACTCAGTTTCTTACCCACTTCTTCAACCAGTGTGCTTTGATTAAGGAATCACTCTAACAAAGTACTTAACTACACCTTCTAAATGATATATTTTTCAAATATAATCAATTAGTGGCTGGAGTTCTAAAAATATCAATTCTGTGAGAACACAATTTAATCCATATCAATTTCTAAGATGAGCCACAGTATCTGGACAATAATGATTTAATTAACTAATTGAGTGATTAATGAGACTAAATTTTCATATGCGGGTCAGGTTAATCTGAAACATGAAATTCTCATCATACCAAGTGTTGTGTTTGTAGTCACATACAAAAATACTCTACTGTATTATTTATTTTGAAGAAAGGTATATGAAAACCTAGTATATTTTAGCTATTAAGAAATAGAAACAAAAATATAACTTTGGCCCCAAAGTGAATTGTAGGCCAATCTATATTTTATGAGTACTATCTCAAAAATAAACAAAATAAACAAAAACACTAAAGACATAAAATTTATAAACTGAATGACGGAAGATTAATAGGGCAGACGTTAGCTTGAAAGAAGAAGTGGCTAGTGTGGAGAGAAAAAAATACATAATATACATACATACATACATACATACATACATATACACACACACACACACACACACACACACACACACATACACACACATATGACAGAAGGAGAACCGCCAAGAGAAGAGACCATTTTCAACTCTAAAATGAAAAACTTCCCAGTTTTAGAGCTGTTTTTTCCTCATTTATTTGTTTCATAGAGGGAGGCATTCGTGGAGAGATACCTTTTAAGGCGGGCCTCCTTGCTGAGTTGCTTGGCACATTTAAAGGAAGCTCACAGTGGACTGAGTATTAAGCTAATGATCATCATGTCTTGCTTCTTTCTACTCTGAGTGTTAACATTGACTACAAGACACTAGCATGGTACGTGAAAAGGGCCACAGGGAGCTAATTAAACATTTATTGAACACTATGTGTGAAGCGATAGAGAAAAAAAAAAGCAGACAGCTGCACATAAATAATTATTTGTATGTTTTAATTTATAGGTTAAATATAAAGAAATAATTGAGTATATATATGAAAGCTTTAAATAGTGACCCATTTTAGATATTTTTAAATCTACATATTTCAGTTGATTTTTAAAAATAATTGTATTTATTCACTTTACATCCAGATGGTAGGCCCCTGCATCTTCTCCTCCCCTAGTCCACCCACCACAGTTCAAGTCTCATCAGCACTGAGCAAATCCTGTGGCCTGGCAAGGCAGTTACATCAGGAGGGAGCAATCAAAGTGCAGGCAACACAGTCATGTCAGAGAAAGCAACCTGCTTCTCTTATTTCATTGTCTTAAGGAGTTGTCTTAAACCAGGCCTGGTGGCACATGCCTTTAATCCCTGCACTCTGTGGGAGGTAGAGGCAAGCAGATTGCTATGAGCTCAAGGAGACCAGATTGGCCTACAAAGTGAGTCCAAACCAGCCCAGATTACACAGAGAAGCCCTGTCTCAAGCAAAGCCGGGCGTAGTGGCGCACGCCTTTAATCCCAGCACTCGGGAGGCAGAGGCAGGTGGATCGCTGTGAGTTCGAGACCAACCTGGTCTACAAAGAGAGTCCAGGACAGCCAAGGCTACACAGAGAAACCCTGTCTCGAAAAACCATAAAAAAAAAAAAAGAAAAGAAAAACAAGCAATAAGCATATAAATAAAGATGTATAAACATTTTTGTTTCTGTATAAATAAAATTTTCTTCCACAAGCACAGATAAAATTATCAATTATCAGATATGGAATTAAAATTGTCTATATATCTCCTTTAGCTGGAAATACCTAGGGTAAATATATCCTGATTTACTTTTGTATCTAGTAAATTGCAGAGATTCTTTTCAAAAATAAAAGATGGCTTGGGAATTTTATATGTAAATATTTACTTACATCATTTACACCCTTCCCCTCACACTCCAATTCCTCCTGCACCTCCCACTCCTTTTCAAATTCATGACTTCTATAATTATGTGTGTGTAAATATACACTTGTAAATATGTATACACAAACACATGCTGCTGAGTCCACTTAGTTTTGCTGTTATGTTTATGTGCTCACAGCTGACTACTAGGGACTGGACAACCTACATGGTTACTTGTCTCCAGGGAAGCTTGGTTTTCTCTTTCTCAGCAGCCTTTAGCTGATTTCTGTTTTTTTTTTCACTGAGGGGTTTGGCCTCTCCAGGGGAATTTCCCCCATCTACATTTGCACATCAACTAGTGTGATCACTGTACTAGCCCTGTAGGTGACAATGTTGATGATAATTCATGTGTGCAGTTCCTTGTCATACCTAGAAGACACAATCTCATAACATATATCTTGATCCTCTGGTCTTACCATCTCTCTACCACACTTCTACAATATTCCTTGAGCCTTAAGTTTAGGCGTGATGTTGAAGCTGTATCGGCTGGAACTGGACACTCAGCTATTCTCTGAATTTTAACAAATTGTAGATTTAGCTAACAGTCTCCATATGTTACAAAAGAAAGCATCCTTGATGAGGGATGAAAGCAGCGGTTATCTGTGGGTAGAAGATGCACTTGGAATGTAGTTAGAAGTGATACAGAAATCACAAAGTAGAAGCAGTTGGTTGTCCTGGATACATGACTTCAACAGCCATAGATAATTGCCTATGAGTATAGTATCAGTCTATCATACCAGGCATGAATTGCCTCCTCTTAAGAAGGCCTTAAGTCCAATTAGAGTGCTGTGGTTTCCTCTGGGTGTGAGTGCACCTTTACAATGTCTTGACATGTTGTCATTTCTATAGTCCATAGGATTTTCAGTGGGTGGGATTATTGATTGCTTTTCTCCCTGTGGCAGGTTGCACAGCATTTTCTGATACTGATGAGATTAGTCCTCAGAGACAAATCTCTCTGGTCAGATCTACCTGGCTGTCTCCAAGGCCAGTGTCCAAACTACATAATGTCTTCAACTGTAGGTTATTACCTTTAAGATCTGGGAGTCAGACAAGAGTAATAAAATATGCTATATGATTTTGGGTTATCTTTACTTCTTGATCAAAAAGGAGGGTTTCTCATGCATGCTGCTGTGGATGTTTTTTAGATAGTCCATGGTTTTGGAGGGAGCATTTTCATCAGTGCTGAGCAAGACAGAGAGTAGTGTTGGGCATCCTTTCTAATGTGCATATATATATATATGTGTGTGTGTAAATTCAGTTATATATATTATATATGATTTATAAGTAAGTAATAAATAAAATAATGTTTTTCATGGCTTTTCCAGATCTCCTTAGAATTATCTATCCATTCCTTCTCCTTCTGTATTTTTTCCATTCCTCACTCTAGTTAAAGCCCCTTCTATTTTTTCCCATTTCTACTTTTATAAAAGCACCTTTGTACAACTACTTTGCTCTAGAGCTTGTACTTGCTGTGGTCCACTTTCATGGTTTTTATAGTTATCCCAAATTATATTCTCACATCTAAACATGTTTTTAATCATTATTCAATAAAGATTTTTTAAAGCAACTGAATCTATTTCTCCACTTCTACTTTAGCAATAGATATATCATTTTAAAAATTCAGACTGACCAATACCAACATATTTACCAATTATTTTCATGTTATAATATTTTCAACAGCTTCACATCTGACAGAGGGCTAATATTCAACATATATAAAAAATAACTATATAAATTAGAAGCCAACAAGCCAAGTAATCTATTAAAAATAGGATACTGATCCAAACAGAATAATAAGCAGAGTCTGAGAAACATTTAAAGAAATGTTCAACATCATTAATTGTCAGTTAAATGCAAATAAAAATATTTTTAAATTCAATATTACATCTGTCAAAATGACTAAAATACAAAATACAAATGATAGCTGATGCTGGTAAACATATGAAACCTAGGGACCACTCCTATATTGCTGGTAGGCATACAAACTTTTACATCCAGTATGAAAATATTGCAGTTAGTGAGAAAATTGGGACTCGATCTACCTTAAAATCTATAGCATTCCTGGGCCTATACCCAAAAGATGCTCCATTCTATCACAAAGACATTTCTTTAACTATGTTCACAGTGACTTTATTATAGTAACCAGAAACTTGAAACAACCTAGATGCTTCTCAATGGAAGAATGGATTAAAAAATGTAGTACTTTTACAAAATGAAGTATCACTCAGAACTTTAAAAAATGACATTATGAAATTTACAGATAAATGGAACCAGAAAAAGTTATCCTGAGTGAGATAACCCAGACCCAAAAAGAAAAACATGCCATATTTTCACTTATAAGTAGACATTAACTGTAAAATTAAAGAAAATTCATGATACAATCCATACATCCAGAAAGCCTAAGAAACAGCTGGACTCAAAGAGGACATGCCTGCATCTCCTGGAAAGGGGAAACATAATAGATTTTTCAAGTCAACTATAGGCTGGTAGGGATGAAAACAGGAGGGAGGGGGAAGAAGAGGAATGGAGGGACACAGTACTGGGAGAGAGGACTGGAACTAAGGGCCATTGATGGGGGCAAATGTGGAAATACAATAAAGTGGAGAATCCTTGGAATCTACAGGACTGAGTATAGACCCTAACAAGTACTTTTAGTGACGGAGTATAAGAAGCTTGAACAGGCCATCTTCTGTAAGCAAAAAGGCTTCCCTTGGTGGGATGGGGGCACCAACCCAGCCCCAAATTTGACCTGCCTTCAAGGTACTCTGATGTAATGATGGCCAGAATTTATGGGAGTGACAACCAATGAATGGTCCAATTTGCGGTCTGTGCCACAAAAGGGAGAACATTCTTGTCAGTGCCTGGATGGCCGGGAAGTAAATGCTGGATAGCCCAGAGATACATGATAGAACTAAGAGTAGAAAAATAAATAAATCAACAAACATGAAATGAAATAAATGAAGTGATTCCTAATTGTACACTGCTCTATTCATAGATCAGTGTCTAGTTCAATTGTCATTAGAAGGCATTTCTGTAGCAGCTGATTGGAGCAGATGTAGAGACCCGCACCCAAATAGTAGTATGAGCTCATGAAGTAAGGGAGGAAGAATTGTAGGAGCTAGAGGGCTCAAAGACAGGGGGAGTACAAGGCCCTCAGAATTAACTATGCCAATGCTCACAGGATCTCACAGAGAATGAAGTGGCCATCATAGAGCCTGCATGAGTATGGGTTAGGTCCTCTGTAAGTATGGTGTGGTTTAGCTAGAGGGTTTTGTGAGACTCCTAACTGTGTGCAATCTTTGACACTTTCACCTGTTCTTGGAACTCATTTCTCTCTAGTGGGTTCCCTTGTAAGATAAGAGGATTTGGGCCCAGTCTTATTGCATATTGTTATGCAGTATTTGGTTGATATCCCACAGAGGCCTGCTCTTTTCTCAAGGAAAAGACAGAAGCAGTGGGTCTGGAGGAGAAGAGAAGTGGGGAAGTAGGAGGAGTAGTGGGAGGAGATATATATATTTCAGTTCCTTTATACTTGGCTGCATTGTGTTTCTTAAAATATGTACATAAAGCAAATTCCATTAATTGAGAACAGAGTAGTAAGGATATTTTATTCTTTCATTATTTACAAAAGATTCAGATATCCTTTCTACAGAGCTGTGTTGAACACAAAAATTTCTTTGAGTAAACATTTACCATCACAATAGAATTTCCACCTTAGGTTCCTGGTGAATCTTGGTATACCTTATTGGGCAAAAGAAAATATTCCAGTGAATTGTGAATATTATTTTTCTTGGTATAATTTTGAAATTCAAATAATAAATATTAACAATCCTATACTGTCAGTGCTTCATTATTTGCAATAAAAGAAAAAACAAATGTTTATCTTTCATGAAATGTGACTTGAAACAGCATTTGTTCATTACTCAAAGTTCTACATGAATTCCTCATATTCATTTATTTTTGATATTTTATTTCTAACCCAACGTATTAGCTACCTTATTGTCCTTTTTTGCTTCTAATATATGTATCTACTTATACTTTAAAACTAAATGAATCTTTCTCACTCCCGGGTACCTAAGTAAAAGCTATCTTATTAACCTACACTTACTATGTATATGACATTAAGTAAATAAAATTGATACATTAGTTTTGACTCATGAATATTTTACTTTGATTACACTAATATAAAAATAACATCACAGATGAGTTGGTATAAGAGACCCAGGCTCAGTTTCCCCGCTGCTTTGGAGGCTAAGGAAAAATGATAGGTTTTGTTTCTTCTGAGGACTCTTTTTGCACTCCCTCATTTTGCTGTGCTTTTACAAGATTGTTAGCATAGCTTGTGGCATGTTTGAGTTAGTTTTTCTTACAAAGATATTAGTTAAATTATTGCCCACCATAAGAACATTGTTTTAGCATAGCTTTCTAAAGAGTCGGTCTCTAAATATAATTAAATTGCACAATACCACTGTCAAACCATGAGGAGAGTCTGTTTCACTTTGGGTTTTTGGTTTTCATACGAACATTAAATTGGACTCCTTTCTAAATGAGGAGGTCTCCAAGATCTAAATGAAGACTGCAACATGTTGGAGACTACTCAATAACATGCAGTGAGGAAATCTAAATAACAGGATAACTTTTTCCATTGAAATGCCATCAACAGGGGGTGGGGAGGTGGGGTGTTTATCAGAAAGATTGAATCCCTATGTCATATGATATTCAGTAGCATCAAGTAGACATTAGTTTTATATTTTCAGTATTAAAATGTCTTTATCATGAGTGTTTTTATGAAATCAAAAAAGACTATGAACATCACTCAGTTTCAAGGACTCTCAGTCAATTACAAGAAAACAAAATATATAAATTATAAGAATATATTTTTTCCCAATGTGTAAGAATGTCCTTTTCATCAGAACCATCCAACCAAGGAACCTGAGTTTTTATCTAATTGATAATCTTATCACAGGTTGTACTCAAAAAGACAAAACCTGGGAAAGATAGATAAATAGAAGGTACTTTACATCACAAAAACTAATGCATTTAATTCTAGGAGCTACTTTATTCTCTTTTGAATAGCATAAGATTCATCCACTGGGAACAGGATATTCATTTCATTTTTATCCCACACTAGGAAGAGAGGAATAGAATGTCAAAGCAATAAGAAGGAAAATTACACAACATGTCCCTTATGAATATGTCTAAAAATGCCCAGTTTCTTGTAGCACACTCTAAGTGAAACATAATGTGCAGAATCAGCCATGGCAGATGCAATCTTATGAATATCCCATTTTAGGAGGTAGAAAGTGTTTCTCAACTGAAAATAAGTGTTCACTTGACCCTACTTCCCCTCAAGGCACAGTTAGATTTCTTTCCTGCCGTTTAAGTCAAAAATTCATACTCTCAAACACATGGTAGGCACGTACTGACTTGGTTATTTAAAATGAAAACAGCTTCTTTTGCTAACATCATTTTGAACATTAGTCCAACATGTGCAAATTTAAACAATAAATGTATCAAACCACAATGTATACAAACAAAAATGTATGCAAAACAAACCGTATACAACCCATAAGGATTTTTGTTCTTAACCTTAAATTGTCATGCTGAAGAAATTTTGATTTCTCCATCTATTTCCAAAGTTATGCTGTTTTTATTCCATATATCTAAGTAATATTTTTATAACTCTCTCTTAGCATGACAGATTTGTTCAAACTATATTGACTTCACATTTTTGGAGCATGAGAATTTAGTACACTTCCACTCTTCATAACACTTTCTAGATTTTACAGCTAAAATATGATTACTTACATAAGATATCTATATGCATATATTTGCATTTATAAATATTATATGTGTTCATCATAACTATCAATGAAAATGTATGTATTTTTGTAGTTAGTAGAGTTGTTATAAAGGTATATGGAATCTATGTCACCAATTTTTATCCTTATCTGTATTTGTATCCTGAGTTTGTAACTTTTTTCATTAAGCCATGCCATATATTACCCTAACCACATTTCTTGTTTGAGTTTATAACTTACTGAAACAAATAATTAGAGAATAATTTGATAATGTCCAGTTAAAGCATATGTCATAATTGACCTTTGTTTTCTGGTATATGGAGTATGAGAAAATCATCATTGCAGTAAATGGGCAGGAAATTTAGACACGAGAGGCCAATAGGATCAAGCTTAGTGGTCCCTCCTGTATCAACAGATAACAAAATTTTCGTCAATATATCCTATAGTATTTAGATAAGTATTGCAAATTTATGTTGACACTTATTAGATTCATACGTGATCCCGGGGAAATGAAGTTTAACATTTGTTCATAAAATACCATATATATGCATATATATGTATATATGTATATGGTTTCTGTTTTTTTCTAAATTTTAAGTGTTATCTATATTATAACTTTTAAATATATTTTTTCTTTATACCAAATTATGCTTTTTTCACAATTTCTTATTCTTTTTATTTTTGCATTGCTTAATATTTAAATTTGAATTATATTTCTTTGTGTTTAATCTCTTCTATATCAACTTGAAATGCCCACCTAGTTTGATTTTACTGACTTGCTTCATATCTTAATTCTTGCTGTTCTAGAACACTTTTTATAATTTAAAATCTTTGTACCGAACAATTTTTAACTATCATTCCTGATCTGTGTTCCCCGTTGTGTAAGTATATACTCTACAATGAAAGCAATATATAATAGATTTGAATACATGTACTCATGTTCATTAATATTCATATTTTCTAGTTTATCTCTTTCTTAACTATATCCTTATTTTACTGTGTGTACTTTGGATGTGTCATTTTGTATCATTTGTATGACAACATCTTTTCAATACAAGGTTTGTTAAGATAGTCAGCTTTGGCAGATTTTCTCCAACTTCATGAGAAATGTAATTCCAGTCAAAATACGTCATGTCTGGAAGATTCTATATTAGGATTTGTTGTCTTAGTTCAGGTTGTTCTTGTTTCGATGAATATCATAATCAAAGCAGGCTGGAGATGAAAGGGCTTATTTTAGTGAACCACGTTTGGTGAACCACAGTCTATGGAGAGAAGCCAGCGAAGGAACTCAAACCAGGAGTGAGCCTGGAGGCAGGCACTGACGCAGAGGCCATGGAAGATCATTGCCTATTTATTCACCTCTCTTGGATTTCTCAGTCTGCCTTATTAAATAACCCAGAACCATCAGTCAGGGACGTCACCAACTATAATATGATAGGCCTTGCACTACCAATCAGAAATTAGCAAAAGTCCCTACAGTTGTGCTGCCCACAATCAGTTATTATGGGGGTTTTATTTATTTTTTCTTTTTTTTTATAATTTATTCACATTAGAACTCGATTGTTGCCCCCTCACTCTTATCTTACTCTTCCCACCTTCCCTCCCTCTTCTGCTTCATTGCTATCCCCTAGTCCTCTGATGGGGAGGGTCCTCCTCCCCCACCATCTGACCAAAGCCTATTAGGTCTCACTAGGATAGCCTGCATCCCCATCTTTTGTGGGCTCTCATTGCTGCCAGGGAAAGTGATCAAATTGCTTGAACCAGAGTTCATGTTAGAGGCAGATCCTACCCCTCCCTCCACATTGTGGAGAATGAGCTGCACATAGGTTACATCTGAACAGGGAGAGTCTACGTTCTCTGCATTTATTGTCCTTGGTTGCTATATCAGCTTGTGCAGGATTCCCCGGGTTCAGATTCTCTGTCCTTGATGGTCCCCGTTTAGCACTCCAGACACCTCCAGGTCCTCCCCCTAGCCTACTCTTCTATACTACACTCAGTGTTCCACCCAGAGGGTAGCTGCAAGTCCCAACATCTCTCTCAACAGCGCGCTCAGTTGGGTATCTCAGAGGATATCTATGTTGAGTTAATATCAACTTATAAGTGAGCATATACCAGGTGTGTGTTTCTGGGTTTGGATTACCTTACTTGGGATGATCATTTCTAGTTCCATACATTTGCCTGTAAATGTCATCATTTTCTTGCTTTTGATAGATGAATAATATTGTAATGTATAAATTACCCCACTTTCTGTATCCATTCATTGGTTGACAAACATATAGGTTGTTTCCAGATTCTGGCTTTTATGAATAAAGCTGCTATGAACATAGTTGAGCAAGTGTCCTTGTTGAATGGTAGAACATTTTTCTGGTATATGCCCAGGAATGGTATAGTTGAGTCTTGAGATAAAGCTATTCCAAGTTTTCTGAGAAAGTGCCAATTTGATTTGCAAAATGGTTGTACTAGTTTGCACTCCCACCAGCGAGGTTCCCTTTTCTCCACAATCTCACCAGCATGTGCTGTCACTTGAGTTTTTGAGATTAGCCAATCTTACCTGTGTAACATGGAATCTCAAAGTATTTTTAATTTGCATTTGCCTGATGACTAACGATGGTGGAAATTTCTTTAAGTGTTTCTCAGCCATTTGATATTTCTCTGTTGAGAATTCTCTGTTTAGTTCTGTACCCATTGTGTTCCCTCCTCTCAGCTGTCTCTTCCTTGTAGCAAGTTGACAAAAACAAGCCCATATAATGACTGAAAATAGTGTGATATAAAGAAGAATTCTATACTAAAATGGCAGCTCTACTCTAGAAGTACAGTTCATACTTAGAGAGTCCAGAACATTCCAAAAGTCATATGCATATACCGTTGCTATCTGAGCTCATGTATCCTGTTGCTTATAATAGGGTTGGGCAGTTTGACACAGGTAGTCTATCTATTGTGTCTTGTATGTTAATCCTTAAGTGTATGGTTCTGCTTTCACATTTGTACTTTCTGTTAACTGAGTGGGTGAGTGGATGATAAGGAAATGTTACAGAATGAAAACTGAACAGCTCATATGTCCATTATAACATTTTCTGTTAAGCTCTGAGCTACTATATCTGTTATCATTATAATTAAATCTTCTGCTCATCACTCAGTAATCTACTGAAATATTTGTCTATAGATAAATCATCCTTCTTTCTCCACTCATAACTTTTTTTAGGTATATATATCTTAAAAAAGAAAGAAAGATTAGCAGCTTCCAAAATGAAAAAAGGACAGACACAATTTGCTTCCTGAACAGTCACCCAAAACTCTCTATAATGTTGGAGCATCATCTTCAGCCTTCTGGCCCAATATATCTGACAAACATGTTTGTGAAGCAAGAACTATTGAGGATTTGCTTATCCTGTCTTGGCAGAGTTTGGGGGTCGACTTGCATCCATGTTTGCCCACTTTTAGATAGAATTCTGTCTGTGGCAGAAGTGAGGACATTTTGCCCAGTGGCTGGTTTATTGAATTTGAAGCCAACCCCATAAGGGTTTTTTATTTTTTATTTTTTATTTTTTTTTATTGCTCATCATCTTCTTTGAGGTAGACTGTATTGTTGTCAAAGAATCTTTAAAATATTAATATCATCATTAAATGCCATATACTGTAGGCCTCTGTGTCTTTTGAAAACATTATATCTGGATACTAGCCCAAGGGGAATGTCCCATGAAAGTATTCACTTTCCAGGAAAGTGGGACAGAGGGAAGGACATCCTATTGGGAGTCTAGATGAGAGAAGCAAGGGAGAATGGGGAAATAGAAGAATCCAGATGGTCCTAAAAACCTACAAGAAGAACATTATGATAGGCGGATTTGGGAACAGGGGTCCCGCTCAAACTAAGGCACCAGCCAAGGACAATACGTGCAGTAAACTTTGAGCCCCTACCCAGATCTAGCCAATGGACCAGACAGTCTCCACATTTGAATCAAGAGTGAGGTGTGACTTTCACACATACTCTGGTGCCTCATATTTGACCATGTCCCCTGAATGGGGAGGCCTGGTGGCACTCAGAGAAAAGATAGCAGGCTACCAAGAAGAGACTTGATACCCTATGAGCATATTCAGGGGGAGGGGAGGAGGTCCCCCTCAGTCACAGTCATAGGGGAGGGGAGTAATAGGAAAATGGGAAGGAGGGAGGAATGGGAGAATACAAGGGATGGGATAGCAATTTAGATGTAATATGAATAAATTAATAAAAAAAGAATAAGGATTATGAAGACAAAAATAAAAAAGAAAACATTATCAAACTGTTTCTGTTAACCTGCACTTCCGGTTTACTCAGGTAATTAAGTTTTATTCCTTTTCAAGTCTCTGATGAGGTTGAAGACCAGACAGTCTTTTTAATTAAGCTAAGTTGTTCAGAGGATAAGATATTTTTTATGTCTTGATAGATGTTTTAAGTTGATAGAGATGAGATATGATAGCTATTGATTTACATTCAGAATTTTAGACTCACCAAGATAGGAAAGATGTTTTCTGCAAGTTTGCCAACTACAATTGCCAAAACTCCATGAATATAATATTTATGTAACTCCTGATTGTTTTGTTGTTCTTTTTGGTTTATGTAGTTTATTTTATTTATGTTAACATTACAAATGTATATGCCAAAAAAAACTTGTGGTAGATTCAACTATAATGTGGCTCTGAAATTTGATTGCTGATGCTTTGTTAAGAGGATATATAATTAAAAGAAAAATTTTAAATACAAATAAATATTAAATAAAAAGGAAAGACGTGTGTGTTTTTTATTGTTCTTTAAGATATCATTCACAGTTCAACTTTCATATATCTTTATTCTTGTACACAATTTTATATTGAATGCAGTAGGTCATCTTGTTCTATTTGATATAACACTAAATTAATAAGTAAAACCTGCCTCTCCCATTTCAAAAAAAATGTTTCCCCCTGCATTCTCCCTGGAACTTTTTCAAATAGAACAATTTTATTAACTTTTATGTACTTTACTTTTCCAAGTTAATAGGTTGCTTTTGAGGCTGGCCTTGCTCATTCCTTTTTAGTTCAAGAGAGACCTCCTTTGCCTATGGGGAATTTCACATTGCTTTGTTATTGCTCAGTTCCCAAGCATATACCTGACTTCACAGTTTAACTACTTTTCTAGGGCAGAGTCAAAGGGAGATTTTGTTTTAAAAAATAACGTACATACAGATTTGTGATCATATCAATCTTTACCTCCAGTGCAGACATAGGGAAATTTGCTAAGCTAGTATTTGAAAATTCCAATGTTTTACTTCAAGTAAAATTGAAATATAGTTATATTGAAGGTTCAAAATAGTGATGTGGAACTACTTGTACAGTATGAGCATTTACTCTAGGACTCTAGAAAGGAAGAATAGACAAGTGTCTTAGATGAAAGCTCCAGAACTGGAAAAATCCAATAAAATAAATATAATAGCCAGTTCCAATAGTTTCTTAAAATATACATTTATCAAAATCATGTGATATTGAGTAGCTCTTAAAAGTAGAATAAAAAAATACAAGATAAACAATGAAAAATCACCTAAAAGCAATATGGAGGAAAGTACACACTGAAAAATAAACTTGCATCAAAACAAGTACTCTTAATGATTACTTTAGTAATCCTTTTTTACTTATTCAAAATAGAGAGTTTTATTCATATACTCAAATAACACTATGCATATTATAAAGATACTTATTAAAATTCTAATGTAATATTCTACATATCACAATGAGAATATAGTTTCCTGTATCCCACAAATGCAGAATCCATATATATTACTAGAAACAGACTATATGAACCACTGGGTAGAAATCAGATCTGTGATCCTGTCATTGAGTCAGTCATGGGTAGAGTATTATCTTGGATGGTGCTACCAAAGAAGATTTACAGATGTCTTTTTTTTCTCATACAAAGAGCAGAAAAGCAGCCTTAGTTGTTCTGTGCATCCCATACACCTTATACATTTATAATTTTAGGACTGTATAATGTTTGTGAGAAATTATATATTTTCAGAACAAAAGAACTGGACACTGACACTGGATCATACCTGACAGGATTCATTCCTCTGAGTACGCTAGACACTGACATCTTGCATCCTTCATGCTCCAGCACCAAGTGCTTCAGTTGCTGTTCCTCACCAGAACAATGCAGCTCCCAGGACACCTTCGAAGAAAGCTTCCAATCCCAATTGGTCCAGCATTCAGACCCGTTCTACAAAGGAATCTAATTCAGCCTGGAATTCCACAACATTTGGAAACTGCAACACAAATGCTATGCTTAACTTGTTTTAGCCATTTCCCCCATTTTATTACCCTATGTTTTATAGTGATTTCTCTGGCATGGGACAGCCCAACAAATCAGCTGAAGAAAGAAAAATCATTCATCAGACTGGCGACTAGAAAAATTTGATACTGAAATGGACATTTGGTGAAAGACAAATGATCAGAACTGCAGTTATGAAGGATCATTGCATCAGTGAATCTTCAGAAGGACATTCATACAGTAAAGATTATGGGATTGATAAATGTTTTTTATTGTAATATTTAAACTGTGTACATTTTTAGCTTGAGCAGAATGGGAGACGGTGTAGGCCAATGTGATCTGGGTCTATTAAAGACACACCATTAATAAACACCTTTAATCCCAAACAATGTTATATAAGTGAGGGGCAGATAAAGTGCTGAATCAGAGAAAGATTTGACAGAATGAATCAGACATAGTATACAGCCAACCTTAGAAAGACAGACAGGAAGAAGAAGCTACTTAAAGCAGTGCAGCGAGAGAAATATAGTTGTGTTTGGTGCAATTCAGTGGAATACAGCTGACTTTAGTTGCGTTGTGAAGTTCCATTCAATTCTGTTCAGTTTTTTCAAGCATTTCAGTTCAACTCATGGAACTAAGGGTCAATTTTTCCAAGAGTAGCAGTTCTGTTAGAATCTTGGGGAGGAGTTCTGAGCCAGAACAGCTAAGGTGAACTAGCCAGACAGAGTTCAGAAAGACGTAGAAAGAGTAATCTTAGACCGCAGTAAGTCTCCCTGGCTGGAATCTCATTCAGAAGAGGAAATAAAATTGACATCTGAAGCAGATGGAAGGATGGAACTGGGTGGGAATGAGGTTGAGAAAATAATAGGGGTGTAAATCAGAGGGGGAGATAGTAGGGGCAGTTGGAAAGTGAGGGCATGAAGGGGAATAGAAATTGATGACAGGGGGCATCTTTGAGACAAGAGAGGATCCCAGGAGTCTATAGGGTTGACCCTTGTAAGACTCCTAACAAAGAGGGATATGGGGCCTGAAGTCACCACTTTGTGTAGCCAGGTGAGACTTCCAGTGGATGGAGGGGGATTCCCACTTGCCCATAAAACCTTCAACTCAAAGTTTGTTTCACCTAGAATAAGTGTAGGGGTAAACATGGAGCAAAAATTGAGGGAATGACAAACCAATGACTGGTAGCTGACAGAAACAAATGCAGAGACCTACAGAAAAACAGTAGGGGAAGCTCGAGATTCTTGTGGAAGAATGTGGGAAGATGGATTAATGGTGGCCAAGGTGTCAAGGATACCACAAGAAGACCTATGAAATCAGCTAACCTGGGCCCATGTGGGCTCACTGAGACTTAACCAACAATCAAAGAACATGCATTGACTGGACCTAGACTCACTACCTATATATAGGAGATGTGCTGCTTGGTCATCATGTGGGTTACCCCTTAATGTGTGTAGAGGTTCTCTGTTGCCTGCCTTTGGATCCTTTTCCCCTAGCGAGGCTGCCTTGTCTGGCCTCAGTAGTAGGGGATCCATTTAGGCCTGTGGTGACTTGAGGTACAAGGGTGAATGGCACCCCTTGGAGGTCTCCCTTTCTATGAGAAGGAGATATAGGAATAGAATGAGAGAAGAGGAGAGATGGGGCTGAGATCAGGGTTTAATGTGATTAATTTTTTAAAAGTCTCTGTCATTATTTGTACCCCCGAAAGTCCCCTTTAATATTATTGAAGATAGTGAAGGATTTTGGAACTTTTGTGTGGGACAGTTATTAGGTTTCTAGAACATGCCATGCTGTTGCAGACACTCAGAGGATAATTCTGAGAACAGTACAAACATTGGAGGACTGGCTTGTGAAATTCTAGAAAAATATTTTGAGAGTGCCTCGCATCTTCTGTCAGGGCCATTTTTCTTATTCTTTGAATAAATAATATATGGTTTCTGGACAGACGGGCCTGAAGAATAAGCTGTGATTACAATGAGAGCAGAACCATTGAGGTAAAAGCTAGGAAATATTTTCTCCAGGTCTGCATACAAAAGTTGGGGACTGCGGTTCATCTCAAGCTGGCAGTCAAGCATGATCATGTGTAAGAGTTTAACCATCTGGTAACACATTTAGCAGAATGAAAATGCAGGGAAAATGGAGAGAAGTTAAGGATTGTCACTGTAAGAGGCCCAGAGAGGCCACTAGTAAAATTGTACCCTAAACTGTAATAGCAACCTCAGGACTAAAGAGGTCATTCTGAGAAATTGAAACATGGTACCAAAAGGAATGCCTACAGTCCTCGAAGAAAGCCCAGTGAAGGCTATTGGTTGATACCCAAGCCAGTGACAGTGGAGAATCCAGAATATAATGGATGCCAGGACCATGGCATGATGAATAAGGACAGCCGCAGAAATGGATAGATCCTACTGAGTTATGACAATCTATGGTTCTGTGAATGACAGAGCTGGCGAAGAAGAGCTCCCCAGGTCTTTGAGAATCTGAGAGATTGTGAGAGAATCCCAGGTGTGATGTATTGAGCTATAGAATTTGATTTACAAATCTAGATGCTGGTTTATTTTCATTCCATTTTGATTTTGTCTTGGTTCTTCCTCCTAGGATTAGGAAATTATTTAACTTGTTTTTGGTTTTTGTAGGATCCTATAGTTGACATACATTGGCTTTAAAATCTTGTATTTTAAAAGAGAATGTAGACTGCTTGAAAGGTGTTGAAAAATTTAAAGACTGGCATTTTAAAAGGTAAGAATAGCCAAGGACAATACAGACGGTAAAATTTAAACCCCTACCTAGATATAGCCAATGGACAGGACAGTCTCCACACTTGAGTGTAGAGTGGGATATGACTTTCTCACGTACTCTGGTGCCTCACATTTGACTATGTCCCCTGGAGGGGGAGACCTAGTGGCACTCAGAGGAAGCACAGCAGGTCACCAAGAAGAGACTTAATATCCTATGAGCATATACAGGGGGAGGTAATCCCTCTGAGGAGCAGTCATAGGGGAGGGGAATAAGGGGAAAATGGGAGGGAGGGGAGAATGGGAGGATACAAGGGATGGGATAACCAGAGATGTAACAAGAATAAATTAATAAAAAAAAAGAAAATTAAAAAAAATAAATTAAAAAAATAATAAAAAATAAATAAAAGGTAAGAATAGAAATTCAATAACAATTATTGAAAAAAGATGTCATTGATTTCATGAAGACCTGAGAATGGTGTATGTGAGTGTTTGGGGGGAGAAAATGTGAGGGACAAATGGTATAATAATGGTATTATTTTTAAAATACTATGTTTCATATTTTGATAGTAGCATGAGGCTTGGGGATAAAAATTGATAGAAAAGTTAAGTAGTGATGTACTTGTTTGTCAAGAAGTCAATTGTTCTCATTAGTGTAGAAGGAACCTCAATTCAAAAATGTTTCTATGAGATTGCATTTAGCCAAGACTTTTGGAACATTTCATGATTGATGCAGGTGGTTCCAATGATCATGTGATGGGACCATTCCAATGCAGGTGGTCCTGAGCAAGACCTATGGGGCAAGCCAGTGAGCACTGTTCCTACATAGCTTTTGTATCAGTTCATACTTCCAGTCCTTCATTGGATTTCTCATCCCAACTTCTTCATGATGGACCATAAGCTGTAAACTGAAACATATTCTTCCTCTCCAATTTGCTTTTGATCATTGTGTTTTATCACAGCCTTAGATGCCTAAATAAAACATTTACAGTCAGTTCTTAAAAACAACTTCAATTCAAACTGACTAAAGCACAGAGCCACAAATGCAGTAAGTGTGAACTAAAAGCATATTAACAATGTCATGATGGAAGCAGCTAAGCAGAGTAAGATGTTAACAAATAGCTATCAAAGAGAGAAAAAAAGTTGACTCAATAGCCTGAGGTTACATTTCAATGATGCCTGTAAACTGGGTCAGGAAGTTAACAAATCATAAAATCAGCACTTTCAGAATATGCAAAGAATAACTCGTTTTCACTTGTCAATTAAACAAGAAGAGCTACATTCATTGTCCATGAGGGGCATCGTGATCATTGCCTGACATTATAATTAGCATATACATATAAAATTTGTATACACATTACTATATAGTTACAGAAAATTCTTTATATGCTACCATCTACTTTAATCCCAATAGTGGTTTTCTTTTGAAAATGGTAACTATAATGGGTATCATATTTGCAATAGTAAAAATAGCGACAAGAGTGATGACTGTAACAACAGCAAGCTACATGAGAAGCACCTAGAAGCATTTCTGCCAGGGAGGCACTAGAGTTATCCAATTAACAACAGGGTTTCATGGGCTTTTTCATGCAAGCATTCAACAAAATAAAATCACTTCAATATGTGAATCTCATCATGGAAAAGTCATTTAAAAGGAAGTATAATCAACAACAAAAAGAAAATTGCATTCAAACAGCACAGCTTTATGGGATGTAACAGATTTAAAATACAAGCAATGTCTTCACTTTGAGAACATGTGAGCTATACAGAGGAATAGCAGTGCCTTGTGGAAAATAACCTTGAACAATGAGGTGGATATGCTTTGAAGACATTGCTGGTTTATTAATTCACAGCGTAGTAAGTGTGAAGAATAATTAGCATGGGAAAAAAGAAGAGAATATCTGGGCTTTAATTTTGTTACAAACAAGTTTAATGACATAGCACACGTGACTTTTTCTATATAGAGAGTATGTCCTTATTTCATAAGGAAAAAATTTAAATAGAACAATATTACTATAAGTGCACAGTGTGTATACAAGAGAAGAAAATATATTCTACCATATATATATATATATATAATCAATCTTTAATGCATAAAAAAAATAAATAAGGACGTTGGATCTAATTCATAACTGTCACTTTTTAATTATTTTGTCTTGGAAAATTAATTCATTTTAGTTTCACTGATTTCTAAAAAAATTTAATAAGAATTATTCTTCCAATTTTGTCATCATTAAAAATCATAGTAAATTACCTTTCTATACTGAATAATCAGAACTCTCCTAATGTCTTGATGCTGGTTTGGTGAATAGTTTTTGTACACTGGTACCTGCAGAATGGTAAAAGATTGAGAACTTCAGTAGTGATGAATAATTTTCACTTGAGTAGAAAATGTTATACATCATTTAATGTTGGCTGGAGATATTCTGTTTCTTATCAAACACATTCTTAGGTGTTATGAATAAATACGTGCAAAACAGAGACTAAAGTTTTCTTCCAACAGAGTTCACTTATAGGGGAAGTGTCAGATAGAAAACCAAAACCAATTCATTGCAGCAGAATGAATCCTGGGGGAAAAATAAAGATAAAAAATTGTGAGATTTTGGAGGGTTTACAGTTATAGATTTTGAGAAAGAAGATACTACTAGTATAATGATATTTGAAGACGTTTGAACAAGAAATGAAAGAAGCAAGCCATAAAGAAAATGCTAAAGAGCACTTCAAGGACAGAGAAGAGACTAAGAAACAGCAACAGACCTCATGTTCTCAGGGCAATGAAGAAACAAGGCAGATGAAGAATAGGATAAAAAGTAGGAATAGGGGTGTGACAAGAGGATAAGTGAGAACATTCCAAGCTGTGAAGTGAACAAAATTGTGAGTCAACATTTAACAGAGACAGCACAATCTAACAGTGATGAGTGCATTGAGAGGATAATTACTTAGGAATAAGGGGAGGTTAGACATTGGCTTAGAAAGTCATTTCATTACCAGAGATGGGAGACATTGATGGATTTTGCATATAGTGTTAGAAACAGGTGAGGAATGAGAAGACTGAGAATATTGAACACAGAGTAAAAGAGCAATTGTTAGAATAGTTGTGAACTAATTATTTTGTTTACACAGAGTTTAATGATGTGAACCACTTCTTATATGCAGAAAACTGTGAAGACAATGGCTTTAAGTGCAATAACTAGATCAGAAATAAGGTTATTAGATTAGCTATTCAGTATATAATTCATCCACAATCGATGGGATATTTGTTAAAAGATAAAGTATTATATTTTTCTACAGTGCTATTCTCCCATGTAGAACATTATAATAGGCAGATTTGGGCCAAGGGGTCCCGCTCAAACTAAGGCACTAGCCAAGGACAATACAGGCGGTAAAATTTAAACCCCTACCCTGATCTAGCCCATGGACAGGACAGTCTCCACACTTGAGTGGAGAGAGGGATATGACTTTCTCACGTACTCTGGTGCCTCACATTTGACCATGTCCCCTGGAGGGGGAGACCTAGTGGCACTCAGAGGAAGGACAGCAGGTCACTGAGAAGAGACTTGATACCCTATTAGCATATACAAGGGGAGGTAATCCCTCTGAGGAACAGTCATAGGGGAGGGGAATAAGGGGAAAATGAGAGGGAGGGGAGAATGGGAGGATACAAGGGATGGGATAACCATAGAGATGTAACAAGAATAAATTAATTAAAAATAAAAAAGTATTATATTTTTTTAAATATGAATCTTTAATAGCATCTGATACTTATTCTCTTATATACTAGCATAAATCTTCCTTTGTTGCATAAAATAAACACTTTCTACTTGACATTTTATTCCAAATTTTTTTTCTGCTATCTTGGATCTAACTGCACTCACTTCATGGTATTTATGTCAATTAAAATTTTAATTTAAATATATTTTTAAAATTTTACTCATTTTACACCATATATATAACCCCTCCCACTCCCACACTCCCTCCCTCTTCTCCCTATGCATTTTCCCAATCCTCAGAGAGGAGCAATCCTTCTTCCTATCAACTGACTCAAGCCTATCAAGTGTCTTCAGGACTGCCTGCATCTTCTTCCTCTGTGGCCTGGTAAGTCGCCCTCCCAGGAGTAAGTGATGAAAGAACACAACAGAGTCCATAGCAGAGACAGCCCCTGCTCCCCTTACTAGGAAACCCTATGGAGACTGAGCTGCCTATCAGCTACATATGAACAGAGAGCCTAGGTCCTCTCCACGTACGGTTCTTGGTTGGAGCATCAGTCTCCGCAGGCCCCAATGGGCCCAGATTAATTGTCTCTGTTGGTATTCCTGTGGAGCTCCTGTTCTCTCCAGGTCCTTCTGTTACACACTGTTCCATAAGACTCCCTGTCCTCTGCCCGCAGGTTGGATGTGAGATTCAGCTTCTGATTCTAGCCTGCCGGGTGGAATCTTTCAGAGGGCCTCTATGGTAGGTTGCCTTCCTGTTCCCTGTCTTCAACCACTTCTAGTATCTATTCTATTTGCCCTTCTGAATGAAAATTAAATATCCTCCCTAGGGTCTTTTTGTTATTTAGATTCATTAGGTCTGTGAATTGTAATATGGTTATTCTGTATTATATAGTCAAGATGTGCTATAAGTGAGTATGGAGCAAGTGTGTCCTTCTGGGACTAAGTTACTTCACTCAGGATGAGCTTTTCCAGCTCCACGCATTTGCCTGCAAATTCCATGATATCATTGTGTAGATGCACCACAGTTTCTTTATCTATTCTTCAGTTGAGGGACATCTGGGTTATTTCCAGTTTCTGGTTGTTAAAAATAATGCTTCTATGAACATACTTGAAGAAATGTCCTTAATTTCAACAGAATAATATAGAATGGTCAAGAAGCACTGAAAGAAATGCCCAATGTCCTAAACCACCAGGGAAAAGCAAATCAAAATGACTCTGATATTCCATCTTACACCTGTCAGAATGGCTAAGATCAAAAACTCAAGTGACAGCCCAGGCTGGAGAGGACGTGGAGAAACTCATTCATGTGGGAACACTCATCCTTTTCAGATGATAGTGCAAGCTTGCACAACTACTTTGAAAATCAATCAAGCATTTCTCAGAAAATTGGAAACTGTTCCCTCAAGACCCAGCTATACCACTCCTGGGCATATATCCAGAAGATGCTCCACCATATGTCAATCAATTTTAAGTACTGACTTAAGTTTGAAATGAACTATCAAGTTTTATTTTTCTAGAACTGTTGCCATACTTATAAAGTTGGACAACAAGATGTAGCTAGAATGTTGTGTGGGTAAATAATTTAATTTGAAAATGAATAACAAAGTTTAAAAATTCACAAATAAAATTTATAATACATTTTCATTCAAATATGTATGTAGGTTCTTATGTATATTCATATATGATTTATATTTATATAAGAATTTTAATGTTCAGTTTCTATAGAGGATTAAAACATCATTAAATGAAATTTTAGTTTATCAACTCTAAGGTTATTTAAATTTTAGTTTATATTAATTTATAACTTGTGTTTTAACAAAAATAATTATATGCATTGCCCTATAGTCATTAAAATTACAGTATTTATATAGTTATTTTCATAGTTAGTAACTCTACAACATAATTTTGTCTATTTTTAACTAATTGCTTATCATATATTAAGAAAGTTTCTACTGAGTTATCTTGTGAGTCCTGATAGTTATAGTAAATATGTTTAACTTGCTGTATTGTTTTGTTATTGAAGTTATAGGTTGTTTTTATCCATTATGTGGGTGTTGAAAACTGATATCAGGTCTTCTGCATGAACCTTTTGTGTTTGTAGCCATGGAGGCATCTCTCCCACATGGTAGCTATATCCTTAGATAAAAAATGCTAGTGTTATTATCATTTTAGTTTATAACACTTCATATTACTGCAGGTTTCTGAACTAAGTAAAATATAAATGTATAAAACTATATTTATAAATGTATGTTACTAGAATACAGTGTATTTAAAATGGAATTATGAGAAGACCAACATAAAAAATACTCTGTAATAGAGAAAGTCTTGACACTGTCAGATATTTACATTTAAGTATTAAAGAAGATGAAACGATACTATTATGTATCTCTTAAGTAATCAATATTGCAGATTCTTTTTACAGTGTAACATGTGAGGAAGTGCTTACTGATAAAGTACTAAGTAAGTAAGGATATTACATTCTAAGTTCAATAATACAAAAGTTTTGCTTTGCTGTTTGAGTCTACCTGGAAAGATATATTAAAATGTGTTTAATATTTCCAGAGGGGAACCAGTAAACAGGCCAAGTGAATATCTCTATCACAGTCTAGCTCAATGAATCAGAGAATTTATTAGACTTACTTACATATGAATAATGAGTGGTTGCAAACATGGGCATTGATAATTCATAGCAAGCACCTGTTCCCAAAGCCACCCTAGCATGCATGATGTCTCATGTTCATCTATATAACAACCTGCACAACTTACTGTAGGCTCCGCTTTCTGGAGATTCTTTTCCTCCAACCAGTTTCTACTACTTGCATATCTTTTGGGGAAGGTCTTTTGACTCATTTAAGCTTCACAAGATGCCAGATCTTTACTAGTTTTGCTTAGGCTCCTACAACTTCTAAGTTTCACTCATTTTCTGTGTCTTTGGAGGCCCCTTCCTCTTCCCAAGAATGTTCCATTTTGGAAGACACATCTTCACAGTCTATATTTTAAAGTTCTAGAGTCATAAAGAGTAATCAGTTGTCATTGCATCAAAAATAGCCTTATAACAGAGATATCTAATTAAAACCTCCCATTCCTTGCAATAACCTGGAATATTATATCAACATGTATGTTGATATGCACTGAATTATAAAAGGAAAACATTTTTGTCCATGTTTTAAAATTATTGTTTGCATATCATCACCACATTTGGCATATATTATCTGTTAGGTAAAATAAAGAGAATAATAAAATATCATTTATCTTAATTTCTCCTCTGCCACTGTCTGTGTAGAGCCAAGTTTCTGTTCTGTAATATTTCATTTTCAATAAAGGAGTTGTTTAAATGCATTATGATGATAGATCCACTGACAACAAATTTAAGTGATAATTTTAGATTTAAGGGATAATTTTTTTGATCACAGAAATTTAAGTTGAGATGCTTATTTTGTTTTGGCTTTATTTTTAATACTTTTATCCTACAAAAATGTCTGTGTAGAAATGAGCTCAGTGTGTATCTGCCACATTATTTTATGTGTGTATCTGTTTTTTGTCCCTCTGATTCCTGTTAGACTTAGCATGTTGCCTTTGGCTTGTGCAGTTTGAAAATTATTAACATTTCTTTAAGTTTTTTCTCTCTTCGGGTGTTCCATTTTCACATACTGTACATTGTTATAATAGTATCACAGTTATTTTTTTCCTGAATTATCAGTTTGTGATATATCTAATGGCAAATCTTTTATCACACTGGCTCTTTTTTTTTTTTCAGTGATTCATAGCATATTAGTGAGCTAGCCATGGACATTCCTTTGCAGAATTGCTGATTTCTAAAACTAATTAAAATTCATTCTTACAGAGTTCTTGTCTGTGCTTATGTTACACATAGTTCTCTGTGTTAATTATGTTACACATAGTTTTACATGTTATTCCAACTTCTGCAAGAGCCTATAGCATATTAATGAGAATTGCTTTATTCCCAGTCTTTTTATTCATTTTGTGTGGGTATGTCTTTCAGAAATTCTTTTACCATTTCATACAAAAGTTGAAAGAAAGAAAGAAAGAAAGAAAGAAAGAAAGAAAGAAAGAAAGAAAGAAAGGAAGAAACACAAGTAGTAATAATAAGTCCTGGAAACATCACTGATTTAAAGAGGCATAAGCTATTTAAGTTATGTTCATGTAGTGAAGGATAGACTGTTAAATGTTTGCTAAAGTTCATAAGATTTTAGTGTTAGAGGTCATACTATCATCTCTTGTTCTCACTTGGCTGCTCTATTATCTTTGGCAACAGGACCTGGATCTTCCTGTATCCTTTGTTGTTATCCAATATAATATAAATACCTGGCACACAGTGATAAAGGGTAGGCAGTGGGAAACATTACTGTATTTCCGTGAGTGCTCTGAATATCATAAGATGTCCTTAGAAGCCTCTCTGGCTCCTGCTGACTATAAGAGATTGGAATGCCAGAGGAGTTAGCAGTGGCCATTTTTCTACACCAAATACATTAAGGTTTGGTAAAATTAGGTTTTATTTATTTCTATATTTTGTATTAGGTTTACTGCTGTTGATATGTGTTTGAATGCGTAAAAATAATAGAGAAAAGAATATTCTTCAAATATGTGAAAAAACCTCTCCTCAGGCCTTGGCTCCTTCAAAAATTTTCTAAAGTGTTCTATTTTATTACTTTACCTTTATTTTCATCATTTCAATCTCCTATGACACTGAAGGAAAAACAAACAAACAAATCTATGAATATGTGACGTTATAGACCTCTCTTCTTTGGTTCATTCTAGAACGAACAACTAGTTAGGGAATAGATAAATAAGTAAGTAATGGAAAAATTTGTTTGGAAGAGATTAACATCTATACCAGCTCCCATCAACCCATGATTCCCGCTTTAGTTCTGGTTTCAACCTTGGCTCCAGCTCTGAGTGCACTCTTACACTTTTTGCTTCTTGCTTGAAGTTAAAAAAGGACAATTTCCAACATGTTTGATTTTCAGGTCAGTAACTAAAATTTCAAGATTGTTTCCTCTAAAAAGTGAGAAAGAGCTGGCTAAACATGTGTCTTAGGATCAGGATGCAGACAGGTAGGGGAAGGTTATTATGCTGCATGCATAATCATCAACTAAGGCATCACTTATATCATTAGTGACCTTCTCCTAGACTACCATTTCATGCATGGTTAAAAACCATTAACACATCTTTGTGATTTAAAAATATGAACTTTCAATTACTTCAAAGTTTCTTTACCTTCTCTTTTGTTGTTATTGTTAATCACTCTTCCAGTTAAAAATGAACTGAGAATAAAAATCTCTAATAGTAGTTTTTTAAGAAAAGTACACAAAAATAATAGTTACAAATATAGAAATCTGGATTGTATTCTTTAATAATTTTATAATTAATAAACTATGAATTACTTTGGCACATTATATATAAAATATGAATCATAACATATATAATTAAATTGCTATAAATTATTGTGAATTATATGAAAAAGATATTGACCTGAGATTTAAAACTTGTGTATTAAAAAACATGAAAAAAATAGGATTTACATGTGTACAATTCTAGATATTATGAAGTCATATGAGTTCATATACATTGTTATTTAAGGGTCTGTTGACTGTAACACCAACATTTTAAAAGTTTTTCAATTCAGTCTCTATGAACTGAAGCAGGAATAAACTCTCAAAGAATATAAATTTATTTTATTAAAAAGAAAGGTTACAGAGCCAGGTGTTGTGCCAAGAGCTCAGGAAATTCTACAGGACAGGAGGCAGAAAGTGAGTAAGAGCTACAGGAGATGGAGGACATGTAGATAACACAGCCCTTTAAATCAACTAAGCGAGACACAAATAAACTCAGAGATGGCAGTGAGCACAAGGCTAAGAGCATCTGCACCAGGTCCTCAGCATGTATATTAAAGCTATTACTTAAGTAGTTTTATGGGACTCCTTAGAATGACAACAAGTGGGTCTCTGAAACAAGAAATCTTGACCTTGGGGCTCTTCCTCTTGTTGGGATAGAGTATCAACCTATAATATGAAAGTTTTTGCCTCATATTATTATAGTTTATTTTGTCATGTTTGCTTGTTATCCCTTTGAAGCTTGTTCTTTTTTATAATGAAAGGGAGAAATGAAGTGAATCCAGAAGTGAGTAAAAATGGAGAGGAACTAGGAAGGGCAGAGTGATGGTAAACTATAATCAGGATATATTGTATGTCATAATAATCCATTTTCAATAAAACAAAAACTTAAAACAAGAAATCCACAGGAGCAAATTTTTTTAAATGAACATCATTAGACTTTACTAAAGAATAAAAATATAAAAACGGGAGATCCAAGATGGTGGCGAGCAGTGTGGACTGTGTTTGGAAGCTCCAGTGAACAATTCAGGGAATTGTACAGATTCCTGAGCCAGGAACACCGAGGTCCACACACCATGGCAGCAGGAGTGCTCCACAGTTCGGAGGGACCAGGGAGTGGAGGACCTGCATGACCCTGCACACAGGAGGAGAGCGGATTTTCTCAGATCGGAGCAGCAGCAGCACCAGCGGCACCAGAGTCAGCAGCGGCTGTGGCTAAGGTTTGCAACTCAGAGCTTCTGGTGGAGGCGATTGGTGTGGTGGCTGGTGGGAGTTGCTGCGGGAGACGGGACTCTGTGCAGAATTTGGGTCGCGTGGTACCTTGAGACCCAAACTGGACTTGGTGGACAGTTCAGTCCCAGAGTCCCGGGTTCAGCTCAGTGTGCAGTGCTGTGGAGATGCTGGGTCAGCTCAGCAAGCAATTCTGCCCTACACACTAGCTCAGCTCAACCACAGCTCCCCTGCTGTGACACAGGATGGGCAGAGTGCTCAGTTCCACCCTAGGCATCAGCTCAGCTCAGCCTCAGTACTCCTGCTGTGACGCAGGCTGGGCAGAGCACTTAGTTCCACTGGAGGCGCTACCTCAGCTCAGCGTGCAGTTCTGGGGTGCTGATGCAGGCTAAGGTCAGCACGCAGATTCAGCACAGAGTCCCTAGCTGGACTTGCCAGGCAGTTTGGGTCCAGAAAGTCTAGCTGAGCTTTGCGCACAGGCTCGGCAGCCCTAAGACTCTGGCTGGACTCTCCATGCACTTTAGGCCCAGAGTCCTGGGCTGAACTCGTCACGCAGTGTGGGTCCAGAGCCCCTGGCTGAGCTCGGTGCACAATTCTGCCCCAGAGACTTGGTGGACCTCGGCATGTAGTTTGGGGCCAGAGGCCCTAACTGTTCTAAGCAGACAGATTGGGCCCAGAGACTCTAGGTGAGCTTTTGGCACAGTTCTGGCTCTAAGACTCTGGTTGGACACCGGGTGCAGTTTGAACCCAGAATTCCTGGCTGAGTTTGGTGGATGGTTCTGGCCCTGAGTCAGTAACTGACCACAGCATGCACTTTGGGCCAAAAGCCCCTAGCTGAGCTGGTGTGCTGTGCCAGCCCAAAAATTCTGGCTGGACTCTACATGCATTTTGGGCCCAAAATCCCTAGCTGAGCTCGGCAGAGGGTTCTGGTCCTGAGAATCTAGCTGACCTCGGCGCATGGTTCGGGCCCAGTGTCCCTGGCTGGACTTGGCAGGGGACCCAAAAGGCTGTGGATACCTTGGCCTGACTCAACGCTCATTCAGAGACCCAGAACGCTTACAGGACCCAAAGTACAGGGGAGCTGAGGATCACTGGCTGTGAGAGTCCAAAATGACAGGGGTACCTTCCTGCCATCCACACCAGTGAAGCATCAGAGCTTCCAGCCTATGGAAATCATGAGAAAAGAATGATGAATCTATCATCAGACTTCCTCCATCCAACTCTGGAAGCTACCCAACAAAAACAAAGATGGCAAGATGTCTAAAGCACAGCGTAAAAGCATACACCAAAAACCCCAAAACAACATATCGTCTCCAGTTTCCAGCTATCCCAAAGAAAACAACCCAGAGAACTCAAATACAATGGAAATACAAGAAAATGAACTCAAATCCTTAGTAATGAGGATATTAATGGAGGAAACAAAAAAAATCATAATCAAATGCAGGAAGACGCAGCCAAACAGGTGAGAGACATAAAAGAAGCACATAGAGTGGAACTGGAAAAATTTCAAGAAACTGCGAACAACCAGAGGAAAGAAATAAATAAAACAGTTCAAGCTCTGAAGACCTATAAAGAGGCAAAGGAAGAAACTTAGGAATATACAAACAATCAGATGAAAGAAATCAAAATATCAGTTCAAGATCTGAAGATGAAAATGGATTCAATAATAAACACACAGACAGAAGAAAAACGAGAACCTGAGACCTCAGAGAAGAAGGCAAGCAACACAGAGGTGAGCTTTTCTAACAGAATCCAAGTGATGGAAGAACGAATCTCATGTCTAGAAGATACAATCACAGATCTTGAAGCAACCATTAAAGAAAATGCCAAATCTGGAAAATTCCTGACACAAAACATCCAAGAAATTAAGGACACCATGAAAAGAAGAAATCTGAGGATGATAGGCATTTAAGAAAGAGAAGATATCTGACTCCAAGGCCCAGAAACTATTCTCAACAAAATCATAGAAGAAAATTTCCCCAAGCTAAAGAAAGAGATGCCTATAAACATACAAGAGGCCTACAGAACACCAAATAGAATTGACCAGAAAAGGAAAACTGCCCGTCACATAATAATCAAAACACAAAACATACAGAACAAAGAAAAAATATTAAAAGCTACAAGGGAAAAGGGCCAATTAACATTTAATGGCAAACCTATCAGAATTACATCCGACTTCTCAGCAGAGACCATAAAAGCCAAAAGTGCCTGGACAGAGATCCTGCAAACCCTAAGAGACCACAGATGCCAGGCCAGGTTAATTTACCAAGCAAAATTATAAATAATCATTGATGGATAAAACAAAATATTCTATGACAAAAACAAATTCAAACAGTATCTATCCACAAACCCAGCTTTACAGAAGGTACTAGAAGGAAAACTCCATCCCAAAGGGTCAAGCTACAACCAAAACTAATCAGGAAATAGGTAACTCTACCATGGCAAAACACAGCTACACAAACGCTCGATTGGAAACAACATCAAAATTAAGACTCTTAACAGTCACTGGTCATTAATATCTCTCAATATCAATGGTCTCAATTCTCCAATAAAAAGGCACAGACTAACTGAATGGGTGCATAAACAAGATCCAACATTCTTCTGTATTCAAGAAACACATCTCACCCATAACGATACGCACTATCTCAGGGTAAAAGTTTGGAAAAAAATATTCCAAGCAATTGGTCACAAGAAGCAAGCAGACATAGCCATTTTAATATCAAACAAAATAGACTTTCAACCAAAATTAATCAAAAGAGATGCAGAAGGACACTTCATACTCATCAAAGATAAAGCCAACCAAGATGACATCACAATTCTGAACTTCTATGCTCCCAATAAAAGGGCACCCACATTTGTAAAAGATCTGCTAAAAAAACTCAAAGCACACATCGACCCCACACAATAATAGTGGGGGACTTCAACACCCCACTCTCACTGAAGGATAAGTCATTGAAACAGAAACTAAGCCAGGAAATAACATCATTAACTAATGCCATGGGTCAAATGGATCTAACAGATATCTATAGAACCTTTCACCCAAACAAGAAGGAATATAACTTCTTCTCTGCACTACATAGAACCTTCTCCAAAATTGATCACATCGTAGGTCACAAAGCAGGCCTCAACAGATACAAGAGGATTGAAATAATACCTTGTATCCTATCAGATCACCATGCTCTTAGGCTGCAATTCAACAACAATAGAAATGACAAAAAGCCTACACGTATGTGGAAACTAAACAACTCTCTGCTAAATGACACATGGGTCAGGGAAGAAATAAAGAAAGAAATCAAAGAGTTTCTGAAATTCAAAGAAAATGAGGGAACAACATACCCAAATTTGTGGGATACTTTGAAAGCAGTGTTAAGAGGAAAATTCATAGCACTAAGTGCCTTTAAAAAGAAATCGGAAACATCGCACAAAAGCAATATAACAAAACAGCTGGAAGCCCTAGAAAAAAAAAGAAGCAGAAACACCCAAAAGGAGTAGACGTCTAGAAATAATCAAACTCAGGGCTGAAATTAACAAATTAGAAACTAAGAAAACAGTCCAAAGAATCAATAAAACCAAGAGCTGGTTCTTTGAGAAAATCAACAAGATAGACAGACGGTTAGCCAACCTAACTAAAGGGCAGAGAGACAATATTGAAATCAACAAAATCAGAAATGAAAAGGGACGCATAACAACAAACACTGAAGAAATACAAAGAATCATAAGATCCTACTTTGAAGGCATATATGCCACACAATTTCAAAGTCTAAGGAAAATGGATGATTTTCTTGATCAATTTCACTTGCCTAAGTTGAGTGAAGAACAGATAAACAAGCTAAATACTCCCATTTCCCCTACAGAAATAGAAGCAATCATTGATAGTCTCCCAACCAAAAAAAGTCCACGGCCAGATGGATTCAGTGCAGAATTCTACAGACCATCAAAGGCGAGCTAATACCAATACTCATCAAGCTACTCTGAAACATAGAATTGGATGGAACATTACCAAATTCATTCTATGAGGCCATAGTCACATTGATACCTAAATCTCGCAAAGACTTAACAAAGAAAGAGAATTACACACCAATTTCTCTTATGAACATTGATGCAAAAATACTAAATAAAATTCTTGCAAAAAGAATACAAGAACACCTAAAGGATATCATTCATCATGACCAAGTTGGCTTCATTCCAGGCATGCAGGGATGGTTTAATATACGGAAATCATTCAATGTAATCCACCATATAAACAAACTGAAAATAAAAAACCATATGATCATCTCTTTAGATGCAGAGAAAGCATTTGATCAAATACAACATCCATTCATGTTTAAAGTTTAAGAGAGATCGGGGATACAAGGCACTTTCCTCAACATAATAAAGGCTATATACAGAAAGCCAATAGCCAAAATCAAAGTAAATGGAGAAATACTCAAAGAAATTCCTCTAAAATCGGGAACAAGGCAAGGCTGCCCACTCTCTCCATATCTCTTCAGTATAGTACACGAAGTTCTAGCCAGAGCAATAAGACAACACAAGGAGATCACGGGTATCCAAATGGGAAAGGAGGAAGTCAAACTATCCCTATTTGCAGATGATATGATAGTGTACATAAGTGACCCTCAAAATTCCACCAGAGAACTCCTACAGCTGATAAACACTTCCAGCAATTTGGCTGGATACAAAATTAACTCAAAAAAGTCTGTAGCCTTCCTATACACAAATGACAAGCTTGCAGAACAAGAAATTAGGAAAGCAATACCTTTCACATTAGCCACAAGCAAAATAAAATATCTAGGAGTGACTCTAACTAAGCAAGTGAAGGACTTTTTTGAAAAAAATTTCAAAACTCTGAAGAAGGAGGTTGAAGATGACATGAGAAGATGGAAGGATCTTCCTTGCTCATGGATCTGGAGAATTAACATAGTAAAAATGGCCATCCTACCAAAAGCAATCTACAGATTCAATGAATACCCTATCAAAATACCTACACAATTTTTTAAAGACATTGAAATTTCAATTCTGAACTTCATATGAAAAAACAAAAAACCCAGCATAGCAAAAACGATCTTGTACAATAAAAGGTGCTCTGGAAGAATTTCCATACCTGATCTCAAATTGTACTATAAAGCAATAGTAATTAAAACAGCATGGTACTGGCACAGCAACAGGCTGATTGATCAGTGTAATTGAATTGAAGACCCAGATATGAATCCACACACATATGGTCACTTGATTTTTGACAAAGAAGCCACATCCATTCAATGGAAAAAGGATAGCATCTTCAACAAATGGTGCTGGTCTAACTGGAGGTCTATGTGTAAAAAAATGCAACTGGACTCATATTTGTCACCTTGCACAAAACTCAAATCCAAGTGGATTAAAGACCTCAACATAAAACCAGAGACACTAAGTCACTTAGAAGAAAAAGTGGGGACGAGCCTGGAACATATTGACACAGGGGACAACTTCCTGAACAGAAAACCAACAGCTCAGGCCTTAATGTCAACAATTAATAAATGGGACCTCATGAGGCTAAGAAGCTTCTGTAAAGCTGGAGACACCGTCAAGAGAACAAAGCGACAGCCTACAGACTGGGAAAAGATCTTCACCAACCCTACATCTGACAAAGGTCTAATATCCAAAATATATAAAGAACTCAAGAAATTAAACATCACCAAACCATATAACCCAACTGATGAATGGGGTTTGAAATTAAACAGATAATTCTCAACAGAGGAATATGGAATGTCTGAGAAATACTTAAAGAAATGCTCAACTTCCTTAGTCATCAGGGAAATGCAAATCAAAACAACTCTGAGATTCTATCTTATACCCATCAGAATGGCTAAGATCAAAAATTCAAGTGACACCACATGCTGGGGAGGATGTGGAGAGAGAGGAACACTCCTTTGTTGCTGGTGGGAATGCAACCTAATACACCCACTTTGGAAATCTATCTGGTACTATCTCAGAAAACTGGGAATAGAGTTTCCTCAAGACCCAGCTATTCTACTCCTTGGAATATACCCAGAAGATGCTCTAGCACACAACAAGAAAATTTGCTCAACCATGTTCATTGCTGCCTTATTCATAATGGCAGAACATGGAAACAGCCTATGTGTCCCTCAGTAGAAGAATGGATAAAGAAACTGTGGTACATATACACTATGGAATACTACTTAGCTATTAAAAACAAGGAAGTCCCGAAATTTGTGGACCAATGGATTGAGCTAGAAATCATCATAATCAGTGAGTTAACCCAGAAGCAGAAAGACTCAAATTGTATATACTCACTTATATCTGCATACTAGCCCAAGAGTCATGTCCCACGAAAGTCTTCACTTACAAGGAAACTGGGACAGAGGGGAAGACATCCTATTGGGACTCTAGATGAGAGAAGCATGGGTGAATGGCAAAGTAGAAGGGTCCAGAAGGTCCTAGAAACTTCCAAGTAGAACATTATGATAGGCAGATTTGCGCCCAGGGGTCCCGCTCAAACTAAGGCATCAGCCAAGGACAATACCGGTATTAAACTTAAAACCCCTACCCTGATCTAACCAATGGGCAGAACATTCTCCACACTTGAGTGGAGAGTGGGATATGACTTTCACACGTACTCTGGTGCCTCATATTTGACCATGTCCCCTGGATGGGGAGACCTGGTGGCCCTCAGAGGAAGGATAGGAGGCTACCAAGAAGCGACTTGATACCATATGAGCATATACAGGGGGAGGTAATCCCCCTCAGGTACAGTCATAGTGGAGTGGAATAAGGGGAAAATTGGAGGGAGGGAAGAATGGGAGGATACAAGGGATTGGATAACCATTGAGATGTAACAAGAATAAATTAATTAAAAATAAAAAATATAATATTTCTACAAAAAATATAAACAAAAACTTGAAATATGTAGGTATTAATTTACCAAAATCTTATAGTTTGGAAAAATTTAAATTTCAGCCATGAAGTTCAGTTCATTGGTATACTCAAATCAATTTACCATTTATATGATTTTTTTCGAATGCATGAGGTTCAAGTTTATGTTTCAATGTATTTTACCTGACAAAATGTTCTCAAGCCAAAATCAGCATCTTGACTGGCATTAATTAAAATCTTTTTCTTTCCTTCTCTACAGAAAGATCAAAATCGAATGCACTAACAATGTCCCTAATTTAATTGTCTACAGGGATGGACATGCAGGCCCAAATGTGCGAAGGGCTTCCACAGCTGTTTCTACACTGTTGAGTTTTAGCTATTACAGGTTTATATAGCACACGTATTGTCAATCTTGTATAAACAGAGCAAAGAAATATTAGTATATTACCTGCAGAAGAGAACTAATGAGTTAATTTTTAAAATGGCTAAGCCATATGAGAGTGCCCAATGATATCTAAAGACTGCCTCTATTGATTCTAGTTTTCAAATTGGATTCTAAGAAAAAAATTAAATATTTTAGTAAAGTTGAAATACGTTAAGTGAGTCTGAAACTCAAAAAGCATATTTTACTGTGAAATTTTGTTAAAAGAAATAACACTCAGAAATACCACTTAAACAATAGTTTTAATATGCTGGAATACAGACACACCGTTAGTAAACACCTTTAATCCCAAACAATGTAGGTAAATTTAATTTTCTAGAAGAAAGCAGCCATGTTTGGAAGCAACATCTAACTAATTAAGGGTCTGTGCAGAATCAGAAACAATTTGACAGAGTGAGCCAGATACACTCAACTCATACAGGAATGCTACAGGAGAGAGAGGCAAACTAATGGCAGCATGGGGTTGGAGGTGGATTACCAATAGTTTTTCACTGAGACAGGTTGCAGAGAGAACAAGCCAGACCTAGGTGAAGACTGAATAAGAAAAAAAATGAGAAGGAGCCTGAATATTAAAACATGTTGCCAGAATTAGTTAGAGGCCAAGTAGAGAAATTCAGTCAGAATCCAAGAAAAGACAGTTTCATTCAGCTTAGAGAGGAGTTTAGGCCACAAAAGTTGATTTGGGCCACCAGCCAGAGTCCAGAAAGAACTAGAAAGGCTTAGGAACAACTCTCAATTCATCTCTTCACCTGAGGAAATCTAGCCAACATTCACAGTGCTGTGGAGATATTGTCTTTTGGGAGTTAGCACAATCATTGAATCGTTGAGGAGCATAGCATTCCTTGTCAAACCTCAGTCCATTTTCTTGTAGGATCATGGATTCTTAGTCAGCAGCATGGAGTGGAGCGGAGTGGGTAATCTTCCAACTACTTCTAAGACTGACTTCAAATTTAACAAGGTTGACTCAGATGCTATTTCACCATAAAGCAAGAAGTCCTGTAAGGGCAAAAAACATTGATAAAAATACGAGACTTATATTGAACTAAGAGTTGGTACTCCCACGTTGTCTTAACATGATTACATTTCATTTAAAAGAAAAAGAGAACAGTTCATATACTAGTTAAAATGGGTTATTCCTACTTTTCAGAATCATTCTGACTTATATTTTGCAATAGAAGTGTGGGGAATCTCTGTAATTCAGGATAGTATCTAGTACTTTTTAAAAATTCCATGTTCCAAAATAAATATTAATGAAAAATTAAAAACTTAGTAAAAGCCTCACTACTAATTGTTCAGATGGTTTAGAGACCTGATTTTGTGTAATTCCTGTGTCTAAAATTCATGTACAGTTGATATTTCTTCTAGGTCACATGTTAAGGAACATTTCTATTATTTTCTTTTAGAATGAAAGCTAATAGATCATAGTTGTCTGAGTCATATTTTTCTTGTGAGGCACAGAAACAAGTGACTGCTAGTTTTTGAATTTGGAAACTTTTTTTTCAAAAATTAGCTCTCCATAGGTGTATGGGTTTATTTATGGATCTTTGATTTAATTCAATTGATGAAATTGTCCATTTTTATGCCAATATCATGAGGTATTATTATTATTATTATTATTATTATTATTATTATTATTATTATTATTATTATTATTATTACTGTTTCTCTGCTGTACAGTTTTAAACCTGGATGATGAACCTCCAGAAGTTATTTTACTGTACAGAAGTCTTTTAGCTATCCTGGTTTTTTCCATGTAAAGTTTAGGATTGTTCTTTGAATGTCTGTAAAGGATTGTTTAGAATATTGAAGAGAATTGTAGTGAATCTGTAGATTGTCCTTGGCAAGGTGGCCATTTTACTATGTTATTCCTATGAATCTATGAGTGGGGGAGTTTTTTTCATCTCCTGATATATTCTTCTATTTCTTTCTTCAAAGACATGAACTTCTTGCCAAACAAGTCTTTTGTTTACTTGGTGAGAATTACACCAAGATATTTTATATTGTTTGTGGCTATTGTGAATGGTGTTGTTTCCCTAATTTCTTTCTTACTTTGTTTATTGCCCCAAAAAAGGAGGACTATTGATTTTTTAAAGTTTATTTTGTATCCAGCCACTTTGTTAAGGGTTTAGGAGTTCTCTGGAAGAATTTTGAGGTTAATTATGTATACTATAATATTATCTACCAATAGCAAATTCCTTTCCAAACACTACCTCATTGAACTCCTTCAGTTGTCTTACTGCTCTAGCAAGGACTTCAAGTAGTATATTGAATAGATACGGATATAGTGAGAAGCCTTGTCTTTTATCTGTTTTTAGTGGAGTTGCTTTAAGATTCCCTCCATTTTTCTTTGATGTTGGCTATATGCTTGCTGTTTATTGCCTTGATAGTTTTTAGGTATATTCCTTGTATCCATAATCTGTACAAGACTTTAACATGAGCGGGTGTTGAATTTGTCAAAGGTCTTCTCAGTATCTACAGAGATGATCATGTTCTTTTTTCTCTTTTTTCTTTTGGTTTGTTTATATGGCGGATTATATTGTTGAATTCTCTTCTAAAACCATCTCGCCCTGTGGGCTTTTGTTGTTGTTGTTTGGTTGGTTTGGTTTGGTTTGGTTGGTTTTGGTTGGGTGACGTTAATGATTTTTTCTATTTCCTTAGGGATTACAAGGCTATTTAAATTGTTTGCCTGATCTTGATTTAATTTTGGGAAGTGTTATTTATCAGGAAAATCTTTGATTTCATTTAGATTTTCCAAGTTTGTGGAGTACATGTTTTTAAAATAAAATCTAATGATTCTTTGGATTTCCTTGGTTTTTGTTATTTTGTTCCGTTGTTATTACTGATTTTTGTCAATTTGGATGCTGTTTCTCTGCCTTTTGGTTAGCTTGGTAAAGGCTTTGTCTATAATGTTGATTTTCTCAAAGAACCACTGCTTACTTTGGGGATTGTTTGTATGTTCTCTTTGTTTCTAATTTACTGATTTCAAACCGAGTGTGATTATTTCCTCCCATCTTCTCCTCTTGAATGCATTTGCTACATTTTGTTGTAAAGCTTTCAGGTATGCTTTTAAATCTCTAGGATGAATTTTCTCTATTTTTTTTTAAGGCATTTAGTGCTATGAATTTTTCTCTTAGCACTGCTTTCATTTTGTCCCATAAGTGTGGATATGTTGTGCGTTCCCTTTCATTTAATTTTAGAAAGTCATTAATTTCTTTCTTTATATCCTCTCTGACTCAATGGTCATTGTGTAGAAAGTTATTCAGTTTCTGTGAGTTTGTAGGCTTTCTGTTGTTTCTGTTGTTGTTGAAGTCCAGCTTCAATCAATAGTAGTCTGATAAATTACAAGATGATATTCAGCTCTATGCTGAATGTTTCTGCACACACACACACACACACACACACACACACACACACACACACACAC
>OU015749.1:49469389-49481395 GCA_907169655.1 Acomys percivali
CACACACACACACACACACACACACACACACACACACACACACACACCCTTTACTTCTTTCTATCAGTTGTGCAGGACCTCTATAATAAAGAACTACAGAGTAAATATTTCCAGGAGTCAAACATATATCTCACACTGTTGAGTTTGAAAGATTTATGATAAATATGCTAATGTGTTCATTTTTGATGAAATAAATCTTGCCAGATCACTTTCTCTCGATTTTCATAATCATAATTTAGTCTTTCTTATCTTCTAGCATCAGTACTAGTCTGTCATAATTTAACCATTATGCCCTAATTTAACCCTAAGAACTTCCTTGTGACCCCTAGTGATATAATATGGAATCATATCCTCATTTATTGTTTTAAAACATGAACATACAGGATATATAAATGTGTACAAAAGGATGCTCGGTACAACAAATTATCTCATGACTTATATAGAAAGAAACATGGGCACAAATATTTTTCATAAAATCAAACAAAGCTTCTGAGATGAGTGATTTTATTAATCAATTCTCTTGACTAGAGCATGTCCAGAGATTTGGTCAGATATTATTATGGTTATTTCAAAGAGAGTGTTTTTGAAGTATGAACTTAATGTCTGAAAAGTTTGTCTATTGATTGAAGAAATATTATCAGTTAAGGGTGTGTAGTGTCATCCACAAGAGGAGAGAAAGTTAAGTTTGTAGAACACATGTCCAGCAGCGCACAACTGATTATAAGTCTAGCACCTTGAGATTTGAAACTCTCATCTGGCCTCCCAAGCACCCAAGAACATGTGGCTTATAATCACAAAAACATATATGCATACATATAAATTATACTTAAAATATTTTAAATGTTTTCTAAGTGAAGTATATTGTTTCCCAAGATTTTTCAGTCTGAGGCAATTATTTGTTCACTAGTATGAAAAAGGATCAGAGGAGGGCGACAAAGGAGGCCTTAGATAAGAGAATTCTTACCGTCTAAAAGGAGTATGTCTCCATGTCAGACTTATAGATGGGTTGTTTTCGGCCCTTGTAGTCAAACTAATACATTAGCTCTACACAGGACTCATGTCTGCCAATATTAAGGCTAAAAATATACTTTTGATCTCCTTGGATCTTCAGCTTGTAAATTAAGAATTTGAATCTCCCCCTCCTACTTCCTTTTTTTTAAGAGAGAGAATTTTTACTATTAAATAATGTGTGGCTATATCAAGACAGAAGTTGAAATCACAATGGTAGAACTGAAATCCATAAGACTGAATGACATGAATATAAGCCTGGAGATGGCGGCAAGTGGTGGCCTCAGGCACAGTCACAGCCATTGGATAACATGGAAGCCCTTATCGAAGCTTTCTAATTTTGTTCCGTTTAAAAACAAATCACTGGCAGTTTCATAAATGTTTTTAAACAACTTTAATCATTTACATTCCCCTATCCTCTTGGATCCAAATGGGTTAACAGTAATACCCACCCCAAACCTTAGGTAACATCAAGGAAAAAAAATGTCAGATCCAAAGAAAGAAGCATATATTTAGGAAAAATACGTGTTCTGAAGGTGGTCTCACCATAGAAATCAGGAATTCAATTATATTTTCTGTATATTGTGGAAAAATTTCAGGCTTAGCCTAGAAAGATTCATCATCCATATTTCATTTCTTCATTGTGCATTTTCGTTATTATATGAACAGTAAACTTTGGCTATAGAAGAGAAAATAAACAGAGTTGTCAGGAAATTATGTTAGTAATTCAAATGATAGAACAACTTGCATGTTGCAAAGATAATTTAAGATATGGAAGGGAATTTTAAAGAATCCTAATTAGTAACTGTAGAGTGATTTAAGACAACATTTCATCCATAAGATGAACATCTCTGAAAAGATGCAGTTAGAAGCTGAAAGTACTCTTGGAAGATGAAAATGAGCTGAACTAGGTCACCCATTCCTTTATATTACAAAATGTGAGTCATTTGCACTTAACATTACACAGACTATAGTCTCTTCAAGTAGCTCCATAGCTGATAGAATAATATTTATTTGAGAAGTAGAGGTAAGCATAATAGGAACCTTGTTTTAATAAACTCACCAATTTTTTGTTGTTGTTGATTAGTGATGGATGTGAGCTTATTGGGACCAAGGAAAAATCTCCAGCTTTATAGTGGAAAACGGCTTTTTCCTCTTTGTTTTTACATTATTTATTCTGGTTGCTCCATCTTATTTTTTTTTTAATTCAGTAAATGTACTCTTACTCATCTTGACTGTATTTTACAATTAATTTTTTATTTTATATATTTAATTCCACAATTGAAATTTGTGGTGTTAAGTATATTAATTGAATGGCTATTGATTTCATTTTTCAAAGAGTGTTCATCAGCTCTATTAAGAAATATTAAGCCATTCTGTCAACATCCAATTATATAAAGAAATATTAAGACATAAATTAGTCTTATATGGAGTGCCTTTAAAATAAGGAATCAGTGTTCTTCACACTCATATTATTACCTTGTCTTTGCTCTCATGTGTTAACTAGTATTTTTAATAATATATTATTTTACAAATGGGAATTTCAGACTTGGAAGTAAGAGCTACAATTTTACACACACACACACACACACACACACACACACAGAGAGAGAGAGAGAGACAGAGACAGAGACAGAGACAGAGATACAGACACATATGCAAATAAACAAAAATCCAATACATAAACTGGAAAAAACATTTTAAAATTTCCAAAATATTTTGTTCATAAAATTTAAGGTTAAATTACTAAATAACTTTATTAATGAATTATAAAATGTGAAATGAAGAATCACACCTCCCCAAGATTTGTGATTCATTCTCAAAGGCCTGCTGAAATTTGAAAATTGTTAATACATGAAATTTTAGTCTTCTGAGATTTTCCCTTCTATGTGAGCATGCATATTAATGTCATTTGGTACAGACCTTGCTTAGCAAATATGTTGTCGAGAATGATAGCTATAGCTTTCCTCACATTTCTAGATTATGAAATCTCAGAACCGAAGAACACAATGTCTTGTTTCTGTGGCTCTTATAAATGTCCCACCCTCTTTACCGAGATATTAATTAGCATTATGTACAAGAGTCATGATTTAGAATTATGAGTTGGAAATGAGCATCACAGACAACCTAATTCTCTGCAGTTTGACAAGTTGTTTTCTGTAATCATCTCTGGTGCAATGAGAGATATAGGCAATTCAGATAAGTTAAGTGTAGAAAAAATCTTCCCCATAGGACAGTATACATAGAAATAATAATATATGGACTGAGCAGGTTGTATTTAATTTTTATATATCCACTCACATATTAATATATACATACAAATGCACTAACACAGACACATGAATTTAAGAGATAGCTTAAGAAGCAAGTACATGAGAAATTTTGGAAGAAGAAAATAAAAGGTATAAAATTGTGTCCCCCCTTTTTTTTTTTACATTTTAGGCATTTTAAATTCAGTCTTGTTAACATTTCTTTAATTTTCTACAATGCATAATGACTTTTCTTACTCTCCTCTTTGTTGCTTTTGAGAAGAAAAATATATTTCCTAGAAACACGTAAGTCAAGGATTTTGCACTCAATGATACTGGAGCAGTAAGCCTTTCATGAGCATACTCAAGGCATAGGAAACTGTACAGTTGTTCCTTTAAGAAATGCTGTTCCATTCATTGCTGGTGGGAATGCAAACTAGTACAGCCACTTTGGAAATCTATCTGGTGATATCACAGAAAACTGGGAATAGGGCTTCCTCAAGACCCAGCTATTCCACTCCTTGGAATATACCCAGAAGATGCGCCAGCACACAACAAGAAAATTTTCTCAACCATGTTCATAGCAGCCTTATTCATAATAGCCAGAACATGGAAACAGCCTAAGTATCCCTCAGTGGAAGAATGGATAAAGAAACTGTGGTACATATACACTATGGAATACTACTCGGCTATTAGTTTAAAATTTGTAATTTACATCTTTGATAGTGCCATTCTACAATAGCTTGACATTGTGGACTGTAATTGCTTCCAGTAACATAGTTAAATTTCCAGAAATTGAAATTTCTCTTGAAGTGTTTGCTAGTATAAGCAGGACCATTATTAAAGGGTAGTTGTAATGGGAACCGTAGAAAGTAGAAAATGCATAATAAATGATTTATAGTGTCATATGTGGTTTTAACTCTGTAAATGAAAACTGTCCTTAGTTACATGAACATATTTTTAATTTTTAAATTCAGAGATATAAGTAATATGTTAGCCAATCAGCATAAGTTGTTTTTTTTTACTTTGTTGCCCTTATTCTTTGTTTTTTTTTTATTAATTTATTCTTGTTACATCTCAATTGTTATCCCATCCCTTGTATCCTCCAATTCTTCCCTCCCTCCCATTTTCCTCTTATTCCCCTCCCCTCCCCTATGACTGTACCTCCTCCTGTATATGCTCACAGGGTATCAAGTCTCTTTTCGGTGACCTGCTGTCCTTCCTCTAAGTGCCACCAGGTCTCCCCCTCCAGGGGACATGGTCAAATGTGAGGCACCAGAGTACATGTGAAAGTCATATTCTACTCTCCACTCAACTGTGGAGACTGTCCTGTCCATGGGCTATTCTGGGTAGGGGTTTAAATTTTACCGCTTGTCTTGTCCTTGGCTGTTATCTTAGTTTGAGCAGGACCCCTTGGCCAAAATCTTCCTATCATAATGTTCTACTTGTAGGTTTCTAGGACCCACTGGGTCCTTCTACATTGCTATTCTCATATGGTTCTTTCATCTAGAGTCCCAATAGGATGTCCTCCCCTCTGTCCCAGTTTCCTGGTAAGTGAAGGCTTTCTTGGGACATGCCCCTTGGGCTAGTATGCAGATATAAGTGAGTATATACCATTTGAGTCTTTCTGCTTCTGGGTTAACTCACTCATTATGATCATCTCTAGCTCAATCCATGTATCCACAAATTTTGGGAATTCCTTGTTTTTAATAGTTGAGTAGTATTCCATAGTGTATATCAAAAACCACCAAACCAAATAACCCAATTGAGAAATGGGGCTTGGAACTAAACAGAGAATTCTCAACAGAAGAATATCAAATGGCTGAGAAACACTTAAAGAAATGCTCAACCTCCTTAGTCATCAGGGAAATGCAAATCAAAACAACTCTGAGATTCCATCTTACACCCATCAGAATGGCTAAGATCAAAAACTCAAGCGACACCACATGCTGGAGAGGATGTGGGGAGGGAGGAACACTCCTTCATTGCTGGTGGGAATGCAAACTAGTACAACCACTTTGGAAATCTCTCTGGTGCTATCTCAGAAAACTGGGAATAGGGCTTCCTCAAGACCCAACTATTCCACTCTTTGGAATATACCCAGAAGATGCTCCAGCACACAACAAGAAAATTTGCTCAACCATGTTCATAGCAGCCTTATTCATAATAGCCAGATCATGGAAACAGCCTAAATGTCCCTCAGTAGAAGAATGGACTAAGAAACTGTGGTACATATACACTTTGCTCTTTTAGATTGTTTACTGTGTAAGTTAAGCACCCACTGAAGTACTGAGTAGAGAAGCAGGAGACAAGCACGACATCCATGTAACGAATGAGCAATATCTCAGGAGCTTAATTAGCACTGACTAAGTGATATATGCTCATAATTTTATGATAGTTTTGATCCTTTGTGGTAAGCTTTCCATTGTCTGTTGATTGTTTAAAGTGGAAACATCGAACATAAAATGTTCCTCTTCATCATAACACACAGGAATAGAGAAAAAGCAGCCACTTAAGTCAGGTATAGTAAAGCCACATACTTGAAGAATCACAGCAGGAGCAGAAAGCTTATGTTTGAAGGCCTCCAGTGTCTGCATAGAAGCATTTGTGCTCCAGAGTACATGGAACAATGAAAATTTATCTTTGATTTTTTATGAATTACAAAATAGGGACAGCCTGAGAAACGTATATGTTTTAGCCATAATTGTTTTATTCTAGAAGTTGGGCCTGTGTTAAGTATACCCCAAGAAAGGCTGGTAAACCCACTTTGCCTCAAAAGAAACCCATTTTCAAGTTGTTTAGATAGCCGTTGATGAACAACCTCAATGAATGTGTGTGCTATAGTTTATTATTAGAATAATAAAATGATTTATTAGTAGCAGTGATGTGTATTTTCTTGCATTTGTTGTTATATGTCTCTTCTTTACAGATGATATAAAAGTCCTGAGAAAATATAAGGCTACACAGTACCAGAAAAAAAAAATCCTTGCCAGTCCAATTAAATACATTCATACTTTTTAAAGAATCCTGTTGGCTTGTAACACGGTCAAGGAAGGCTTCTAGGAATTGGCTACAGTGAAAAGCATTTTTGACTAATGACTGATATGCCCCAGTTGTCTAGTATGTCTCCAAAATGATAGTTTTCCTTGTATAAAGTCAATGCTGGTTTCCTGTCCATAAATCTAAAGAATATATTCCATTTCACTACATCCTAGTGCTTCTCATGAATGAACGGAGATGGTTTTCGACCCTGGTTTAGTTTTGGTTTTCTGGACAATCCCATCTCTCTTAATTCTAGAGCTAATGATTGCTCCCTTGGAAACTTAAAGGACTATCAACCTTGTCAAAATTGGATTGTCAATTTTTTAGTATCATGTTTTCCCTTTTTACATCATGGGCAAAGGTAGAGGGAAATATTACTAGAATTTTTGCATTCATTTTGCTAATGTATCTTATTTATGCATATAAAGCAAGGTCGCAGAATGCACTTTGTCCCCTGAGCTCCATGCTACAGGCCAGAGAGCTCTGCCTGCTTTCCTGAGGAGGTCTACCAGCCACAGTAACATCTGTGTTTCTCTGCTTCCCTTCCTAGGAGACCTGCCAGCCAAAGAAAAATCCAGGTAAATTCCAGTACCCAGCCTATAAGGCACCAAGAAGGCATAGCCAGCAGTAATAAGTTGTGCTTAGTCCCCTGAGCTCCACTGTTGAAGAAACAGCCCTCTTGCAGTCATTTTCTGGACCAGGAACATCCAGGTTTGACCTCTCCATACAGATCCCATGTCTGATAAGTCCACCTAAAGCACAACTCACAGCAGCAAACTGCACCTGCACCTTGTCCACTGTTTACTGGTCCACAACTCTGCCTGCATCCTTAGTGGACACCTGGATCCAGGGACAAGCAGATGGCTAAAGGCCAGTGCAAGAACAAGAGCCAGGGCAATATGGCACAACCAGAGCCCAGCTATCCTACTATAGCATTCTGTGTATTTCTTAACACAGCCGAACCACAAGAAGATGACCTTATTTCCAAACTTCTAAGATTATAGAGGTTTTTTAAGAGGATATAAATAAATTCCATAAAGAAATATAAGAAAATATAGTCAAACAAGTGAAGGAAGTAAATAAAACTATTCAAGATCTGAAATATAAATAGATCAATAAAGAAACACAAAATAAGGGAATCTCTGAGATGGAAAACCTAGGAAAAAGAATAGGAACTACAGACGTAAACATCACCCACAGAGTACATGAGATGGGAAAGAGAACCTAAGGCATTAAATATATGATTGTAGATATCTATACATGGTTCAAAAAATTGTTAAATCTAAACAGTTCCTGACAGAAGACATCCAAGATATTTAGAACACTATGAATAAACAAACATACCTAAGAGTGAGTAATAGTAGTAAAAGTAGGAAAACATTCTCAGCTCCAAGATCCAGAAAATATTTTCAACAAAATCATATAAGAAAAAATACTTATAAAATGCCTATAAAAACACAAGAAGATTACAAAGGTCAAATAAATTGGACAAGAAAAGAAAATCCTCCCTTTACATAATAATCAAAACACAAACTATACAGAACAAAGAAAGAATATTAGAAGTTATAAAGAGAAAAGAGTCAAGTAACATATAAAGGCAGACCTTTGTATGTAGGCACATCCTACTTCTCAACAGAGACTCTAAAAGCCAGACAGGCCTTGGAAGTTTATTTGCAGATTCTGAGTGCCCACAGATGTCAGTCAAGACTACTATACCCAGCAAGACTTCAAAGCACAATAGATAGAAAAATGAGATATTCCATGGCAAAACCAAATTTAAACAATAACTATGTACAAATTAAGGCCTACAGAAGATACTAGAAGGAAACTTCCAACTGAGGAGACTAACTATACCCAAGAAAAGACAGGACATTAATAGCCTCACACCAGAAATAAAAAAAAGCACACAGACACACACACAAACACACAATCACCACCAAATTCAAAATAACAGAATTTAACAATTATTGGTTTAATATTTGTCAACATTAATGGATTAAATTCTCCAATAAAAAGAAATAGACTAACAGAATAGATGTGGAAACAGAAACCTTCATCCTGCTACATACAGGAAACACACTTCGGGAACAAAGATAAACTAAAGGGATAAAAAAAGGTTTTCTAATCTCATATATCCAAGAAAATAAGCTGTAGTAGCCATTCTAATATATAATAAAATAGATGTTCAACCAAAATTAATTAAAAGAGATGGAGAAGGACACTTCCTACTTTTCAAAGAAAAAAATGCACCAATTTTAAATATCTTTTTGCCAAAGGAAAGGCACCCAGATTCATAAAAGAAATATTATTAAAGAATAAATTTGACTATGTCCCCTGGAGGGAGAGACCTAGTGGCACTCAGAGGAAGGACAGCAGGTCACCGAGAAGAGACTTGATTCCCTATGAGCATATACAGGGGGAGGTAATCCCTCTCAGGAACAATCATAGGGGAGGGGAGTAAGGGGAAAATGGGAGGGAGGGAAGAATGGGAGGATACAAGGGATGGGATAACCATAGAGATGTAACAAGAATAAATTAATAAATAATAAAAATTTTTTAAAAAAAGGAAAATAGCTAACCAGTCTTGTCTGGTAAAAAAAAAAAAAAAAAAAAAAAAAAAAAAAAAAAAAAAAAAAGAGGAAAGTTCATAGCAATAAGTGCCTTCATAAAGAAATTGGAGAGATCTCATATAAGCAACTTAACAGTGCACCTGAAAGCTTTAGAACAAGAAGAAGCAAACACACCCAAGAAGACTCTCAGGACTGAAATCAGTAAATTAAAAACAAACCAAACAATAAAAAGATTCAAAGAAACCAAAAGCTGATTCTTTGAGAAAACCTAGACAAACCCTTAGTCAAAATAACTAAAAGGAGGAAAGACAGTACCCAAATTAACAAATTAAAACTGAAAAGGGGACTATAACAACATATACCAAGGAAATCAAGGAATCATTAGGTCTTACTTCAAAAACATGTAATCCACAAATTGAAATTTTTAATGAAATAGAGAATTTTCTTTTAAAAAAGCAGTTGAAAGTTTAAATCTTGATCAAGTAAATAATTTAAATAAACCCATATAACTTTAAGAAAATAGAAGCTATCATTAAAATTCTCCCAAACCCAACTCCACAAAAAAGGCCCTTGGCCAGATGATTTAAGCACAGAATTTTACCAAACTTTCAACGAGGAACTAGTATCAATACTCCTTAAATTAATCCACAAAATAAAAACAGATGAAACATCCCCAAACTCATTCTATGATGCCACAGTCATACTGATACCTAAACCACACAAAGCCCTAAGAATTAAGATAATTTAAGACCAAATTCACTTATAAGCATTGATGCAAAAGCACTCAATAAAATAATGGCAAAATGAAGTCCAGATCCAATGAAAAATATTTTTGACCAAGGTCAAGGCCATATGAAAGAGATGCAGGAATGGTTTATTTTATGAAAATCAACTAATGTAATTCACCATATTAACAAACTGATAGTAAAAAATACCTGACCATATCATTAGATGCTGAAAAAGCTTTTGATAAAATCCAACACTCCTTAATTTTAAAAGCCTTGGAGAGATCAGAGATACAAGTCATATGCCTAAACACATGAAGGAAATACACAGCAAGTCGATAGCCAACATCAAATTAATTGGAGAGAAACTTAAAGGCAATTGCACACTATCTGTGTTCTTCTGGATTTAGGTTATGGCATTCAGGATGATATTTTCTGGTTCCATCTATTTGCTTGAATGTTTCATGATGTCCTTGTTTTAATATATGAGTAGTGTTCCATTGTGTAAATATACGATATTTTCTTTATCCTTTATTCAGTTGTAAAATATTTAGGTTGTTTCTGGTTGGTAGCTGTTACAAATCGATGTGCTATAAACATAGTTGAGCAAGTGTTCTTGTTGTATGGTAGAGCATTTTTTAATTATATTCCCAGGAGTGGTGTAGCTGGGTCTTGAGGTAGAACTCATTGCAATTTTCTAAGAAACTGCTAAATTGATTTCATAGTGGTTGTACAAGTTTGCACTCCCACAAACCATGGAAGAGAATTCTCCTTGCTCCATATCCTTACCAGCATGTACTGTCACACTTAATTTTTTTTTGTGTTAGCCATTTGGATGGGTATAAAATAGAATCTCATACTCATTTTGATTTGCATTTCTCTAATGAGTAGCAACATTGAATGTTTCTTTAAGTGCTTCCTGGTCATAGAAATTCCTTTGTTGAGAATTGTCTGTTAGTTTTGTATTTCAATTTTTAATTTGGTTATTTTATTTGTTGGTGTCTAATTTCTTGAGTTCTTTATACACTTTGGATATCAATCCTTTGTCAGATATAGGATTGGTAAAGATCTTTTTCCATTCTGTTTCCTGCTGTATTTTAGGTTTATTAAGCAGAGCACAATCTGGCAAAATCTATTCTTGTAATGATTATCCCAATTCTGGATGTCCATCAAAGCAAACTTAAAGCTTTCTGTGAAACAAAATAAGTTAAATACAGATCAGACATAACTACAGTGAAAATCGCTGTACAATATGTGTGACATCTTCTGTAAAAATAGGTTTTAGAGATTGTTTGAGAAAAACAAGCATGCATGAAAGGTTTGTCTTTAATTTCTTCCTACATATCTATCATAATACTTGTGTTACAAAGAAACCAAACAAAAACAAACAAACAAACAGAAACTGTACTGATTGTCTATAACAGGACCTTTTCTTTACATGGGATATATTGTATTTCTACTCCCTACAGTGAAACAGGGCTGTGAAAATTCTGTTTCAATTTCAGATTTCTTTGGCTTTGTGTTACCTGCTTTCATTGGGTTGTGGAAATTGTAAAATATAGAAAAGAATAAAGGGACACGAAATTACTTCCTGGAAGATGGGGCAGGAATTGATTGAAGTATCTGAAAAAATATAATTGTTATATTCAGCAAAATAGATGCTCCTCTTACTTGATCTCTCTCTCTCTCTCTCTCTCTCTCTCTCTCTCTCTCTCTCTCTCTCTCTCTCTCTCTCTCTCGTATGTGTGTGTGTGTTTGTGTTTGTGTATGTGTCTTCAATAAACTAGGGTTAGGATTCAATTAGAACTTCAAAAGCGTGCTCTTATCTTTATACACATATATTTGGACACAAATAACTCCAAGTTCTTCTTAAATTCATCCTAAATTCATCAATTAATTTCTTTATCCTTGTAATTTTCAGTTTTGTTATAAATCCAATAAATGTTACGCATTTACTGCTAATAAATATTGTCTGTATTGGATTATAAGTGTTACTTTGATTAAAGAATGTTTATGTGTTGAGGTCACTAAAGATTATCAGAATAATGTGAGGTTTCATTTTAATAGTGAGATAATAGAATTATTAATTACTTATTCTTTTAAATAATTATGTATAATAGTATATGTTTACCAATTTTGTTATAGAGACATAAACTGAAAACTGTTAAATACAACCTGAAAATGATGACCATGTTGAAACAAAAGTTTTTTTTTTATTATATTAAGTAAATATAGTGTTTCTAATAGCCTCTTAGAGTTTGTGATTCTTTTGATCTGAGTTACACAGATAGAGTTGACTGGCCCTCAGCTAAGTAGCACATTGATTTCAAGTTGAATTGGCTTTTACTAACAGCACTGGAAAAGCGTGTGTGTGTGTGTGTGTGTGTGTGTGTGTGTGTGTGTGTGTGTGTG
>OU015749.1:49481405-49497399 GCA_907169655.1 Acomys percivali
GTGTGTGTGTGTGTGTGTGTGTGTGTGTGTGTGTGTGTGTGTGTGTGTTTGTGTATTTTCATATACAGCAAACTAGAAACTAGTGATATTTATTTATTCTAACATTTAGTTAATCTGTAAGAAAAGATTAAGAATAGGTAGAATAAAAAATGGTAAAAAGTATACTGTTAATTAGTTTTAAGAGTGCCTAGTTTTATTTTAATTCTATGATTATGGTGTATGTGTATGACTATGTACAGGTCTGTGTCTGTATGTATGTTTACTTTTTTTGATATGTATGTGACTCTGTGTGCATGTATGTTTAGCTTTTTATCTTTCTCTACTCGGCTTTGAAAATATGCACCTTCATTGTTTGGGGACTCTTCAACAGCTTTCTTTCATATGCTTTCACACAGTGTTTCAGATACTAGAAAATTCGTTAATTATTTCCATTTTCCTGCTTTTACTCATTTGTTATATTTCCATTGGCACAAATGCCTACATTTCCAAGTTGCTAAATGTGGGTTATGTTGTTGGAGCCTCATGCTTTGTTAACTACTTGAATTGTCATTTATATTAATTTCATTTCATTGTCATCTGGCTTAAGCTAGTATTTTTACTAAAATTAGCAATAACATGTTTTACAAATTCATTTTTTGAAAGATGTATGTTTTGATATACAAGAAACAGAGAAAGTAATAAAATGTTACTATTAATATTTAGTTAACCTGTAAGGAAAGACTAGGCATAATTGGTAGAAAGGAATTGGAAAAAAATATACATTTGATTGATTTTAAATGTACCTAATATTTATGTTAATCCTATGCCTATGGTCTATTGTGTCCATTAAATCTAAATAGTAATTTTGTTCTATATTTCATCCCATCCCTCTTAAGCTAATACTTAATAAATTTAAAGAGCATTTTTAGAGGAAAATTTAACATGTTAATGTAGTTCGTGTTTGGAGATAAATAAAATATTGTCATTTAAACCAGAAAAGAATTAAAATAATATTGATAGTTTCTCAACATGTTTATGAATCCAAAACTTTGATTGTTTAGTGTGTTTATGGTGTGTGTGTGTGTGTGTGTGTGTGTGTGTGTGCGCACTCATGCACATGCACACATGTATGCAAACCTGTATGTGTTTGATCTATTCACACAGGCAGTCAGAGAACAATCATTCACTTCAGTACTGACCTTGCAACTGTTTTTAGGTAGTATCATTGTTGTTTTCTAAATGAGTGTACCAGGTTGGCTTATTCAGGAGTTTCCAGCAAATATCCTTTTCAACCTCCAAGCTCTCTATAAGCACTGAAGTGCAGAAGTGTTCAATACTGCTAAACTCTTACCTGTGTTTTGCTGATCATATTGCATGGAGAACGCTTTTGAAACAGAATCACTACCATATTCCCCAATGTAATTTCTAGATAGATAATAAATACAATATTTCACAATAAAATTTAAATTTGACTAAATTTTATGTTAATTTGTGTGATCATATGAATGACTGTCAAAATTTGTTCATAGATCAATTTGGTTTGCAATACAAGGATGTATGAAAGGATAAATGGTAATTATTTATAAAAAAGGAGTTTTTTTTACATTGAATAAAAATTGTATGTTTTAGCTAAGATGGTATTCCCTTGGTTTTAGTCCAATTAACATATATAAAAGACACCCCTTTGCTGGTATAAGAAATAAAACTTTTTGTTGTTGTTGTTGTTTCAATTTAATAATCAAAGGTCAGCGAATCTGTTAAGTTCCTGAAGTTTCTTAGGTGAAAAAATGAGTTTGGTGAAGATGAGATTGACGAGTCTTCTCATGCTTTTTTCTTTTTTTTTTTTTTTCTTTTTTTAATTTATTTTATTTTTATTATTTTTTCTTTTTTTCCTCTTTTTTTATTAATTTATTCATATTACATCTCAATTGTTAGCCCATCCCTTGTATCCTCCCTTTCTTTCCTCCCTCCCTCTTCCCCCTCTACTCCCTTCCCCTATGTCTGTGACTGAGGGGGACCTCCTCCCCCTGTATCTGCTCCTAGGGTATCAAGTCTCTTCTTGGTGACTTATTATCTTTCCTCTGAGTGCCACCAGGCCTCCCCATCCAAGGGACATGGTACAATATGGGGCACCAGAGTTTGTGTGAAAGTCAGATCCCCTTCTCCACTTAACGGTGGAGAATGTCCTGTCCATCGGCTAGACTGGGTAGGGGTTCAAAATTTACTGCCTATATTTTCCTTGACTGGTGCCATAGTTTGAGGAGGACTCCAGGGCCCAGACCCGCCTGTATTTTTCCAGGACCCTCTGGATCCTTCTATTTCCTCATTCTCCCAGGCTTCTCACCCCTAAAGTCTCATTAGGATTTTCTCCCCTCGCTGAACGTATCACTAGTATTTAAGAAAAGAAATTGATGTTGGAATGGAATAATAAAATGGAAAACTAGGTGAAAAAATGGAGCTATAAGGCAGTAAATATCAAAACCATTTCTAGAAAGTTAAATCAATGTTCTTCATATGCAAATTAAACAAATTTCAAGTGGCATGTGTAATATGCACATGAGCACATCATCATACAAAATGCATAAACATTTTAAGCAATTATATATTCATAAAATTCAGAAGCATGATTTCATCTAATGACCTTGTCCACATCAAAAACTTTGGAAACATGAAAAAAATTAAATTAGCCTTATCTATTGCTACAAATTCTAGTTTTTAGAGTCAGTGGAGAAACAAATTATAAAGAACAGTATTTGTTATTTTTGGTGCATATAAATATGCTATTTCTTTTTCATAAAACCTAAATTTTTTATAGACTTTTGGAAGTCTAGTTATAACTTCTAACAGATATAAAATTTGACATTTAAGACTTTAATTTCTTTGCTTTTAAGATTATACACATTTTATACCAAGTTGGAGTAGTTAGTTCACATGTCATACATTTGTTAGATTCTATATATTTGAATCCATCATATTATCCTGAGTTGAATTTAAACTGCATAAATATATATGTATATTTATATATAAGTTATACATATATATATCATTTCTAGTCTACTTTCTTTCTTGGGCTCTATTGTTTTCCTTTCTTATCCCTTCCCTTATCTCAAAACAATACTAAAAATTTACTTATTTCGTTGATTCACCATGCATAAAAGTATATATATCTTTGAAAAATACATGAAAGACTATTTACTGCAAGTGCTTTTATTCATTTATTTTCTTTTACTGGAAGAGGAAGAATTTCTCGGATTCTTGTTGATTATTCAAAACTTGTCTTTCCTATATAAAGCAGTGTCTAATGAAAATTGCTTTTTTAAAACCTTGGTATAGCTTCTAAACATTATCACTTAAAGCTGAATTTATTTCAGATTTTTTGATAGTACGATGAAGACCTTGGATGTTGTCGGGATCCACTGCAGTTCCATGCATCTTGTAACAAATGTAGGACGGAGAGGAAGGAACTGGAGTAAAAAAATCGAGATAGTTTATTAAAAAACAGTACAGTTCCAAGGATGAAAGTGGGCTACAAACAGGATAAAGATTGGAAACTAAATGACAATGCAGTAAAAAGGAATAGGTGTTTTATAATGCAATACTGTGTGATTATCTGTGGAGGTGTGGAGGGTGGGTTTTACTGAGTATGCTCCATTATAGGTAAGAACATGGAAGCAAAGAATTCTCAGTCTTTCTTTGTCACCTGGTAATTTTGACATGTACATTTCAGCCTCTTTGTAATACTTTTTTTTTTTTTTTTTTTTTTGGATCACACTTTCTGCCATGATCTCCTGTCTTCATAACAATAGAATGATATCACAGAGGTGCTCTGTTAGTTTGAACTGTTAGCCATGATCAAACGCCATAGATTGAATGCCTAAAGAAGAATTAATGTGTGTAGTTGTGGGAAGTAGAAGTTCAAGATAAGACATGATCAATGTAGCAAAATAATTTCCGGTTCAAACAGCACCATATTTTTTCTTTACTTGAAGACAGCTTCCTTTGGGTTGTGTCTTCATATTATTGTCTCTCTGTGTCTCTTTGCAAGGCAGAGAGAGAGAGAGAGACAGAGAGACAGAGACAAAGACAGACACCCAGAGAGATACAGAATCAAAGAGACAGAGATCCAGAGACATAGGCAGAGAGATACAGAGACAAACACATAGTCACAATACGATTTATTAGTATTCGGTGTTATAACTTATGAAGTCACAAGTACTTTGTGAGCATATGTTCTTGTGCACTTTCTGTATGTGCAATCAGAAGCCAGAGAATGGCAGGGTTTTCAACTCCCACTCTCTCATCTGAAACAAGCCTCTCAGTAAAACTTAAGTTCACCAGTTAGTTAGACTGACTGCCTCTGAAGATGCATGATCTTCTTGTGGATACATCTAAGTTCTCAAGTTGCATATAGGCATTTTTATGTGGAATCTTGGGATACATCTTTAGATCCTCATGTTTATGCAGAAGGCCCTCTACCTACTGAGTCATATTTTCAGACACATCATTGTACGTTAATATGATTTCATATGCCTTGCTTTAAAGGCTTCAATGCACAATTATGGGGAGTCTATAACATTTTAGTGAAGGCAGATTATTAGAGTTTCAAGTATTACTTATGCCTTTCTCATCACTTACACAAAGAATTCAAGATAAATATTACATTTCTTCCTTGGTTAATTACTTTCTAATGTGGAATAAATAATAATTGGTTTGACTTCTATGTCAATAAACTAAAAATGTCATTTTATTGTCAGTACCTTACTTACTAGCTGGCCTATCTACCAAATGTGGGTTTCATTTTTGGAAATAGTATGATTCAAAAAATCCGAACTGATTTTTCCTTTCCAGCCTTAATACCAAATTGTCATATTTTCCCTTGAAAATAGGAATCATGTGTTCAAATATGAATATTACTGAATACTTTGTTCCATATTATTTACACAAACATATGCATGTAGCTGATGCTTAAAAATTAAGATACAGGGAATTCAGGGTATTTTTTCCCTAAGCTTCATTTCTGTACTTCTGCTGCTTGTGTGTGCTCCCTTGCCCTCAGCAAACACATTTTTTTCAACTGCTGATTCTGTCTGCTGGTGCCTGTGGTGTTGGAGATTTCCCAGCTGCCACCTGCTGTGCTAGAGACTTTTCCCTGCCCTTTATTTCTTTATCTTTCCCTAAACATGTGATTTTTTTTAAATCAAATAATGTCTGATCTCAGCCACGTGCCCCTTCTCCTCCAAGTCCTTCCCTAGTGCCCCCCCAAAATGCCTCTCCTTCTCAGAAAATGGGGACCTAGGGGTGCTTACCCATTCAGGCACCTCAAGTCACAGCAGGCCTAATCATTTCCTCCTGCCAGACAAGGCAGCCCAGCTAGGGAGAAGGAATCCAAAGACAGGCAACAAACTTAGAGGCAGCCCTTGCTCCCATTGTTAGGGGACTAACTGTGGCTTTCTTCTTCTTTGGGGGGCTATTGGCCATCAGCCCAGGAAGCCAAAAGGAACAAAAAGTAAAGTGCAGTGCTTAGAAGCCCTGAACAGGATGGAGAATGTCCTCTCAAGGAACCCTTCAGGGAGAGAGTCCAACTTTATTCGGGAAAAACAGAGGTAATACAGTCCTTGGTGAGTGGGTTGGGAACCCCTAGGATATGTGTACATAATTGTTTGAAATTAGGCACTCCAAGGATACTTGATTTGCATTTGGCAGCATGTTCCTATCATATGAATGGGGACACAGTAACTAATTATCCTATAGGTGCATGGAGGGGAGAATTAGCATGGCGCTGTGTCAGGGTCCATATACCAAATATGGTTAGAGGCATCTATGCTTAAAGACTCTCTCCAGATGAGTTCAGGCAGAGAGTAGAAGGCCCTGCTTGGGAGAGGGGTTCCTCCATCTAGCTCCTAGCTCAAAATGGCTATCCGGACTGGTAGGACTGCAACCAACAGTATGAGCTCAGACAGTTTTGTTGAAGAGTGGCAAGAAGGAATGGGGGCCCTTTCCTTATGTCTCTTAACCACACATAATATAAACCAAATTAAGACTCCTAGACTGCTTGCTATCCTTCCTCTGAGTGCCACCAGGTCTCCCCTCCAGAGGACGTTGTCAAATATGAGGCACCAGAGTTCATGTGAAAGTCATACCCTACTCTCCACTCAACTGTGGAGAATGAAGAGACTTGATACCCTATGAGCATATAAAGGGGAAAGAAGTCCCCCTCAGTCACAGTCATAGGGGAGGGGAGTAAGGAGAAAATGGGAGGGAGGGAGGGAGGAATGGGAGGATACAAGGGATGGGATAACCATTGGGATTTACTAAGAATAAATTAATAAAATAAAATAAAATAAAAAGACTCCTAGACTGCATCATTTTGAGAACTTGTCCTGTGATTTCTGGGGATCACCAACTAATCAAAGTGGCTGGACACACATCACTGAGGACATGATCACTCATGGACACATTTCATTTAACACTTAACCTCATGCTTTGTCCTTATAACAGACACTGAAGACAGATAAACCTGAGAAAATGTAACTTAGAGGCATCTCACAGGACAAACAAGCTAATAACACCAAGTCAGTCTTCCTCACAGACTCATTCACCCAGTCTGATGTGGTTGACTCTTCTTAATCTTCCACAGGCTTGATTAACTTGAAGTAGTGAACTGTGGTAAGATACTAGCAAACATAATTATTGTCTTCCTGCATTAGACATTGAGGTAACTGAACTCATAGACATTTACATTGAGGTAACTGAACTCTCAGACAAGGGTCCCTCATTCAAACTATCAAAACGATGGCTAGAAGGCTTAATTGGTTTATCTCTGATGTCATGTAATTGTTCACCAAATATGAGTATATAAAAGTTGTGACAGGGCCTGAAGTTGAGAGTATATACTGCAAAGACACATTTCCAAAATACGTAAACATCTCCCTCCAGGACCAATTTTGAGTACATTAGAATTGTATAGAGTTGGGACTAGAAATGTCTTGTTTATTCTGTTTCCAACTATGAAGGGTACCAAGGAGGCTGAAAAGAAAACTCTGTATACCAGTTGGGTGATAGTCCATTTTCACCAGTAGGATCTTAGTCTAGAGCTTTTCAGCAGCTACCAGCAAGAAAGTTGACCAGAAACCACATGGCTTTCCATAAGTTGGTGAGTATCATTATAGAGGTGAGCAGGGGTGCCATCTATCTTCTAAAGACTTTCAATGAATTCAGTAAAAAGTTGGTAAAAGGGTCCTCCGTCCAGGATGATACCCTGTCCATACCCAGGCAAAACAGCCCTCCTGAGTTGAAAGATATAAAGTTGAAAGATATAAAGTATAAAGATATAAAGATATAAGGGAGAAATACAATAAAACTGTCAGACCAGTCTGTAGGCTGTGCCCAAAGGCAATACCACAGTGTGCAAAGGGTGTGTCTTTATCTATGCAACCCCAAAAGATATGATAGGGTTAAAAGTCTGAGAAAGTTGGTTGTGTTTTGGATCTTTCCATAAGATATGTTAGGCTAATTGATACCACATGTTATTAAATAATCTAGTCATTTATTCTCTAATTGATATGACAATATGAAGAAAAAAACCAACCATATTTGGGGAGGACATTAAGATAGGACTGGAGCCTGGTACACCAAGGTTGGAAAAAAAAAAACCTAAGCAATGAACATGAATCAAGATCACGACTCAAATATATTAATGTTGATGATGTAATTTGAGTAGCCTGATCATTTTTAATCATGGAGTCTTCTTACAACAGCATGCCAAAAGATGTGCAGGTGAAGGCAAAAGTCTTGAAGAATATAGGGATTAGAGATTATGAACCAAGAGTTATATATCAGATATTGAAGTTTGTTCCTCATATTAACTACCTTTCTAGATGTTCTAAGAAAACTACTGTTGATACTAATGATGTGTAATTGGCAATCCAGCATCATGGTTATCTTTTTTTTTTTCATTTTTCTTCCCCTGAGAGAATTAAACTAGATTTTCCATGACAAAGAAATATCTCTTTGCCATTAATCAAGCCATACTAACATCCTAGATTGTTAACTCCTACATAATGCTTAATAGCTCCAAACTCTAAGCTAAAATATTTACCAAAAAATAAAAATAAAGCAATCTAAAAATCTACTTCTGCAGGATGAATAATGACTTCATGGTTAAGTGTTGGTTCAGTTTCTAGGAGACAAAGAGGACTCCCACGCTGGATGTACTAGTTCCACAAACCCATCTGTTTTAACTAAAGTAGAGTCTCCAATGTACCTAAAGAAGCAAAAGATTGTGGTATATACACATGACAGCTTCCCATTCTTCTACTGTAAAAGATTCAATCCCTATAGTATCAATGGTTCAGAGTAACCTAGTTAGTCTATTATTAATTGGGTCCAAAACATTCTTACTGCTACTACTACCAACATTTCATCACAAAATAGAGCTTGTGAGTTGGCAAATGAGCTGAAACAAAGACCTTGAAGATGATGATGACTGTGGTAAGTTGAAATCTTGTAATGTAATGCATATAACTTGTTTACTTGGTCTTGAATACTTTCTACTGAAAATAAGCAAGATTGCCAAATGTGTTTAGGCATTAGTTTATAATGTACTATATTTTATAAGGATAGTTAATTTGCTTTTTAAACAAAATGTTCACTTCATTTGATAGAACCACCAATTATTTCCTATCAACTATTATGTATGAGAAATAAAATTATCATCAATTTATAAACAAACAAAAAGATACTCAGACAGTGCAAATTAGGAGTGAGAAAGCCTCCTCTTGGCAATTTCAGCTGGTGGTTGCTGCAGGATGATCACAACAGTAACAGTTGCCATTGGAGAACACTAGATAAGAAGTCAATAAAACTAGGATGACAGCAACTGCCAAAAGCCCAGCATCTGAGGCCATTTGACAGCCTGCTCCTAGGACTGTTTGAGCATCCCCATCCACAGACTGAATTGCAGCCTTAGTGACAGCCAGATGCTTACTTCCCAGTGGCTGCCTTGGGAACAAGGATTTAAATACAAAAACCCTGGTTGGCATAGACTGCACATGAGAATCATTGAAGGCAGCAGGCTGCACTGGTCAGCCAATAGTGACAACTGTGTAGGTCAGAGATTTGATCTTTCTTCCTGGCTGCTTCATATGTGGGCTCTGAAAGCCAAAAATGAGTCCAGAGCACTACAAGATGCTTTTACTTAGTGGCAATTGAAGCTGTGGACCAATTAGAAAATCCCAGTTTTCCCTTTCTGTATCACTTTCATCAACTCCATCCCCAAAGGAAAGAAGACAGAAACTATTGCAGAGCAACAGTCCTGACTCAGAACACATTAAGGTTTCTGTGCCATTTGCAGTTCAGTTTGCAGGTTTGACAGCTCTCGTCCAATGTGTTTCATTTTGCATATCATTTGCACACACACACACACATGCACACACACAAAAGTAATCAATGTCTGGGCTCTGTGCAACAGGGCCTAACACAAAGTTTATAAGAGTCTGGCTCTAAGGTGGCTTCCAGTTGTGGTTTGGTGTATGGTGTCCAGTCCTCACTGGGGAAAAAAAATGAAAGAACACAGAAAAACCTTCGTCAGATATTCCAGATACAGATCTGATTCAGCAGAGGCTTGCAAACTGCTGGGACCTGTTGAAGTTTCCAACTGCCTCTGGTCCAAGAAGCACTGAACCTGGTCAGAGAACTTGCTCCTGAACTAAGGACTACTGCTTCTTCATTGAGATTTAGCATTTTCTCCTCAGAAAGCATATTGCTTCAGTTCAATCTGGTTAAGTGCCTCAAGCCTTGAAGACCTGCCAGGGAGAGGAAACCTATGCAACTTTCCTTAGTCAGGCACTATTGTAAGCTGGTGCCCCCAATCCCTGAGAGCTTTGGAGCTAGCTCTCCTAATCCAAGCAATAGCACTAAGTTGTAGAACTTGCAAGATTTCGGCTAAGCACTCAAGGATCTGTTAACTACTTAGGTCAGATAGCCTCAACCTATTATCTGGCATCCTGTGCCACAGAGGGTCTAAATTCTTACTCTCTACTTTCCCCTTTGAATTAGCCTCCTTCTTGGTAAATAAAAATTATTCTTGTTATTCACTCCTTACAACCCTGAGTGAGACCATAACTTGAGATATGAAAATCAACTGTCTTCCCCAGTAACTTAGTTCAGGAACCTTGTAGACAGATGTGTTTTTTTAATTAATAATCAATATTTTCATAACATTTCTGTAATTTTCCAATGTCCCAAAACCCATTAAAACTTGTTATTTTCAGGATAATTTGTAATATTAGAAAACTGTCTATTAAGATCCTATGTTTAAATTTACATTACATGTCTAATGAGACTAAGTGCTTTAATATGGTATAGAATATTAATACCTTATAAACAACATTTGACCGTGCCTTTAAAACACATATTCTGTATGGTTCATTATAATAATATTTTAACAATTTTAACAGCTAATGTCTCTTATAAGTTGAAGTATAACAACTGAAACTAAAATCTTATAAAAGTTTACTTTGTTTCAGGAAGATACTATCACAGAAATGGTGGAATACAGAAGAAATGACAGTGAAAATGGATAGACTCAGAAATTGACTATGGATGCTAAAATGCCCTTTCTTCTCTGGGACTGTGGCTACTACATACAGTTTTGTAATCACAGAAGCATTTTGAACGGAGTAGTTCTAATGCCTTTCACAAGGTAGGACTAGAAAGCAGAATGTATTGGATTCCTCTCAGCCTTGTATATAGTAAAGACCACAGATGAGCAAAATAATTAGGGCAGCCCTCATCATACCTGTAACAACTCTGGAATTCTCTCCTTTGGAGGAAATGGACTACAATCTGTTGTCTATTACGTTATACAGTCTTTACTCAAGCTAAAAACCTGTATGTCTAGCAGTATATGCTAGAGCTTTTCAATGTTCAGAATTAATATATTTGATATGTTTTATTAAATTTTAAAACATTAGATAGATAAATCATTATGTGTGTTTTGGATTGTATTGACCTTAACTCCTAAGAGGGATTCAGCTCTACAAAGGTAATTCATCTTCCGTTTCAGGCAAGTCCAAGAGATTGAATTGTGGTAAGTGATGTGCAGCGCTTTCCCAGCTGTGCACTATTGCCCAATATAGATTTCACTGAAATGAACAAACTCTTTACATTAGTTTCACTTATTGAGCCCAAGCTCAATACTATCCTTTTGCAATAAGGTAGACAACATCTTAAAAAATGAAAAATACCAATTTATCCCAAAGGTTTAATATAGGAAAATGTATACACCCTAAACTATAGCTACTATTTCTCATCTTCAATGTCATGTATGCAAGTTATTTGCCTGATAAAATTACATAATTTTAAAAGTTATATAGGCTGAAACATTAACTTTTACTATAAATTTTAACAAACAGAAATATTCTATTTAAAAGTTACATGGGCTTTGCTTAACTTCTTTATTACAACACACATATATTATGAGCCTTTGGAATACTCCTCTAAAATGAAATAAATAGCCTCCATGGACAAAAATTGTGTGAAAATGAGTTGCTGAAAACTCATTTTGCAGCCATGTTTAACCTCGATGCCCTCCTGACCCTCTTGTCACTACATATTAAGTAGGCTTGAAGATTGAAGATATGCACCATCATAGCTGTTGCTTATTTTTATTATTAAGTGTGGAACATGACTACCGATTTTAGGTAGAAAAACTATAATATTAAAAGTATAATTGTGGGTCATTTAATAATACATTTAAATTTTAAGCAGATTGTATTTTAAGACTATCAAAGTATATGTATGTTCAGATAAGTATCAATTATATATTATGATTTTAATGTGTATTTTGTTGTAACTTGTATTTAGTTTTAAAGTCTCTGTGGTGATGCATTTGCTAATAATTGTTATTATTCCTATTGTTATCATTATCATCATTATTATTGAAAATAGATTCTTCTTTTATACAATACATCCTGACTTCAATTTCCTCTCCCTCTGCTCCTTCTAGTACCGCACAATATCCCCTCTCTCCTAGGTGACTCTCCTCTGTTTTCTCTTCAGAAAAGATCAAGAATATTCTTACTAACAACAACATCTACTATTTACTATTCAATCCAAATAGCAAGTAAAATATTTTAATCTACAACAATCATGGATGAATTTCACAAAATGGAACTGCTTCATAAATTGTGGATCAAGACCCTTTGTGGAGTCATGCAGTTGAGTGTAGAGAATTCAGAAAATTTAATATTAATGAAATGTATGTAAATAAAAAATCCAGAAACTTAATTTGTACCAAAGATACAAGGAATATGAGTGTTTTAGGCAGCACTAGCCCATGTTTCCTGCTTCTTCATTGTAGTCTTGTTTCAGAACATATGCATTTCATGCTATCTATATTGCCAATCAAGTGCAGTGAATTCTTCCTGAAAGCCTTTGACTTAGATTTCACACTGCTGTATGTTAAAAATAATGCTTAATTATTTCTCACTTTGGCAGAGAAATTATTTACAAACAAAAACTTTGAATGGAATAAACATACTTTTTTCTCTATGAAGTTTTGTTGGCACCATTCTCTCTCAGTATTATTATTTATAAAACCAAAATATTGATTATGTCTGAAAAAATATTGGAGATTATTTCTTTCTTATAGTGTCAGATAGTCAGATAGTCAAGGTCTATTTCTTTTATCTTTAGACACAGGGTTTCTTTGTATAACCTTTGCTGTCCTGGAACTTGCGCTGTACTGTCAACCTGAAACTCACAGAAATTTTCCTGCCTCTGCTTCCCTAGTGCTGGGAGTAAAGGTATGCACCACCAGCACCCAGTGAAGTACATTCATCTTTTTACTTTCATTAAACATAATTAAATTTAAACCAAAAAATAATTTCATTGCAATATTACAAAACACTTTCTATTTTACCAATATTTTACACTGCACTTAGCTTTAAGCTTAGGAAAGGGAAAGGGAGGACTACAAGGAGAAATTCTCCAAATGTCAGTTTCTCTGCCCATAGAGAATACATCGGGAAAACTCTGACCATTTTATTTTGAACCTAAAAACAATCATCAGTAACAGTCACCTGTTGTGATGCTCGTGCCGTAGTCCTTTCTTCCTCCCATTTTGCTTCCATCCTTATCTGTCTGCACCATAGACCCCCCAAGTTACTTCCTCCATAGGCACCATTAGTCAAATGGTAAAATTATATGTATGCCCCCCAAATTAAAATATATTTCTTTATGCTTTATTATTAATAAATATTTAATTTTTAAATTTTGTTAACATAGTTATAGATGTAGTATTATAATTTTTTCTCAAGTGGAAGGGAATAAAAATTTATAAGTAGCTCTAACTGAGCAGGCAAAGAGAGTAAATTTTGAAGTGAAAAAGTTATCCAGAATACGTGTGGAAGTCAGACCCCACTCTCCACTAAACTGTGGAGAATGTCCTGTCCATTGGCTAGATCTGGGTAGGGGTTTGAAGTTTAAGGCCTGTATTGTCCTTGACTGGTGTCATAGTTTGAGTGGGACCCCTGGGCCCAAATTTGCCTATCATAATGTTCTTCACACGTACTCTGGTGCCACATATTTGACCATGTCCCCTGGAGGGGGAGACCTGGTGGCACTCAAAGGAAGGATAACAGGTTACCAAGAAGAGACTTGATACCCTATGAGCATATACAGGGGGAGGAAATCCCCCTCAGTCACAGTCATATGGGAGGGGAGTAAGGGGAAAATGGGAGGGAGGAAGAATGGGAGGATATAAGGGATGGGATAACCATTGAGATGTAACAAGAATGAATTAATTAAAAAAAATTTTTTTAAAGTTATCCAGTGCTAGATTGTGTCAGCAATGTTACCTACAGAGTAACCTAATATAAAGAAGTACTATGACTGTTGTATCAATATTTCTACAACCTAATTGTAAGACTTGGAATTCTCAGTACTAGTATAAAGATGCACATTAGTTGAATCTAAACGATTTTTAAATAGTAGATTCTAGTAGAATATTTCTTATAATGAGTAAGAACTTACTTTACTAAAATTTTTTTCATTATCAAATTAAAAGAACACAGTAAAACTATAGCTAAGTTTAATAACAATTTCCATTTCTGAGGTAATGTCATAGTCCTGAACCTTATTTGTCTAGCTTTTAACACCACACATTCAGAACACAGGACTTCCAGTAAAAGAACAAAAAACAAACAAACAAACAAAAACAAAAAATAAAATATGCAACCTATCTGTAAATTACTCCCAGGGGATTAGGTAACATCACATGCAAAGGAGCTATGTAAACTGATAAGAAAGGCAACTTAAAATCCCATTCAGCTGTAAAGCCTATGACCAAAAATAGCACAGCAAGATATACCCAAGGGTGCAGTAGTAGCACTTATATCTCAGGGTAGACAAACTACATAATTGTGCTTAAGGTCTAATGAATAGGAGGGGGATGGGACATGATACCGTCAACCTTGGCAACACCTATGGGTACTGTGAACATGTACTCTACAGCAGAGCCCGACTATGCTCAAGTTCTAAACCCAACATAATTCCCAACTGCATTCCAAATACCAATCCTTTCATCATCCTTATCAAGCAAGCTTATTTTTTCAGTAGATGGAGACTCTTACAGAAATTAACAAATGGTCAAAATACAGAGAAAACTGACTCTGGCGTAACAATTCCCAACTGATACCTCTATAAAAGAACCCGTGCACATGAACGGATGAAGGAACTTCCAAGAAGATAGGGGTGGAAAGGCTGTAATACAGGATTGTATGTCTTCTGATAATGATTTCTGTATATGACAGAGGTGCTGGACATACAATCTTAGCAATCTATTCACCTAAATGAAACCTGTACAGTAGCAGTACTTATTTTCACCCATATTTATATGGAAGATCTCTCAAGGGCCCATTTTTAGATGCAGAGCTACAAACAACTAATGACTGCTGAGAGAGGGAAAACCAATTTTATGTAGTGGCAAGACCCTGATGGGTTATCCATTTCCAAGTGATCATCACCAAACACATATACCTACTGGCAAAGCCAAATCAGCTCAGCGAAATATGTTTATATATTAAGGATGAAGAGGTCATAAAGTTGAGAAGGAGTTGAGAGTGCAGAGGAGAACATGGAAGAAGGAGATTGTTGGATAGCACTAATTGGAATGTGGTACTCATGGATGAAGTTCTAAATACAAACAAAAACCAACTACAAACAAATAAACAAGTTGCTTGAATTGAGAACTGTTGTAGCATGAGTGGAGCAGAAATCTTGAGTGAATGTGCTTTGCCCACACGAGCATGGTCATGACAAGAATGCTATTCATAGGAATAGCAAGGCTTTCCCTGTGTTAAGCTAAGGGGAATATCTGTTTTTTTCCTTGGATCAAGTTTGTATGTTGATGGATAAATGACTTTAGCAAAAGCCAGGATGTGGAGAAAATACAAACTGGAATTTCCTCTTCTTACATGGGTGAAGCCAGAGATTGCTCTACCTCCTTGACCTTCTGTGGAGATTAACTAAACCTCCTTCTCACTCATGCAGCATAAAATGAACATGTCAAGTTTCTGGGCTGATGTCTCCATAGTACACACAACCCATTAGAAGCCATTTTTTTCCTGTGTGTTTTTTCTTTCCCTCCACCTCAGTTAGCTTAATCTCGAAACCTAGCAAGTTATGACAGATACAGATCATTGACACATGATGAAAATCTTCCTAAAGTAGGTCCATGTCTCACCAAGGCTGGTAGATCTCTATCCTCTAATGATATACACATTATGTACTATTCCCATTGAAACTGTGCTTGCATACATAAATTTCTTTAAAATGTCAAGATATTCATTACCATTTTTGTATAGATTTTGTATAGATGGATTAATAATTTTGTATAGATTTTGTATAGATGGATTAATAATTCTTTAATAAGCTCTTGCTCACAGTTTTAATTATAAGTAATTATAGTAGAGTTTCATATTTAAAAATAAAATCACATATACTTATAATTGGG
>OU015749.1:49505267-49518762 GCA_907169655.1 Acomys percivali
TTTTTTTTTTTTTTTTTTTTTTTTTTTTTTTTTTTTTTTTTTTTTTGCGTATGCTTTTACACTGTCCTTTAGACATCTTGCTGGCTTTGTTTTTGTTGGGTAGCTTCCAGAGTTGGATGGAGGGAGTCTGATGATAGACTCACTTGTTTTCTCAGGATTTCTGTAGGCTGGAAGCTCTGATGCTTCACTGGTGTGGACGGCAGGAGGTTAGCCCTGTTGTTTTGGACTCTCACAGCCAGTGATCCTCAGCTCCCCTGTGCTGTGGGTCCTGCAATCGTTTTGAGTCTCTGAATGAGCATTGAATCAGGCCAATGTATCTGCAGCCTTCTGAGTTCCCTGCCAAATCCAGCCAGGGACACTGGGCCCGAACCACGCGCCGAACTCAGGGCCTCAACTGTCTGCCGAGCTCAGCAAGCGATTCTGGGCCCAAAGTACACACAAGGTACAGCCAGAAATTTTCAGCTGGGACTATGCACCAAGTTCAGCTAGGGGTTTTTTGCCTAAAGTGCGTGCTGTGGTCAGTTATTGACTCAGGGCCCGAACCGTCCGCCAAGCTCAGCCAGAAATTCTGAATTCAAACTGCACACTGTGTCCAACCAGAGTCTTAGAGCAGGGACTGTGGTAAAAGCTCTATTAGAGTGTCTGGGTCCAATCTGTCTGCCAAGCATAGTTAAGGACTCTGGCCCTAAACTGCATGCCGAGCTCCACCCGAGTCTCTGGGGCAAAATTATGCACCGATCTCAGCCAGGGACTATGGACCCACACTGAAATCAGCCCAGTACTCCAGGTCTATACTGTGTGGATAATCCAGTCAGAGCCTTGGAGCTGCCGAGTCTGTGCGCACAGCTCAGGTAGAGACTCTGGGCCTAATCTGGCCGCACCGAGCTGGGTCCTAGTGTGGACCTGAGTGCTCCGCCCAGCCTGTGTCACAGCAGGAGAACTGTGGCCGCACCGAGCTGGGTCCTAGTGTGGACCTGAGTGCTCTGCCCAGCCTGTGTCACAGCAGGAGAACTGCGGCCGCGCCGAGGTAGGTCCTAGTGTGGACCTGAGTGCTTCGCCCAGCCTGTGTCACAGCAGGAGAACTGCGGCTGCATCGAGCTGGTTCCTAGGGTGGACCTGAGCACTCCGCCCAGCCCGCATCGCAGCAGGAGAACTGCGGTTGCGCCGAGCTGGGTCCCAGGGTGGACCTGAGCGCTCCACCCAACCTGCGCCACAGCAGGAGAACTGCGGCTGTGCTGACCTGACGCCTCGGGCAGAATTGCTTACAGTGCTGAGTCAGCGTCTCCATGGCACTGAGCTGAGCCTGGGACTCTGGGGCCGAACTGTCCGCCGAGTCCAGTTTAGGTCACAAGGCACCCCGTGACCAAATCCTGTCCAGAGTCCCCTCTCCCTCAGCTACCCCCACCGGCCACCACACCAATCGCCTTCACCGAAAGGCTCTGAGCTGCAAACCTCAGCCGCTGCTGTCGCTGGAGCCGCCACTGGTGCTGCTGCCTCTGCTGCCGCTGTTCCAATCTGAGAAAATCCACGCTCCTCCCATGTGTAGGGGCACACAGGTTCTCTGCACCCTGGTCCCTCCGAGCAGTGGAGCACTCCTGCTGCCTTGGTGTTGGGACCCTGGTGTTGCTGGCTCAGAAATCCGTGCAATTCCCTGAGTAGTTCACTGGAGCCTCCAAACATGGTCCACACTGCTCAGCGCCATCTTGGATCCCTCTCTCTTTATCCATTCCTTAGTTGAGTGACATCTAGGTTGTTTCCAGATTCTGGCTACTATGAATAAAGTTGTTATGAACATAGTTGAGCAAATGTCCTTGTGTGGTAGAGCATCTTTCAGGTATATGCCCAGGAGTGGTATAGCTGGGTCTTGAGATAGCACTGTTCTCAATTTTCTTAGAAAGAACCAGATTGATTTCCAAAGTGGCTGTACAAGTTTGCACTCCCAGCAGCAATGGAGAAGGTTTCCTCTTTCTCTACATCCTCCCTATCATGTGCTGTCACTTCAGTCCTGAGTTTTTATCTCAGCCATTCTGATGGGTGTAAGATGGAATCTCAGAGTTGTTTTGATTTGCATTTCCCTGAAAATTAAGAACATTGAGGAGTATTTCTTTAAGTGTTTCTCAGCCACTCAACATTCCTCTGTTGAGAATTCTCTGTTTAGCTCTGTACTCCATTTCTTAATTAGGTTATTTGGTTTGTTGATGTGTAGTTTCTTGAGTTCTTTATAACACACACACACACACACACACACACACACACACACACACAAATATAAAAGCCCTTTGTCAGATGTAGGGCTGGTGAAGACCTTTTACACCCCTTGATCAGATGTAGTCGACAATGGGCAGCTCATTCTCCACATGGGGAAGTAGGGGAGAGCAGGGGACTGCCTCTGACAAGAACTCAGGTGTCCACTATTTGATCACTGCCCCTAGCAGTGAGGCCCTGAGGAATCACAAAGGGGATACAGCCTATCCAGATGAGACCTGGTAGGCTGTGGTCAGACAGTGGAGGAGGAGGATCCCGCCTGTCAGAGGTCTAGGGGAGGTGAATAGGGCAAAAGAGGGAGGGAGGGTGGGAACAGGAAGATAAGAGGGAGGGGATTACAATCTGGGTATAATGTGAATAATTTATAATTTATAATAATAATAAAACAGACAAAGAGGTGTTCTACCTTTAAAAAAAAAGAAAAGAAAAAAATTTCCATTTCGTCTTATAATGCATCATCCAAATTAGACCACTTTTCTCCAATATCAACACCAGGCATAATCAGCCTTCATTGTGTTGGTCAGGATTGTTAAGAAATTTCCCTAAAATTAAAGGCTATTGATGTCACTTTCTACCTAGAGATGGAAGGTAAATCCAAAGATATGCAGGTCATAAGCAGATTCCAAAGATCTGTAAACTAGTACTGTTATCAAAGGGTGCTCCTTGAGAATTGACCTGCAAGATACCAGAAAGTTTCATGCAAACTTACAAAAAAAGGAATCAAGGAATATGCTATGCAGAAATTATGACTGTGTACTACAGCAACAAGCAGTCTGGCCCAATAACCCTAAGTGTGGTGGAGTGACACACATGTTAAAGGTAGCTAGCAGCAGTCTCTTAAAATATATGTATTTTTGACACAGATACCTTAGTGATATCTAACAGCAGTCTTTTAAAATATATCATGTATTTGCCATTAACCATCATGCATTTTTATTCTGAAATTCACTTTCAATTATAACATTATATCCTAGGTTCTAAACTTTAAGTCATATCAGAGAACATACAAATCATTAAGATTCTTAAATAGCATTGTATCTTCATCATAAATTCAACTAGAACCAAGGTGCTTGTTTTTCTTAGATTGAAAGATAAATACACCAGAATAAATGCACATTTCCATTTTACTATGATGCCTCTGACCTTCATTGGTCTTCAATTCTGAGACTTCCACATTTTCACCTAGAAAATGTATCTCTTTTTATTTTCCCATAAGTTGGAGTGTGCATGTATATATATAGGCTTGATTTAAGCAAAAGAGAATGTGCTTTGTGATATGGCCCTAACTAATTCTTGGATCAGTGGGGCTGGGATATGATTTCCCCATTCTACAAGAGATGACAACATGATGCTTTAAAGTGCTTCTCCCCCATTTTATCATGCTGTTAAATCTGAGTTGCCTAAAAGCTAACATTAAACAATGAAGCTTGAATCAGCAAAGGACAATAATAAGAATTGGAATCCACTCAGAACTGAATGTCACAATTACTCTCAGCATCTATGAAGATGAACATATTAGTTATTTAGTTTATTTAGTTATGTAGTTATATATATGCATATATATACTGTATATGCATGTATACATTCTCAGTTACATTTTTAAAATAGAAACGTATGAAGTCATTTTAGATGGTGGACATATTGCTTAAGTGTTAAGACCACATATTATTTTTGTAGATGATCAGAATATGGCTATAAGCATCGGTGATAGTCACTCAGGGCCACCTGTAACTCCAGCTCCAGGGCATCTATCTCCTGCTCCTAGCCTCTGAGGACATCCTACTAACTGCACAAATTCCTATACAGGCCATTGAGAAATGCATTCAGCAATATTTTAGAGTCAGAAAAGATGCTGACTACATCTTCTATCTTTGGGAATACACTATCCTTGGAATACATCATTGCATTTGAACATCTCCATCCCAGTGCATGTTCAAGACATGCACCAGCTCAAGCCAGAACTGTCCCTTAATGGAGAGCAGAGACATGCAGGAATTATCACTGATAGTGGAAGAGTCATTGTCAATTGACAGCCCTTGGAGGAGGGAGAGTCAGGTATCTTCAAGGAGGCACATTACTTTCATACATTACTATGCTCCAGTTTAATCCATGTATCCAAAAACATATAGGGAGAACAAGCTAGACTTTTGATGGATGTTAATTTTTTAAGTACAAAAATTTGGGGAGGTAGGTAAAATTCAATGTATCTGGATGCTGGGGAATGGAGATTATGACAAAAATACATTGTAAAAAATCTTTAAGAACTAATGAGTTTTAAATAAACACACACACACATACATACACACAAATAATTTAATAACTTGATTCTTCTAGTTGTACCCACAATCCCAGTAAGTTTTGGTATAATTGAATATCCTTGGCATCTTTTATATTATTACAGCATGTTATGTCTGTGAATTGTGCCAAATAACTAGGAAGGTTGGGCTATTTCCAAAGAGTTGGTGCTGTTTTGTGAACATAGAGAGAGCACATACAGTTCTTAAAATGATCAAACATTTAACATTGGTTCCAATAAAATATGCAAGTGCATTACAGCCAATGTCTATTCATTTCTTATTTTACAGAATACATTTATCAAACAATATCTATAAGTTTTGGAATTTCTGCTACCCTACAAAACACACCTCACAGAAACACAGGTAGGATGTTTGCAGACCTTATCCTCACTCTCTTGGTTCCCTCAGAAACACCCCACTAGTCTCATCCCTAGATCTGCAATAAAACACCAGATTCAGACTTTACTCATCTCTGCCCACATCTCCTGTGAAGCCACTTCCCTCCTAACCTCAGTCTTCCACTTGATGTTTTGACTCATACCCAATTCCAGAAGAAACCCCTTGATAACCCAAAGGCAGCTCCTCCTAGTGCAAAAAGTAGGCTGAAGGCAGACCAATATCTGTCCTACTGCTCCTGAGCTCCATTCTGAGGCTCCAGTGCCATTCCCAGTTCCTTATCTATATACTTCTTGTGGATGCCGTCTTCAGAAATCACAAAGTCATTCTCCTATAAAGCCTCTTCACAACGCATTCCATTTACCCTGCCCCCAACACCAGCATATATTCCCTGTGAACACACCAGATGAACTGGCCAGGAAAATTGTCAACACGCAGCAGTCAAATTCTCTGAAAATCCAAAGAAACAGAAACCAAGCAATGAATCATCCCCTTAAAAAGGAAAATATAGTACCAGCACCTAGACTTTTAATTATCACAAACTCAGATGATGAGACAGCATCATAAAGTACCATAAGCAACATCCAGGGCGCTATGTCTCTACTAGAGCCCACCTGTCCCACTGCAGCAACCCTGAAGAGTTCAACAAAGCTGATGGACAAGAACAGGACATTAAATCCAAGCATATGTAGATATAGAGATCCTTAAAAAGGAAATGAACAAATATCTTAATGAAGATCAATTATAATACAAGATTTACTTCCCATACTTTGAGAGTGCTATTGCAGGCTGTTTAGGATAAATAAGTTATACAGGTTGATTATTAGTTGATCAGATCATGGTCACATCAATTGAAGGTCTACTTATATCACAAGAATATACATCTTAGGGGCGGCAGACAGATATGTTTCTATAGAAAGATATGGTAGGACAGTTAGATAAGGTCTTCAAAAACCTCAGAGATATGCAGAATATGACATCTTAAAATGATTCATTATTTTAAAGATTCACTGAAAATGAGACAAGTTTACTCCTGGCAACACCCAGCCTACCTCAAATAAGATGATGAGTATCAAAGAACCTCCTTATAGAGATGGATTCAAAGTGGCAAACAAGCCAGTGCACAAAATGTCCTCATTTCTACCACAGACAGAATTTTGCCTAAAAAAGGGCAAGCTTTGGCTGCAGATAGAGTCAACGGTCAAACTCTGCCAAGACAGGGTAAGAAGTCCTTAATAGTTCCTGCCTCACAAATAAGTCTGTCAGATATATTGGGCCAGAAGGATGAAGAAGATGCTCCAACCTTATAGAGAGCTTTGAGTGACTATTCAGGTAGCAAACTGTCTCTGTCTTCTCATTTGGAAAGCTACTAACCTGCACTCATGGCATTCTCAGGTAATCAAGTTTATTCCTTCTCAAGTCTCTGATGGAGTTGAAGACCAGGTAGTTTAGTTTTACAGTGATGCTTAGTTTTTTATGGGTTAAGATGTTTTTAGGTCTAGGTCGATGTTTTAAGTTGCAAATGAAAATATGTGATGGAGATTGATTTACATTCAGAATTTTAGAAGCACCAAGATAGGAAAGATGTTTTCTTCAAGGGTGTCAAATACAAATAGCCAAAAACACTAAGAATGTAACCTTTATCTAATTCCTGATTGTGCCATGGATCTTTTTTGTTATAGGTAGTTTATTGCATATGTGCATAATAATACAAATGTATATGTAAAATTAAAATGTTTTTAAAAAAACAAGAAAAAAACAGCTTTAGATCTCATACACAACCACAATAGTTGTACATGCATTGGAGAGGAAAGTTCCCAAGGACTAACTGTATATCTTGAGGACTTCATGCTGTTTTGGAACTTTTCTATATTTGTTGCACTCATGGTCACCACTTAATCTAAGAATTCTATGAAAGCCATATGGGGGGCTTTCAGTCCTTCAGTGGGTAGTATCATTGGCACTTACAATATTAGTGATTATTTCCAAATATTGCTGCTAGAGAAGATTAATCACTCAAATACTACCCTTAGAAATAATTTAGAGATGGAGATTTTTTAATAGAGTTAGGTTAAAAGGTTTTTGCATGTGGCTTTGATGTAGAAAATCTTGGGAAACATTTAAAGTTCAAAAAGGCACACTTTTGGTAATTGAGAGAGGGATTTATTGAGGCTATGGAAGAAGAGCAATGGCAGCCAACTAACACTAGCTGATGTGCTTTTCTTGGTAAAGCTGGAATGGTAATCACGGTGGTGATTAATTTTTCATAACCATTTTGTCCTCAGCTTCCTAATATTATTTAATGAAAAATTATTGATGAGGAGATGTGCACCCTTAGGATTTAAGGTAGAAATGGCTAATTGTATATATCTATATCTACATATATGTTTAGAGGTATAATTCTCCTAAGATTTTTTAAACATATGACTTTATTTTTTCAAGAATGTGTGTTTGTGTGTGTGTGTCTGTGTGTGTGTGTGTGTGTGTGTGTGTGTGTGTGTGCATGCTCTATCTGCATGTACACATGCATGCCAAAAGAGAGCATCAGATCCCAGTAAGGATGGTTGTCAGCCACAACATGATTGCCAAGAAATGAACTCAGGACTTCTGGAAGAACAGACATTATCAGAGAGGCAGCAGATGGGAGCAAATTCAGAGACCCAGAGCCAGACATTAGGGTCATTAAGAGTATAAATTGGAGGTCACTATCAAATCTTTCCCTTCAAAGCTCAGGGAAACCTGCATAGGAGAACGTAGGAAGAGTCCTAGATCTTGAGGGGTTGGACGAAGCCAGGACAGAGAAAACTACACCCACCCAATCAACTAAGCAAAGCACATGTAAGTTCACATAGACTCAAGTATCAAGCAAGGGCCTACGTGGGTTTGCACCAGGTCCTCTATGTATATACTATAGTTATTATCGTAGCATTTTTTTCTTTCTTTTCTTTTCTTTTCTTTTTTTTTCTTTTTTTTTTTTTTTTTTTTTTTTGGACTGTGAGAATGAGTGAGTCTCTTACTCTTGTGCCTGCACTTTTGAATTTTTTCCTCTGGTTTGGTTACCTGTCCACTTTGATATGATAGTTTCTGTTTTATTTTATTGTATTTCATTGTGTCATGTATGGTTATTTTCTATGATAGACAGAAGTGAACTGGATCTTCAGGGGAGGGAACATGTGGAGAAAGTTGGAATAAAGTGAATGAAAGCTATCATCAGGATATATTGTATGAGAAATGAATTTATTTTCAATAAATAAGGCAAAAAAGATATCAAGAATATGCTGTGGCATACATACATTTGGTTACATTATGCATTGTGATTTTGTTTTTATTAGTCAATGTGTAATTAATAATACATATAGGATTTCTTTATTTTTGTGCTTACATCTTTTCACTGTGCTTAGACACCCAATCTAGTTTATATTATAGAATAACTTGAACAACTCCACAAAGAGCTTTTTATTAGTGGATTTAGAATTGATTCAGCTGAGAAGCCGCAGGGAGTAGGGCCTTTTGATAATTTATTCATCATTTCCTTAATATAATAGGAATATCATTTATAAAGTTGTAAAGATTACTTTGTAAAATTTATGGAAAATAATGCAATTCCCAATTTACTGAAATTCTCTGATGTTGCTTAGATACATGATATTATCTTGATAAAGACATTTGTCAGATTTAAAGTAGAAACCATATATTCACCAGTGGACCTATAATGACATACAATGTAAGTCGCAGTTCTAAACTGGTGTCTTAACATCTGTCTTTTAATCTCTAAAAGTTTGTGAAAATAATAGTACTTTATTTGCTTAAAACTTATAAATAAACCATGTACTCTGAAACCTCAAGTGCTACCATCCAGGGTTTCTACTGTTACTGTGCTCCCCACAAATGGTAAGCTCTGAGCACTCAATGGCTTTCCAAGTGTAAAGTTCAAATGCTTGCTGCAGTACTAAAAAAAAAAAAAAAAAAAAAAAGATCATCTCTGTAGCCACATTATCCCATTCCTAGTAACAATCTCTGAATTAGGGTTTCTATCACTATGATAAAATACCATCACCAATATGAATTAGGAGAAAATCACTTTATTTCATTTTACAAATGATTTTCAAGTTATACTTCATTCATCACTGAGGAAATTCAGTCCAGAGACTCAAGGCAGAAAAAAAAAATGAAGTCAGGATCTGAAGTAGAGGCCTTGGATAAGCTTTTCTTACTGCTTTTCACTTTGTGAATTTCTCAGTCTGTTTCTTTTTTTTTTCTTTTTTTTTTTCCTTGTTTACTTGTTTATTTTTTTAATGTACTTTCTTTTTTTCTTTTTTCTTTTTTTTTTATTTATTTTTTTAATTAATTTATTCTTGTTACATTTCTATGGTTATCCCATCCCTTGTATCCTCCCATTCTCCCCTCCCTCCCATTTTCCCCTTATTCCCCTCCCCTATGACTGTTCCTCAGAGGGATTACCTCCCTCTGTATATGCTCATAGGATATCAAGTCTCTTCTCAGTGACCTGCTGTCCTTCCTCTGAGTGCCACTAGGTCTCCCCCGCCAGGGGACATAGTCAGATGTGAGGCACCAGAGTACTTGAGAAAGTCAAATCCCTCTCTCCACTCAAGTGTGGAGACTGTCTTGTCCATGGGCTAGATCAGGGTAGGGGTTTAAATTATTCGGCCTGTATTGTCCTTGGCTAGTGCCTTAGTTTGAGCTAAGGCACTAGCCAAGGACAATAAAAAAAAAAAAGAAAAAAAAAAAATGGGTCCCTCTCAGTCTGTTTCTTACACAACCCAGGACCATCTGCTCAGGTATGGTACCGCCTTAGTGATCTGGCTCTTCCCAAATCAATCATTAGTGAAGAAAAGGCATGACCAATATACCTACAGGTCAATCTGATGATTTAAAATAGTTAAGTAAATATTGATGAAATAGGCTGCAGATGTGTCAAAACGTACACTTCAGTTTATAACACTCAGTGAATTTTGTTTCTAGAAATAGTTAGGATATTGCTTGCATTATTATTATTATTTTTTTGCCAATTTCTGTTGTAGCTCCTGCTCTATTCAACCTTACATCTCACCTGAAGTGGTACGATGATTATGACACAGGAACTTGAAAACTATATGTTACTTTATTTAAAGAGTTATACCGAGAGAAAAAAAAGTACTACTTCTTGTTTTGAATGCTGTAGATAGTTAATATAACTGCTACTTTCCTGAGGCCATTTCCCTTTAAAACAAAATAGTTATGACTTCAGGATAAATTCATTTATGGTCTCTGTATTAGATTTAATGAGTAACTTGAAAATCAGTCAAGAGATAGGAGGTAGTTTTACCTTTTAGTATAAATGTCAGAATATTGTCTCTAAATCCAAATATTGTTTACAGATTTTTATGTAGGGAAAATATGGATTATTTCCTGAAAGAAGAAATCGTTAAAAATTGATCAGTATGCCAGCACTTATTAAATTTGACCTTATGATTGATATTTTCATAGAAGGAAAAAGATTCAGGTATACATTCAGATGAATCTATTTTCAGGGTTCTGAAACTAGCACTTTACACGATTTCTGGTAGAAAATTGTTATCTTAGAAAAAAACGAGCTTCTGTGATGATCAATAACTCTTTCCCTCTCTTCAATAGACCAGGGAATGAAGGGGCTAGGTTAGCTGGTGATGCCTGGCATGCACCTGTCATGTGCTTGCACTCTCTTGTCTGATAGTCACTATGTCACCTCGTAGGCAATGCTTTGTTTTGTAACTCACCACATAATACAAATCTTCCTTTTTATGCTATTTATAAAGTGGCATATTTTTAATAATGCTAAATGCCCAATTACTAAAATGTTTTCAAGGGTGAAAAAGCAGAACCTAATTTTACATTAGACAAAGTGCTTGTGTTCTGACTCAATTTTTCTGAATTTACAGATATATTGTAGATGATAGATGCCATTAAAGCAGAATTTTCATTGACTGTCATTCAAGTTTCACTTATATGTCTTCATTAAAAGCCAAGTGTCAGCATTGCACATTGTTCTGTTTTAGTTTCATTGGAAACCTTGACACATGGACAACAATAATTCTATGTTGGCGTGCATAACGTTTCTGTATGAATTGGCTTGTTCTTTCCCATCAGAAAGAATTACTGCATATGTCAACAGAAGGTTTTATAAAGAAAAACAATTACATATAAACAAAAATTGGTTTAAATTTCATTTTACATTATCTATTAATATGAGAATTTGCACAAATCATTACTTTTACATTGGCACTTTGGCTGTTTTGGTTAGAATGATAATTATCATCTATAATATTGCAAACTATACTTCTTGGAGGAAAATAAAGTTCTTTTTATTAATCTTTTGACTTTCATCTTTTAAATTTATTCATTAATATACAGCAACATTAAAAAGTGATTAAGGGTCACCATGCAACATTTTGCAATTTTTTTATGTGTGCATTCACTGTGTACTGGCTGAATCAGGCTAAAATCATCTATCAGGAATATTAATCATTTCTCTTTTTTAATTAATTTATTCTTGTTACATCTCAATGGTTATCCCATCCCTTGTATCCTCCCATGCCTCCCGCCCTCCCATTTTCCCCTTACTCCCCTCCCCTATGACTGTGACTGAGGGGGATTTCCTCCCCCTTTATATGCTCAGTTAATCATTTCTTTAGGGTTAAAATTGTAAAATCATATCTTGTTATGTAACAATGTAGTAATGTAGCAAAAACTTTTATTAAGTGTAATTAGTGTAAAAATGTTATAATCACATCTTTTAACTTTAGCTGATATTTTTATTAAGGGAATAAGTCTACTTGGTTCTATAATTCCAGCTTTTTTTTGTTGTTATTTGACTGGAGCTCATAAGTACAGACCTACCTTTCAGCAACAGCTCCAAGAGCACCTCAGTGGCTTTTAAGGGATTTTCATGTGTCATTTGTGATTGTTTAAAGACAGAGTTGAAAGAAATTTTGAGGAGAGTGTAGATTTGAATAAGAATGATACCCACAGGATAATACATTTGAATACTTGAGCACCAGTTACTGGAATTGTTTGGGAAGGATTAGGAAGGATGGCCTTGTCAGAGTTGATGTAACCCTGGAGGAGAAGGAGTTTTATTCTGAGTGGAATTTGAGATTTCAAAGCATATGCCAACCACAGTCTCCAATGCACTCTGCCTGCTGTTGGGATTCAGGATATAAAGTCCTCAGATCCTGCCCCAGCACCATGAGAGCCTGCTTGCCACCAAATTCCCCACCATGATGACCCTATCCTAGCCTTCTGAAACTGCAAGCATGTTCCCAATTAATTGTTTCCTTTTAATTTGTCCTGGTCATGGTATTTCGCCACTGCAAAACAAGAGTAACTAAGATAAGAGGTATGAATATTATATTATATACATATTTTATTGTTGTATTATATTATATTATATTAGGACCAATATGTTAAGTAATAAATATTGTTGATTCACTGGAATATAATTTAATTAGAATTAGTATGATTTAAAAAGCATAAAAAATAGAATGAAAGCCGTATGTTGTCAAAGCCTGATATTTGCTTAATTGCTCCATGTTGGTGCAAACTATTGAAAATTAAAAGTTAGTGAAGAAGTTGTGGTGTAGATTGTTGGATATCTATAATAGAAAAACACAATCAAATTTCAATGGACAGAAGTTATTTAAAAGAAGCTATGTTGTCCAAAAAGAGAGACAGGAGAACAATATTAAAACTTTTACTTCTTTTTTTTTTCTTTTGTATTAACAAAGTTAATTGGAAGAATCAGTACAAGCTAAGTGCTAGGCAGAATCCTATTTATAGTATATTTTTATTGTACTTACAGCTTCACCAGCACTTTTACATAAAATCCATCTTATTTCTGTTAGCATCTGATTAGACTTAATTGTCATTTTAAATCTGAAATAGAAATAAGTTTATTCATAAGTTAACAAAATACAACTTGAATAAAAACCTAATTCATACCCTGAGGAAACTAGAAATAGAGGAAGAAGTCATGTGTCTTTACTCAACATAAATTCCTTCAATGTTCCATGACCAGGAAGGGAGAACAGTCTCTAAGTCCCAATTTAATCAGAGATCCTAGAGAACAGACACCAAAAAAATAAAACCCAACATCAGAAAGTTTCATTTATTTTGTCTTGAAAAGAAATCAGCTTTATATTTGATATTGTCTGATGGATCCCTGGTCTATAGTAATTTGGAACAGGCAGATCTATACTTTGAATATAGCTGCTTTTAAACAAAGAAACTTGTAGGAAATTAATTTCCACATTGACTCTTTAGAAGCAAAGTGCAAGATTTGAGTGACTGATAGAGCAAAAGAAAATTGAGGTCAGTCAACTGTGCATTTTATTCTTGATTCCAATTTCAAAGTACCAGAAACAATAGTAATTTTAGGAACATTATAAAAAGAAGAATTTTTTAGTTTTATTTTATGTGTAGAGTTCCATCATGTGTGTGAATGTATGTGTGTGTGTGTGTGTGTGTGTGTGTGTGTGTGTGTATGAAATGTTGGTTTAATT
>OU015749.1:49527736-49549739 GCA_907169655.1 Acomys percivali
GTGTGTGTGTGTGTGTGTGTGTGTGTGTGTGTGTGTGTGTGTGTGTGCGTGCATACCCATGTACACATGCCCTACTGGATCTTAAAGTGCCTTTACTTGCACGTGTTACAGCAGCCCCTTAGGATTAGGAAGTAATCCTGTAAAAACAATGTGTTTTCCTTTTATTATCTCCTCATCCGTTTTAAAAATACTACTGATTCATGTTTTGTTCTTCTTAAGTCCTTCTTGGGCTTTACTGACTTCACTCTTTTTTAACACAAGTTTGTTAATACATTATTTTTATTTTTATTAATGTGCTGTTGCTTTTATGTGGTTTCATGTGAGTAAGTAGACATGGGAGCTGGTATGGTCTCTTTTAAGGGTAATTTCTGTTCAAGTATTTCATGGTAGAAAGGAAAATAACCAAGTTCAGCTTTGCCAATCTGTACTTGAAGTAATCTGTCAGGAAATCCTCCCATTTTTACCAACTTATGCATACACATGACGGTGTTAAATGCTTAAAATTATGATAGGCAAAACTCACAGAAGCACAGATTGTCCAAAATTACACGAAAGCCCATCTGCCCACTTAGAATATGACACTTTGAGTTTCTTCACAGGAAATTAACCCCTGCCTCATCATGGACTTTAAAGAAAGAGAGAGCAGTGGCTTCCGACTTGGGAGGCCTCTTGCCTGAGCCTGCTGCTGGCTTGCAGTGCACCTGCCTGCTACTGCTTTCTTCTCTTTCCAGTTAAATCCTCCCCTGTCGACTGATTACATCTGCTTCTTCAAGCCTTTGATTAAGTTGCCAACATCTTGAAACTCCAACTGGCACCAGAGACACCTATGTTCCCTAAAGAAAATGAAGAGAATGGTTTCGGAAGAAATACACATTTCTCAAATTTACAAAATCTCCAAGTCTGCAGAGCAAATGAACTCCTTAAATATGTACATAGACATATATTTTAGGAAGAATTTTTCCACATGGCTTTTATAAATGGTCCTGACTGTCAGGGATTACTTCTCAGACTCATTTCCTTGCCCTGCTCTCATATACTACAGCCAACACCCCATTTTTTAAACCATTACTTCCCTATCTCCCTTCATAAAACATATTTTCTAATTTTTTGTCTTGAAATAAATTCCTCTTCCCATGGCCTTTTACTAGTTTTCCAACTTCTTTGAAAAACAATTTAAACACACATATACAGATTAAGCTATAACATTTATGTAGGAGAAAACATTTGTTGTTTATCTCCTGGGTCTGGATTACCTTACTCAGAAGAGTTATGTACATGTCCATTTATATTCTTTCAAACACTATTTTTTCTCTATAGCTTTATAATATTTTATTATTTAAATGTGGCATATTTTCACTATTCATTCCCCAATTGATTGTTTTATATACTGTTTCTGTTCACTAGCTATTATAAATAGAGCCTTAATGATCATGATTGACTTAAGTGTTCTTGAAGACATCACATTCTTGAATCATAGAACATGAGTAAGTCAAGCTAGTATTGACTTGGAAGCTTCTTTGCTCATGAAAAACATTGTTGTAACTTGAAGATTTTTGTATGCCACTGGAGAAGAAAGGTCATAGAAAGTCTTTCTCAGCAGACACTAAAAATCTAGACTGGCAAGATACGCTCACTACTTCAGTCATGGCGTGAATGTTATTGTAGTAAACAATTACTTCTTATGTGTAGATAAAGCCCACTCTATAAGACTGAACTCATACGTGGTATTGTTAACTTGGGTATAATTATATGGCTGGTTTGTTCATCAGCCCAAGAGGAGAACCTAATTCAATTATGCTAAATGGACATAGTATTAGACATAGATTTTGCTCTAGTCTGTGGTATAAAATAAGAGCATAGGAGACAGACAGCATATGCAATACCTGGAAAAGATGAAGTGAGCTAGAATCTGGCCCCATGTCTATGTACATACAGGCAACGCTAAACGTGATTCAGTACATTTTTGTTGTTCATTTATTTTTGAGATGGTAATTTAATTATATTTCTTCTTTCTCATTCCTCCCTCCAAATATTCTCATTTACTTTTCCTTGCTCTCCATCAAACTTATGGCCTCATTTCCCATCAATTGTTATTCTGTATAAATATTTTTTATTAAATACATCTTGTTGAGCCTGTGCAATGGGACTTGTATTTAAGGCCCTACTGCTGACACTAGACAGCTCATTGTTGTTTTACTGCCTAAGGAGGGACACCTGTCTCATTCCCAGGTTTACTCAGTCACCTGCGGTCCTGTGTGTTGGAATGAGGCTTCAAGCACTTTCTGTCACTCAGATGATCATGATTGTTGGTATCTTCTTTATTTAGTTCATATTTGGGCCATCATGCTGGTGAGAGTTTATGGTATAGCATCTGATGATCCAATATATTTTAAAATCAGAAACATGGAGTTTGGAAGAAGGAATATTAGGCAGCATAGAAGAGAGCTTAGGGGCAGAATTTGGGGTGGATTTTACCAAAACACATTAAATGCATGTGTGACATTCTCAAATAGTAAAAAGCCCACAATAAACAAACTTGATTAAAATATTGTAAAAATAATGGATGAGTTTCAAAATAAATATGGGAATAGCAAAAAAGAAGGGAAATATATTTGGAGAAGTTGTTATAGTCATTGTCTTTTTCCATTTTAATTTTTATTATATGTTTACACATATTTTCCTTTTAACTATGTCTGCTTACTCTGTGAGTGCAGACTTCACAGAGGATAGGACAAGGTATTGGATTCTTTAAGACTGGAATTATAGACAGTTGTGAGTCGCCATGAAAGTACTAGGAATAAAAATTGAGTCCTCTGGAAGAACAGTCATTGTTCTTATCCAGTGAAACAACTCCTCAGTCCTAATAGTTCATTTTTAACTTGTGTTGATGTTAATAGTTAAATAGATAGACTTTCTGTAATCGAATTTTTGTGACTTGACAGTGACTTCAAAAATGAATATCAAATGTTTGTTCCTCTACAAGTCTCTGTTGATTATTCAGTGTTACATGTTTCATAATGAAAAACACGTGTAAGTTAGGGACTTGCCTGCTATATTATAATCCTTTTATTAACTGACTTTTTAATCAAGGAATAAAAACACAATAAGGAACAAGAAAACCATATTAAATTCTCACTATAAACCTTATCTTATCTCGCTTTTGAAAGTACAATTAAAATATCCGTGCTCCTTTTTTCCTTAATGTCTTTAATCTCATATTTTATCTGGGAGAATTCTAAGGTCTCATTTAGCATATTAATTGAACCAATGTACATTAATCACTAGTTTAATTTGTTGAAGATACTAAAAATCTATGAAACATGTTTCTAAAAACTTCTTCAATGCATCTATCATAGCCTTCATTTCAATTAGAAGAATATGTGTGTTTTAGTATGAGTCTGTGTGTTTATTAAGGGAGCATGAAGAAGGAGAGAGAAGGAGGAGGAGGAGAATGTGGCAGAGGAGGAAAGGTAGAGAGAAACAGAGACAGGGAATAGATGGACAGAGAGAGAGAGAGAGAGAGAGAGAGAGAGAGAGAGAGAGAGAGAGAGAGGGAGAGAGGGAGAGAGAGAGAGAGGATTAATTTGTTAGTTAGTTAGTTCCTTCCTTTTCTCTGGTCTTATTCTCCTTACACAGTTTCTTCGTTTTGTGTGCTAATATGCTGTATGTATATCTCATGTCACGGGTTGCACTTCTGTTTAGCACAAAGAACATTTTTGTTTACTGTCTGATTGTATATTCATGCAAGAATTCAAGCCGAATAACTTGAGCAATGGCTTTACATTAGTCTATATTAAAAACAATCACAAATTCTCTAAGAAATGGGGTTATCTTCAGTTAAACAATTTCATATGTAAGTTCTAATAATCTTTCTCTTTTTTTACTGATATCAATTTTTGAAAGTCTATTTAAAATGTTTCAAATAATGTGTGTTTTCTAGAAAGCAATGAATGTCCTTCAATAGTATGAAGTGGAAGAGAATGAAGGGGGTAATCAAGTTTAGGTCACTTCCCTTATTCTTGCAGAGGTATTTGCTTGCGTTGTGAAGGTGTGATGCAAACTTCATTTCTCCAAAAGTTCTAAACTATAATCAAAAGTAATTTGCATAAAAGACAGCAGGTAAGAGCATTTTGTAGCATATTTCCCTTTCATACAGGAAGGAACGGAGAGAAGAAAAAGAAAAGAAATCATCAAAGTGTTTATGAGGTCGTTTCTGAAACAAAGTCGAACATTAAAAAAACAGCCCTTGGCTTCTGATGGAAAATCATTTGAAGTTATCCAGGTTCCATGGAATGCATTTAAGGCAATATAGCAGATGGAGTTTTGAGTAACATCTTGAGTTAATTTATTTTTGAAGTACACAATGAGTTTTTATGATATAATTGAATTAGAGAGTATGAAGAAATTTCCTTCTCTGGTTATTTGGTTGTTATCTTGTAAAAAAACTAAAAAAATATTTTATACATATTTTATAATATAAAGGATAGACACATCATTAGGGATACTATGTTTAAGATGTTCTTTAATGGTGTCATTTGCGAACAATAAAAGAGAATTCATATCTGAGCCCATCAGCCTGTCTGGTACTAAAAAAGATATTCAGTAATATTTTTCTAGAATTTGAGTTTCCTAATCGTACTTATATAATAAATAGTAAAACAATTGTAAAATATAAGTAAATCTTCTTTTTTCCAGAATCTATAAGTGATCTATGAAGAACAATGAAGTACAAAAATTTACTCCGGGTATAAATTTTATCAATAAAATCACAAAAATTTATCCAGACACATCTCATCTATCTTTCATTGTTGGTACATAAAACATAGAATAACATGGCTAAATTAACTTAAAGAGATATTCTTTTACTTTAGAAATACAACAATGTAAATGTTTTATAAGTCTGATAAAAATATATTTGTGGAGTTTTAAAAAATACTAAATACATCTCTGGGGACTCATTTCTGAAAATTCACTTAATTGTTTTGTACTTATTAAAGCATACACTACCACCTTTCCTAAGAACAGATTATAGTAATATTCCATTAGTGTGAGAAAATGAGGCTATGAAAGTTATGCATCTCAGTTCTTTGCCTTGTCACAGAAACCTTGACAGTTGGTTGCTCTACATCTGGAGTGAGTTCATTTAAACTCTTAAGGATGTTGCTCAGTTTTTCATGTGCATTAGATCTACTTTGAGGGGACAATTATGTAGACATCTCTCATAGTCTGCTCCACAGATCTGAAGAAGACAGGCACCTTGTCAGCAGGCACACTGTTTCCCTTCACTGTAGCAGCCTGGCGGTGTTTGAACGCTCTGTCTGTCGTGCAGGTGCTCTCCTTTGGCAGACATGTTCAGATAACAGAGCAATCCAATCAAAACATCAGTGAGACTCCCTGACAGAACATTTGCTCCTTTGGAAACATGTGCACTTACCATATGGCAAGGGCATCTTAGGCTGTGAAGCAGCAGTGTTTATTCAGAGTTTCAGACTTTAAAAGCATGCTGGATATGTTGTGTTGTACATTTGTAGGCAACTTATAAGGTCATTGTATAATTAAGTCAGAGAAGTTTTAATTTAAATCTCATCTGCCTAAAGACATGGCTATCAATCTTACTCATATGTTGTTCCAATTATATAGTTTATAAAATAATAATATTATAGTCAACAGTGTATGCATGTAAACTTCTATATCCATATGTCCAGTGATCTACGTATTTAAAAAAATACTCATGAAACATAGGTGTTGGGCTAGGGAGATGATTCAGTAGTTAAGAATATATGATGAGCAACTATGTAGGCTCAAGTTCAGTTCTCAGCATCCGTGTAACATGCTGGCTGTTGTGCAAAGACTGAAGCTGCAGTCCAGATTTGGCACTTTTTGGCCTCTTGAAGAAGAGTACATCGTTGTGCAGAATATGTGTCCCTCCAACAATATAAATCTTTGCAAAAAATACCAAAGAGTTCACATGTCTACAATGATTGTGTAGAATATTTTCTTGTGCTTTGAATACAAGAGCTAGTTACATACATAATTAATTTAGGAGTTAAAAGTATTGACTACATGAATTATAAGACAGATTTACATGATATATTCTCCATAAAAATCATGGTAAATTACTGGTAATCATTAAGTTGACAGTGTATTATTTCTAAGAAAAAGGACACCCAAGACACATTTATGCAAACATATAGTATGCATATGGTAATTGGATAAAAATGTCTAAGAAATATTTTTGTATGTTATGTATCCTCTTGTGTGTGTATATGTGTGTGCATGTGCATAAATTTTCATGGATACATTAGTGTATGGAGCTACATGTGAACATTTACATGTGCATTTTGGAATCATATCAATTGTTTTGGATGGTGGTTGTCCTTTTGAGTAGGCATGTTTCTCTTGATTTGCACTCAATGAGCAACAGAAGTATGCCTGTCTCCCCTACTGAGGGTTGAGATTCCCAGCACATGGGATCATAACTATTTACTTCACATGGGTTCTGGGTATCAGTTTCAGGTTCCCATGCTTTCATAACAAACACTTTATGGATTTATCTATCTACTGAGGTCTATTATTTTGTATACTTATTATATCTGAAAAATACATATATTATAAAAAGGATAATATAAATATATATAAAATTCTGAATGCATAGCATTTGGGAGTGAACAGAATATGAAGAACATAATTTATGTCTGAGTTTCAATCTCAGTTTTTTTTTTATTTACTTGACATTTCACCTTGTTAATTTGCATGTGAAAGTATGATCAAATTAATTTTACAAGCTATTTCCACATGTAATTTATTCATTCAACACAGAAATGTTTATATTATTATTTTGCTTATTGCAAGCAATATAAAAACAGCTTGGTTGATGTAAGAATACTATATATACTATTATAAAATTTTAGGTAAAACTGTTCTGTTCTTAGCAAATAGAAAACAAGAGTTTGGAGATGAATCATCATTTTAATCAGAGGATTAGGAGTTGATCATTCAAATAATCAGTTATCGGATCAAATCCTTTACAGTGGAAATTTGAATTGTTTTTTTGATATGCTTGAAAGGGAAACATGCATTCCATTTTTAAAAATTTTATTAATTTATTCGTATTACATCTCAATGATTATCCCCTCCCTTGTATCCTCCCATTCCTCTCTCCCTCCCATTTTCCCCCTACTCCCCTCCCCTATGACTGTTCCTGAGGGGAACCTCCTCCCCCTGTATATGCTCATAGGGTATCAGGTCTCTTCTTCGTAACCTGCTATCCTTCCTCTGAGTGCCACCAGGTCTCCCCATTCAGGGGATTTGGTCAAATATGAGGCACCAGAGTACGTGTGAAAGTCAGACCCCACTCTCCACTCAACTGTGGAGAATGTCCTGTCCATTGGCTAGATCTGGGTAGGGTTTTGAAGTTTACAGCCTGTATTGTCCTTGGCTGGTGCCATAGTTTGAGCGGGACCACTGGGCCCAAATCTGCCTATCATAATGTTCTTCTTGTAGGTTTCATTTTTTGTAATTGAAATATTGCCATCAATTTTATTTCATAAGAATAATATTTAATAAAATATGTTAGGCATTATGCATAATCATATTTATTTGTGTCATGTATCATTAGTGTTTAAAAATCTTGCTTTACAGTGATTTCTACATTTAAACATAGATATATATTTTATTTAGATTATGACATTTTATTTTCATGATTGAAATGGCTCTCTGTAATAAAGTTAAAAATTTGAGATCCATATGACTGAATCCACTGTTGACTAATACTAGACTTTACTTTTGATAAAGAGATTTCTAGCCATGGAACTTTTCCCCTTTTCTATTACTTTCTGGCATGATTATACTGCATGACACACATAATGCTATCACTACATATTATTGTTTATTTTGACAGTATTGTAGCATTAAATTATTGTTACTTTTCACTGTCACTGTTTTTCTTAGGACATTAGACAAAATTAACTTTACATATATATTATTCTTCATTATATTATTGCTATTTAAAATGTCTAGGATTCCTCTTCCTGTTAAAGGTCTGTTGGAGGCATTGGGGCATGCTGCCATACGTGTCGCTCTCTCTTTTGCTTGCAATAGTGACGCTCTTCATTCCAGTGACTTTGCTCTTTGTCTTACATTCTCATATTATTGCCTACGTAATAGAGTATAGATAGTATAGATAGGGAGCTTGTGATTTAATACCTAGTTGTGTTTATAATTAAAGAGGAAAAAGACACTGATTTTTTTTCAGTTATTCTATATAAATGTACATATAAGTCTTTTACTCCTGTACTTATTTCCAGGGTCAGTTAATCATGCATATGTGTTCTCAAAAGTGGTGAATCCTATGTTACTATCTATTTCAGTCATTCATTCTCTATTCATTTCATGATGATTTTTTTGTATGTGCAATGAACAAAGTATCCTTAATGGAATGTATGAAAACTAATTCCCTCCAATGTACTTAAACATTTCCCTAAGAATCGCAAGGATTTGTGTGTATTTTCATGCAAAACATAATGTGTCTGTTATCAATGGACAAATATACAGAAGACAACTTAATTATCTGGTGGATTCTAATCTTTAATCCTTTTCTCTTGTTGCACCATTTGCTATATTTTTCTTACTGGTTGGTTTATAAAAATGTCTACTGCTATAAAATGTTTCTGTAATTAAAAGTCATACTTAGAAAATAACAGATTTACTCTGTGAAATTTTATTGGCAATGAAGAAGACTATATTACCAGTTTCCAGTTTTGAAATACAGATTAAATTTAAAAAAAAGCAATTACATGGAAAATTTTAAATTTTTTCAAATGACTTACAAGTATAGCTTGCCAACTCAATATTAATAACATATATATATATACACACATATATATTTTTCCAGAAAAATTCAATAGTAATAAACTGTGTGCATACATTTCAGAGGAAATTCATCTTGGAATTAATCTTTTGTCTGCAATTTTTGATTAATTAATAATTTTTAAAGTGTTTTATTACTTTTCAGTATTTATTCTTCTCTCATGCTTTATATCTTAACGGCACTTCCCCTTTCTCTATTCATCCTTCTCCCCTCTTCCTGAGTTCCTTTCCTTCTCTATTACTCTCAAGAAAAGAGCAGACCTCCCAGGCATATAAACTGAACATGGCATTATAATATGGTATGTGCTCACCTCATGAATAAGAGAAATAAACTTTTCAGGATGCTACTCACCTTCCACACAAAAGGCACTTTAGGCACTATCTCAAAAAGAGAAAATGAGAAGGCAAATCCAAACAATGGAAAAAGACAACATCTTCAACAAATGGTGCTGGTCTAACTGGGTGGCTATATGCAGAAAAATGCAATTAGACCCATATTTGTCATGATGCACAAAACTGAAGTACAAGTGGATTAAAGACCTCAACTTAACCAGATACCCTAAATCTGTTAGAAGAGAAATGGGGAAGAGCCTTAAGCTCGTTGGCACAGGAAACAACCTCCTGAACAGAACACCAAAAGCCTAGGCTCCAAGACCAACAATTAATAAATGGGACCTCATGAAACTGAAAAGCTTCTGTAAGCCAAAGTTAACAGTCATCAGAACAAAAGAGCAGCCTACAGACTGGGAAAACATCTTCACCAACCTTACATCTGACAAATGGCTAATATCCAAAATATATAAAGAACTCCAGAAATTAAACACCACTAACCCAGATATGCCAATTAACAATGTGGTACAGAGCTAAAAAAGAGGCTTCTCAACAGAGGAGTATCAAATGACTGAGAAACACTTAATGATGATCAACATCCGTAGTCATTAGGGATGTAAATCAAAAGAGCTCTGAGATTACATCTTACACCTATCTGAATGGCTAAGAAAAAAATTCGAATGACAGCAGATGCTGATGAGGATGTGGAGAAAGGGGAATACTCCTCCATTGCAGGTGGGAGTGCAAACTTGTACAATCAATTTGGAAATCAATCTTCCACTATCTCAAAAAATTTGGAATAACTCTACCTCAGGACCCAGCCATACCACACTTGGGCATATACCCTAAAGGTGCTCCATCATACAACAATGATATTTGCTCAACCATGTTCATAGCAGCATTTTCATAACATTCAGAAACTAGAAACACCCTAGATGTCCCTCAACAAAAGAAGAGACAAAGAAACCATGGTTTGTTATACAATGGAATACCAAGGAAATCTTGAATTGATGGGCAAATGGATGTAACTTGAGACATTCATCATACGTGAGGTAACCAGACCCAGAAAGACATGCATGGCATATACTCACTCATAAGCAGATATTAGCCACTTAATAGAGAATAACCACCATTACAATACAGAGACCTGATGCACCAACCAAGGTCTATGCGTGATGTGGACCTAGACCTTCTGCTCAGATGTAGTATATAGGCAGCACAGTCTCCTTAAATGCTCCACAATATGGAGAGAGGGCCTCTCAGTGTTGATCACTCCCCCTGAAGGGTAGCCTTGCCAGGCCACAGAGGAAGAGGACACATGTATTACAGATGACACTGGATAGGTTGAGCTCAGATGTTAGGGAAGGAGGGCTGCCCTTTCTGAGGACTAGGGGAGGGAGGAAAAGGGGTGAAAGAAGGGGGTAGGTAGCTTACTATTCTTCCTCTGAGTGCCACCAGGCCTTCCCATTCAGGTGACATGGTTAAGTATGGGGCACTAGAGTTTGTGTGAGAGACTCAATACCATATGAGCATATACAGGAGGAGGATGTCCTCCTCAGTTACAGTCATAGGGGAGGGGAATAAGGGGAAAATGGGAGGGAGAGAGGAATGGGAGGATACAAGGGATGGGATAACAATTGAGATGTAATATGAATAAATTATTAAAATATATGTAAAAGAGAAGGGGATGGGATCAGGGGGTGATGAGAGAGGTGATGAGGTGATTCTTTGCAACTGGGATGTAAACAATTCAAACTACCAAATAAGCAGGTAACTGATATTGCTAATATCACTACATGAGAATTACTATGATACTGGCTGAGTCAATTTCTATGCTTAGACAAGGCTTTGTATTGGTCACAGAATCCCTATGACTTATTATTAGATGTCTTTCTTCATATGGCATGAAAGAAGATTTAAAGATGTATTATTTCTGCTCATACAAAGCACAGAGAACCAGGTTTAATTGTTCTGTGCATTCCTCGCACCTAATACATGTAATTGCCATTTCTACTACTCATAGTATAGCCTTACACCCTATTCCCTGCCCTAGGTCCATGACAGAAGGGGACCTCCTCCCCCAACATATGGTAACAGCCTATCAAGTCTCATCTTGGTAGCCTTCCTATTCTTTCTCTGAATGCTATCAGGCCTCCCCACCAAGGCGAAGTGGTGAAATATGGGGCACCAGAGATCATGTCAGAGTCAGTTCCGACTCTCCACACAACTGGAGAATGTCCTGTCCCTTGGCTAGATCTGAGTAGGGGTTCAATATCTGGTTCTTGAGGTAGGCCTACTCCCAAGTTCCTGAGAAAGTGCCAGATTTATTTCCAAAGTGGTTGTACAAGTTTGCACTCCTATCAGCAATGAAGGAATGTTCCCCTTTCTCCACATTCTTGCCTGCGTGTGCTGTCAATTGAGTTTTTGATCTTAGCTATTTTGATGGTTGTAAGATGGATTCTCAGAGTCATTTCGATTTGCATTTCTCTGATGACCCAGATGTTCCTCAGTCCAAGAATGGATAAACTGTGGTACATTTACACTATGGAATACTACCCAGCTATTCAAAACAGGGAAATCTTGAAATATGCAGGCAAATGGAAGTAACTAGAAATGATCATCCTGAGTGATATAACAATGAAACAGAAAGTCACACATGGTATATCCTCACTTATAATTGTATACTAGACCAACATGGATGTCCTCTGAGAGTCTTCACTCAGCAGGGGATCAGGACAGATGCTGGGCCTCACTGTTCGAACTCCAGGCAAGAGTGGTATGGAAGAATGGGGAGATAGAAGGATCCAGAGGGTCCAGGAACCCCATAAGAAGACCATCAAGGATGGCAGAAACGGACCCAGGGGTGCTTGCACAAGCTGTTGTACCAATCAAGAACAACACATGCAGTAAACTTAGACCTGCTATTCATATCTAGCCAATGGACAGCTCATTCCCCATTGTTGTGTGGAGAGCAGGGACTGACTCTGACATGAACTCTGGTGTCCCCTGTTTGACCATTCCCCCTTGGTGGGGAGGCCTGGTGGCACTCAGAGGAAGGGAAAACAGGCTATCAGAATGAGACCTGATAGGCTGTGGTTGTGGTCATATGATGGGGGATGAGTCCCCCTTCTGTCAAAGGTCTAGGGGAGGAAAATAGGGTGAAGGAGGATGGGGGACGCAGAAAGATACAAGTGAGAAGATAACAATTGGGATGTAATCTGAATAAATTATTAAAAAATCAAAATTATAAAAGAAAAAATAGCATTTATTGTGTTTGAAATGTGTACAAATTAAGAGTTTTTAAACATTTGAAAGTAGAAGTGAGGAATTTACATAAAGTATGTAAACTTATAATTTAAAAAGATTAGAATAATAATGTAATTATTCTTCCTCAGAGTTTACCTCTGACCTCGTGTTCTATGTATGATCAAAAATTTATCCAGAACACTGCTTTTGCCTGGTCAGGAAAAAAAAACTCTCTGAAAAGAGGGACCTGGGGATGATTTTTACCTCTAGATATCAATTTTGACGTGTGTGTGTGTGTGTGTGTGTGTGTGTGTGTGTGTGTGTGTGAAAAGACATGATAGAATAGGTGGCTGTATGCATGGAACATGATGAGAGCATGAATTTACCACAGCCTTTCAGGTTATATTGCACAAAGGGTTCTTTCAACAGTAGTTTGTGGAATAAAAAATTAACTCAGGCCTGGGAAATAAGCAAGAGAATATAACTCTTATGGGAATAACAATCTTCTGCCTTATGCATATCTTATTTCTGTGTGTACTCTATTGTGCTACATAACATTTCTGTAATTTCCATAGAGGTTTTATGTTCTTCTCACTAACCCTCCCCCAAAATATATGAGAGAGGAACATCCTCAACTGCCACTTCAAGTTCACTAGACAATCTGCTAATTGGAGATTAGGGCTTCTTCTAGCTAAGTGTGCCATCTGGCCTCTAGTACTTTGGGGCAGGCTGTTTCTAGGGATATTAATGTATGCTAGGCTGGGATTCTGTGATTGCTTCTTCTACTCTTAAGTATGCTGCAGGGAGAAGAAACACAATTGAATTGTTGCATCAATTAGGTGCTTCTTTCAATACATTCCCTTGGAGGTGTTTATAGTACATCCTATGAAGTAATCCCCTCTGGTATTTTCTTTCCCCATAAATTAACTTGTTAATTCTCGCTCTTCTGAGACATTTTACCCACTTTTTAAAAATTACTTTTCAGAGCAAAGTCTGGCTCACTACTTTACTTAATATCCATAGTCACTTCTTGAATGCCTCTAAGCATCAACCTAGAAGTGAATTAGATCCATTTCCGGAGGTCCTTCCAGGCATGTTTATCATTTTGTCCTAATGAGAAAACCTACTATGTATTGCATTCAGTAGATTCCTTTGTCAAGTATTCTCAAAGTCTAGTTTCACAGATAACTCTGCTGTTTTTTTACAAAACCAATCACTACACGCTATTTTTAATGCTTTCTTTAGATTGTGGCCAATTTCCAAACACACAAATACCCAAATTCCAACAACCCTAATTGTTGGAACAGAAAGACAGAACAAGATTGGGAAAAGGTTTTGAGTATGCTAATCTTGTCCTTTGAGCAAAAAGTCTTCCTGTCAACTGGAAGTTTAATTTCTTAGTGAGAAAATTTGGGCCATGGGCAAGTTCTCGTATTTCATAGGATTCAGCACAGTAAGTGTGAACAAGGAGTCCTTCAAGATAGCTATGAATCACATTTCCGTGCATAGGAGTTCCCAGTAAATAAAATAGTCTGCTTTTGCTGATCATGATTGCTTTTGGCCTTTGTGTATTTAAATATTAATTTTTAGCTTACTCAAAACAAGTGCTGATATGGCTACAGATTAACAGTGCATATTGATATATCCTTTAAAATGGTGGAGAGTCCTTTTGGCTACACACCTAGCTATTAGGAGCTTTATGTTTTTTTTTTTTACTCTCATTCTCTATCACTGTAACATCAAAATAACTTAGTAATAATCAATTCACCTGAATTCCCACAGATGTTTCCATCTCTGTGTTTCAAATCTCTAGAGTATTTACCTGAATCATTTTTATGTGGACATTTCATTGTGTTATACATGCCAACCTGTTTAGCAGTGGGTCCACTACATTGGAAAAGGTGTTCAATAACATTAAGAATAGGTAATGATAGTCTCATTTTCTGGTAGTCAACTGCTGTTCATTGTCTTCCGTTTTGGGCTGTTTTTAGAAGTTCCTATTTAAGTTCAGCTATACTCTGAGTGAACTATGAGAATGTGATTAGAAGTAGAGGGGATTTAGTGGAAGAAAGAATAGAAAGTAAAAGGTGAGAAAGGGAGACCACTTGGCAACGATGCAGTTAGAGTCATGGAGAAAGAGAATAGTAAGGGTAAAATATTTATGAATGTAGTGAAGATTGTGATAATGTGATCGATGAGCTATGTTTCCAATCAGAGGAGCCCTGTACACTGTAAGTAGGAGATCCTTGTTGTGTTGTGTTTAGATGAAACAACCTGTTGCAGGTATGCTTAAACATAAAAGGGATAGTGAATGGGTGTCCAGGGAGTACTGTCATGTCTTATGCATGCTAAACAACAGAGCAATACCAATGCAGTAGAAACACAAAATACACAGCTGTTTAAAGCTAGTATAAATTCTGTCATAGTGAAAGTGGCCAGATAGTATGTGGGCAAAGAAAGAAATACCAATAATAAAGCATGTGAAGAACATTTCAAAAATTGTTATAAGCTAGTTTCACTTCAAAATTTCCTGCAAAATCAAGCATTGTATTGACTAAGATAGTTAAATGCATTCACTGTAATTTGAGAAACATTCTATCCCTGATCCCTTGTGATTTAATCTGTAGCCTTTTCATATATGTTAATAAAATTAATACAAAATTCTCAGTGGATTTGAGCTTAGACAATTTGTATCAGTTGGTTTGGTTTTAATAAATAGGCTCAAATGCTTTAAAAGACCTCAAATCCATTTGGGATTATAAATAATAAATTTTTAAAGTAACCTCCTAAGGTTTCTTTGAAATACTTATAATCTTTCTGATTTAGTTGTGAATGAAGAGTGACCTAAATCATATTTTTTTGTCTTTTCTATAGAGGTGGTAGGAAGAGAACAGCAGGTTTTCCCTGAAAATAAGTAGCCTGGTTTGTCTGAATATATTTATAGCTGGTATATTATCTTTTGCACTCCATGCTCAAAAGATTAGAGGGTCAATGTATTTGAAGTAGAAAAAAGTAGAACTGCCCTGGGAAGTAAACCTATTAAGAGCAATGGACTTTCACACCACGCAGCTTTGCAAAAGGCATACATATCGAGTCCTATCAAATGTGTCTTTAACTTCTGCATAGGGGGTATGCAGAAAAACAACATAGGAAACTCACAATGTAGCCTGAGACCAAGGTCAAGCTATTAAGTATGCAGTTGCAGAGGGCATAACAGTCCTAGACAATTTCACAGTGCAGGTAGACCAACAACTAAAAGATGAAAGCAGTTAAAACAAAACAAGAAAAACAAAGAGAAAAAGAAAATATTGAAAACAAACACTTTTATTCTGCTTAGCACCATATTTGATACCATTTTAAATATAACATACATTTTATACTCATAATCACTTCATATTTAAGATAAAGATATTTATAAGTTTATGGATGCTGTGTCCTCATTCTCATTAAGAGGTCCTACTTTCTGAATACTGTGTCAATTAAAGATGCTTAATACTTCACTGTGCTGAAGACATCTGCTGCCTGCAGCTCAAACTCTTAATTCTTCAGATAGTACTCTCTGACTCACTATTAGGATCTAAGACATTAGTACAGACTCATTAATGGTTCATTTCTTTATGTACAAAAGTCTGCTTCCTATGCCTGAGTCTCTCATACATCAACTGTTTTCTCTCATGTTTCTTTCCAATGCAATGCCCTGAACTCACAAAAATTACACTTCCAACCTACAATGCTTACTTCAAGTCTTATTCTAGTCCATTTCTTTACCAACATCTTTATTATCCATCCTTCCCTGAATGTTCATGCTTTTCATCCTCATGGCAAATGATATTTTTCTTTACTGTTTATTTCAGATTTAATTTTGATAAGCACATTCCAAATAAGATTTCAACACTCATTTCATCCTTTAACACTTATAGATCATGTCCTTGTATTCATACATAACATATAATCTATTATATTAATTATTTAAGCTTAATTCACTGAGTCTAAGAAAGGGAAGAAACCGCAGTTCTTAGTATTGTGTTTAGATTTTAGTCATTACTTTCATTACATTTCTACCTAATAATTCTCTATTTCCTGGGGGGAGGGTGGAGAGGGAAGTTTATTTATTTTTTGAATCCACAAATTTCTTTTAATATCTATACAATATTATCTTCTTACTACTATATGGAACTGTGAAGATCAAGTGGAAATTATTTAAATAATTCTACCATGTGGGCCTAACAACTAACATGAGTAATATATGAATTTTTGTGTTTTTCTTCTGTATAATTTTTTCCAATATTGACTCATTATTTAATTCATAGGCAATCAACCTATGAACCTTACAATAAAGATCTGTATTTTTAACTGCCTTACAGGAAATATATTTAATACCTTACATGGCACAAACTTTCCTCAGAGGCCACAGCCTGTCTTACAGGTTTTTTGATTAGTCTGTTTTATTTGAGGTTTTAAAAGAATTTTTCATATTAGCTGGTCTATCCAGTATCCATATTACCTGATATTTGTATCTTTGGCCAAGACAGCTAGTCTCTCTTTCTTTGTATTTTTCTTGCAGGTTTCTGGTCTGCAATAAATCTTCATCCACCCCTCAACACTGTCATGTCTTCTCAGCTCTCCCAGAATGAATATTCCTTAAATCTTGGTTCTAATAGTAGATGGGTGTTTCACATTCTAGTTACAAGATATTTTTTTCTATTTATTTTATTTTAGTGATAACATTTAATTTCATAAAATTTTATTCCTTTATGTATTAAAATTAATAAGTTAATTTATGCAACCTACTTTTATTTTATTTTCTGGAGAAAAACTGGGTTCTACTTTGTGTAATCTCATCTTTCTCATCCAGTGGCTGGTCTCTTTACATAATCTGAGGAAAGAGTTGTCTTCATTCTTCTCTTCTCTACACGATATTACATTAACACCAATAATAAAAATTCTGATGCTTTTATTGTAATTTTATAAAATGTATTTATTCTATTTGCCTATATTAATGAATCACATTGACAAGCTATTAGCTGATGCTTTCAGAATGACTATAAATGTACCTTGTTTTCTTATGCACTAGTGGTCTTGGAGCCATTTTCCTTCTACTAGGATACTTTGTCCTGCCTGGATATGAGTGATTGTGCTTTGCATGATTGTACCTTGTTACGTAGTGTTCAGTTGATATTCCTGAGAAGCATCTGATTTCCTGAAGGGAAACAGGAACAGTAAATATGGGAGAGATAACAGTTATGGAGAACTGAAAGTGGTGGGGAAAGGAGAAACTACAGTTGGAATCTATTGCAAGGGAAAAGAATAAGTAAATAGAAAAAAGAAATAACTGAACTAGCAGATTAATATCTTTGTAGAAATTTGAATTCTCATTATTCCTGTTTTGAAAAACCTTTGGCAGCAACATTTAGCCCACTCTTGCCTATATCAGTTTGGTCCTCGCTATCATATAGTTTAAATCCATTTTAGTGGTGCACCATACACTCCTATCTTTATAATCATTCTATTATTACACATCATTGTGAGCCTTCCTAGTCAGGGCAATACATGGAGCTTCCATTATCTAGAGTGTTCCATTCAGTGAACACTAATTTATTTCTTTTTATGATTGGCTTATAGTAGTCTTTCAATAAATATCTTTACAAATTTTAAATGAAATAGGGGTGATCAGAAACCACCTTTAGTAGTATATAATTTACTTCATCCATTGTTTGTGTAAAGAATTAATATGAGCCCTTGATGCAAATTTAAAGAAAATGGATAAATAAAATATGATCTAGATTTCCGTGAATGACTTAATATTTATTTAATTAGGTAATACCAAATGAAAACTGTACTAAATTTTCGATCTCTTAGCTTGTTAAAGGTATATGTAGTAATTCTTCCTTTTAAAAATTTTATTATTCAGTCTAATACTGCTTTATTTTGTGGTTCTACCACATGAGTTGATAAAAGAAGAGATAGTAAAGAATGCAATTAATCTTACACTGCTTTAAATTACTCAGTTTTAGAGTGGTAGCTTTACTAAGAAAAAAGTAATAAATAAAATCCCAATGTGTCTCATTGTCCATTACCCTCTGGAGGACTTCCACTAACACACAATGTGACCAAGATGTCAGCCACAGGCTACTTTTATATCATGGACATTTTAAATACTGTGACTGTGATTAGGAACAATGACACAAGAATAAAAAATTAATTATAGTCATATGTCGCTATGGATACCACATTGGACACCATCACATTATAAAAGCTATTTTTGAGGAAACAAAAAATAAACTTGATATAAAAACTCAAGAGAGTTCTCTCAAATCACTAAGTAACATCATTTAAATGTACATCAAGACTTGTAAATAGTTCTACCTCAAGTCTCAGCTATTCCTCTCTGAGTATATACCTAAAAGATGCTTCACCATACCACAAGAACATTTATACAACTATATTCATATCACCTTTATCCCTAACAGCCAGAAACTGGAAACAACCTAGATATCAGTCAACTGAAGAATGAATAAAAAAATGTACCACATTACACAATGGAATGCCACTCAGTGATTAAACTAAGAACATAATGAAATTTGCAGGCAAAGGCATGAAACTAGAAAATATCACTCTGAGTGAGATAACCCAGAGCCAGAAAGACAGATGTGGTATATATTGATTGATAAGTGGATATTAGTCATAAAATACAAGATAGCCATATTACAAACCACAGAATCTAAAGAAGCTAAGAAGAGTCCAAGGCTGGATGCTTGAATCTCACTCAAAAGGGTGAACAAAATAGATATCAACGTGGATGGAAGGAGGGACTGGGTGGGAGAGGCTGGGGATCAGATGTATGTGTGGGTGAAAGAGAGAATGGAAATTAGTGTGAGGGATATTTTTGAGACTTGGGAGTGGGAGACATGGGGTAGAGGAGGCTCCCGGGACTTCCATGTAGGCGACCCTAGCTTAGACTCCTAGGAGCGGGAGATGTGGAGCCTGAAGTTACCACTTCCTGTAGCCAGGCGGAACTCCTGGTGGAGAGAAGGAGGCACCAACCCATAAATCCTTTCACGGAAAATTTGTCCTGCCTACAGATGTGCAGGGGAAAAGATGGAGCAGAGACTGAGGGAAGAGACAATTTGAGACCCACCCTATGGGACAACGCCAACCCACGACACTATTAATGACACTATGCTTTGATTGTAGACAAAAGCCTAACACAACTTTCTTCTCTGTACCTCAAGCCTACAGCTAACAGAGATAACCAAACTACAGGTGGAGCTTGGGGAGTCTTCTGGAAGAGTAGGAGAAGGACTGAGGGAGTCAGAGGGGTCAAGGACACTACAAGAAGACCCATAAGTAAAACAACCGTGGCCCATTGGGGCTCACAGAGACTAAAACGGCAACCAAAGAGTATTCATGGTCTGGACCTAGGCCCCCTACACATATGTAGCAGATGGGAGCTTGCCCTCATGTGGGTCCCCTAACAATTGGAGAGGGGGCTCTCTCTGACTCTGTTGCTTGCCTTTGGATCCCTTTCCTCCAGCAGGGCTGCCTTTTCTGGTAGCAGTGGGAGTCCTCCTGAAACTTTATGTGCCAGGATGAGGAGAAGGAGATGGCGGAATAGTGGAGCGGTGAGGGTGGGACTCAGAGGAAAGGAGGAAGGGGAGTTTTGATCAGAATTAGAGTGAATAAATAAAAATGTTAATGGATAAAAGAGTTAAGACTAATAATTATCTTTACAACAGATTGAGACTATTACAAAAAATAAAAATAAAAATAAAATGCAGTGTTACAAAAGGCAGTCCGAAAGGTTCAAGAAACATTGTAGAAGAGGGACAGACATTTTATAACATCCAGTATAACATGATGTTTTTTGAGGGTACTATGTCTCCTAGGTATTTCAGAAGCTAGATCCATAGAGTCTCAACAACATAACTGCCTAAATATGGTCTCAGTAAAGACAACAATAACAGGCATGCCAGTGGGCAGAGGCAAACTCGAGAGCTCTCAACACTACAGAAAGAAATTTAGGTAATTATAGAATTCTGAGTGTAGGAGATGAAGTCTTCCACAAAGATTCTTTCATCAGCTGATAAAATACCAAGTAGTCAACCTTGAAAACATACATAGAAATAACATTATAGAAACTGAACAAGTTTTACTCATGAATGTAGGAAAATCTATCCCTATCATCTATCAACTATAATGTACTTATCATGTGTCTATCAGTTATCTATTATCTACCTACATATACATATAAATATATGTATGTAACAAAAATTAATGAAAATTGGCCATAAATTTGTAAAAACTCAAAAAAGATTATGTGGGAAGATTTGAAAAGAGGAAAATAGCTTGGAAGGCAGAAATTATGTAATTATATTATGATCTCAAAAATTAACAGAAGTAATTAAAATAAAATTTAGGCTCTATGATTCAATATTAAATTTTTATTAATCATAAATATCCTCTAAGAAATGATTAACGTTATGATAGGCAGATTGGGGCCCCGGGGTCCCGCTCAAATTAAGGCACCAGCCAAGGACAATACAGGCGGTAAACTTTAAACCCCTACCCAGATCTAACCAATGGATAGAACATTCTCCACAGTTGAGTGGAGAGTGGGATATGACTTTCACACATACTCTGGTGCCTCACATTTGACCATGTCCCCTGGAGGGGGAGAGCTGGTGGCACTCAGAGGAAGGATAGCAGGCTACCAAGAAGAGACTTGATACCCTATGAGCATATACAAGGGGAGGTAATCCCCCTCAGGAACAGTCATAGGGGAGGGGAATAAGGGGAAAATGGGAGGGAGGGAAGAATGGGAGGATACAAGGGAAGGGATAACCATTGAGATGTAACAAGAATAAATTAATTAAAAAATAAAAAATAATTTAAAAAAATTAAAAAAAAGAAATGATTATCATATAAATTAGCATTGTCTATAAGAAAGAGAAAGCTTCTTTGTGATGACCAGAGAAAGCAATGAACAAGCCGCAGTGAACCAGTCATTGCTGTTCATACATTTGCTTAATTTTTGGTCTATATACACACTGAAATTAATTAGCACATACATGTAATATATTTTCCACTAAGTACCTACAGATAAAAAAATAAAGGTTGTGTATTCACTATGAAATATACCAACTAACTAGTCTTATGTGTAAATTAAATTGATTTATTTTGTTCTTTTTTGTTTTTTGAGAAAGTAAATAAGTACTCTACAATTAATCTATATAGGGTCAACAAGATGATCTTGTTGGAGAATGTATTTGCTCCCAATCCTAAATGTTTGAGTTTGATACTTGGTACTCATGTGGTGATAGGAGAGAAGTGACTTCGGCAAATCGTCCTGTGATTTCTATATGATGCTCCAGGATGTGCACTCACACATACATATAAAAACAAATACATGTAAAAATAAAACACAAATACAAATGAATGAATATATAAAAGCAAAGGCAGAGGTAAATCTAGTCCTTCATATGTATCCTAAGTGTTGAACATTGAAATGTTTGGTGTGTGTGTGTGTGTGTGTGTGTGTGTGTGTGTGTGTGTGTGTGTG
>OU015749.1:49549749-49580608 GCA_907169655.1 Acomys percivali
GTGTGTGTGTGTGTGTGTGTGTGTGTGTGTGTGTGTGTGTGTGTGTGAGTTTCCCAGAATAAGACTTGGATGTATGCCTTGTTGGACTGAAAGTTTTATTTCAAAGGTCCCAGGGATGCCTCTTTCTTTCTGCTATGTGAGGATTAAATACAAAGTGCATCTCTTTGCAGCAAGGAAGAGGCTCCTGACTGTACTCTGACCATATTGGCATTGTGGACCCAGAGTTTGAGTTCCTAAAACTATGAGAAATATGCTTTTGTCCACTGAGTATATGGTAACATGCTCTTTCTAAAACAGAGTTGCAACCAATGTAATTTATGTAAGTGACTCTCAAAAGTATTAACACCATCTGAGTGGTTATCTAAGGAAAATTATAAAAGAAAAAAGATAAAACCTCAAGCTAAAATATAATCTAAATTTATTTGGCTGACAAAGATTGAAAATTAATAATTGTTATTGTGCCAACACAATACATAAGAGTAGTAACTCTATGACTTTCTCAATACATCTTAAAATTCTAGAATCTGAAATAATGGGTTTTAAGTAGTTAATAAGCTTGAGCCACATGAATGAGATTGGATGCATAGCTGCCATTACTATTTCAAAAGTCTTTGTCTTGATTCCTATGAAGGACACACAATTGTTGATTTTAAAATTCTATCAGTGTTAAATACTGTATTATCCTATATTGAAAATAGTTCAACATTTAAAAGAAAAACTTTAAAGTATCATTCAGAGCAATTTCTGAATTAGAGAAAAATTACATATATTTCTAAAAGTTACCTCTATATTACATTTCACTTGATGCTAAGAAACCACCCTCAACAGACTTGCATAGAGTTTGTATCTACAAAAGAAGGAAAATGACATCACTCTTTTTCAGTTCCCTTGTAAATGCTTATCTGATCTACCCCATTAGCTCCTTTTAGAGCTAACAGTTCATTCCTAGTGTCTACTTAGCACCATTGTGGCATGGGTGCAATGGCTTGACTCATATCCTTTTTAGAGATTAAACCATTTAAAATGTATTATTCCCAATGACTTTTCCTGTAAATGTCTACCTAAATTGAATACTTTAGGTGCCAGCTTGAGAATTTCCATTTAAACACAGCTGTATCCACCATTGCCATTGAAAAAGCACCTCTGAGGCAATACAGAGTTAGCTGTAAATTTATGCTCCCACTGGAAAGTACCCAGCCGTAAGTTTCAGTGGATTGTTTGCATAAGGGCTGTGGGAGGCCTGAGATATGGCTGTAATAGCAATGGACGTGACTCTGTACGGAGCCATAGCTTGAACCTCAGTAACAAAAGGGATGCCTTGGGGCCCTATGAATGTTCTTCTCAGAATATACATTTTAGGAGTAAAGATTTTATTCTAACATACTTTGGGGAAAAACTCGAATTTCTGTATGTTACATTTTTTTTTCTTTTGTAGCTACTTTACTTTGTGTCTGCCAAAGGCTCAGCAAGAAATTTCTAATGTGCTAAATGAGCTAATCTCTGAGGTTCCTTCCAGCTTTAAAATTCTACAGCATTGTGGCAGCTAGTACTGCAAATGTGCTCATGGTTAGAGTTTGTTCCCTAAAATAAAAATGGGATAAAACAGATGAAGATGCAGGTGCCACATGAAAAGCAAAATGACTAAATGGATCAGCATGAGGTACATTGTGTCCCAGCTGCTCAAATGCAAGGCAGATTCTGTGCTAATTTTTTACTCATAAAAATTTGTGTGGCCCATGTGAAAATGATACATCCAGCCACAAATTTCAAATATATACACTGAGAATGTCATGTAGCATGACAAATAAAATAACGGATTCCATCTTGTAACTGTTGTTCAACTGATATGAATTCTGACGTACAAAGATGTTTGAAGGCTATTAAGAGGGCTATCAAGGAAACAAGAAATTTGGTGGATGTTTTGTGTGGAGCGTATATATAAAGTTGTGCAAGTATATATGTACAATGCTACACTTGTAGAGAGATACATCAGTAATGTAAAAATGATTCTAAAAATGAAACATGCTTAGTTTATAATAGGTGAATTGGATTTCAAAGTGATATTTATACATGTTACCTGTTTCTTTAACTGTAGAGTTTCCACTCACTGAGAGTATAAATGCATTTAGTAAAGGAGTAAATTAAGAATGTGGATGTATATTACTTATCCTACATGAGATTAAAGTGAATATTTAAAATGTCAGTATGTTTACTTTCATGTTTGTTTTTAATTATGACAGGAAATATAGAATCAAACTGTTACAGTTGTTCCGTGAACCTAAGTAAAGCATCCTTAGGAAAAGTAAAATGATTTATCAGCTGCGCACATCTTACATATTTGAATTGGCTTTTGTAGAAGATTGAGGATAATTCCTGTTTCAGCTCACTAGGTCAAATCTAACTTCCTCCTGTACCCATGCTTTCAGTCATTTACATGTGTGGAATTTGCCAAATGCTACACGCATCCTGAAGGAAACCTTCTACCAAACGTGATGGGAACCTGTGGGAACCCCTAACCTGTGGATGATGAAAGCCTTGCAGCCAGGTGACTAAAGTGGACAGTGATGGGTACAAAGATGTGGGCATTACAATTTGAATAGCTCAAAAGTCTTTAATATCCACCATGTAAAATCATATTCTTATTGAAAATAAAGATAATTACCAGTTTTTCACAGTATAATAGAGCATCACAGAGGGAAAAAAAATGAGTGAAGAATGAGTTCTTTTTCAAATCTGGCAGGATAAGAAGCATGTAAATGAAGACAGATGGTTGTATATTCTGTAGGAATAAAAGGGCGGGAGTGGAATCACACAAATGAACAAAATTTCTTCCTGTTCTGTGTATGTGTGTATGCATATAACATAAAATGTATAATGTAACATTATAGTATGTTATGTTATTTTGTATAATTATGAAACATTATATATGTATTATATGTATATTACATATACATATGATATATAACACAAATGAATGTATGATATATATATATATATATATATATATATATATATATATATATATATATATAAACCCCACATACAGAGGCCTCTGTACTACAGCAACAATAACGAAATAAATAGCAGAGGCATGTTTGTAAAATTTCTTCTATCACATTTGTCTACATATCATTTACCTTTTCCTTTCAAGATTAAAATTTTAAAAAAATGTATTTTTTATGTTTTCTTGTTTGTTTTTGGTTTCATATTATTAATTTATTTTTAAATTTTTATTTAAGTAATTTATTCAGATGACATCTCAGTTGTTATCCCCTCACTGTTATCTTCCCATTCTTGCCTCCCTCCCTCTTTCACCCTATTCCCCTCTCCTAGGTCTATGACAGAAGGGGACCTCATCCCCCACTATAAGATCACAGCCTATCAGGTCTTTTCTTGGTAGCCTGCTTACTGTGTGCGAGTTTGTGTGTTTGTGTGTGTGTATGTGAGAGAGAGAGTGTGTGTGTGTTTGTGTGTGTATAGCACAGCTCCTGCATCTCTGGAGAGAGAAACAGTGTAAAGAGTAGGCACAATCATTAAAACAATTCACATTTACTATCTTTCAGTTAGAGCTTATTCTTCACAAACATTTTCCTGTATAGTCATAGTGAATATAAGAATATATACTTTATAATAAAATGATTTCATTAGCTTTTCTTATAAGCATCTCCCTTGATTAACTTGAAGAGAAATGTACATTACAATTTTCATGATCACCAAGTGTTTTTTTTATTTAAAATAATAGTAAATAAAAGTCTAATCACTTAAGTTTTATATATTTAAATTCTTTTGCCATTAGTCTTAGTTGAGGTGTAACTTGGATGAATGTGAATTAGTTTTTCAAGTCCAGTAACCTCATCATTATCTTTCTAAAGTGTAAAGAGGGATCTCAGTCTAAGATAGAATGGTCTTCATGTCTTGGTCCATATTCCATTTTCTCTTAACTATTATATTTTTATCTTATTTAATTGGCTTATTTGTGTCATTTAACATTCAAAGTCTACTCAATTTTTAAATTATTTTTGATGATTCAAATTTACAAATATTCCTTTATTCCTTCAGTGTTCCATTCTTATAAAGAAATCAGTAAAGTTGGACTTGGATTTAATATGTGCTACATATAAACTCATGTTAAGGCATCATACCTGTATTGACTCTATTTTCAGTATAATATATTTGTGACAATGATGGCTACAATGCTTTAATGCTTGGACTGTGTCATTTTATAAATAAACATAATATACTCCAGGAAAAAGGAGAGTAAATAAGTAAGCACATGAGAAAGCTGTAGGAATATACATATACATATATATATAAGATTATACATCTAGAGCCACTGTAATGAAATAAACAAAAGATCTGATCCAAACTACTTATTTGATGGAAAAATATGAGTTATCCAGTATAGGTATTAATCATAAAACTGTACTATTTAGTTTTAATTACCTGCACTGATAAAATTTAATGTTTTGTTTCCATATCCTAGTATATTAGCAATCAAACCTGATGCAAATAAATGATTTTGAATAAAATTTTAATAATTTTTATTTAGTGTGATTAGATTAACATTTACCTACATTTCCTCATTCTTAATTTTTAAAAATATTATCTAGTTACCCAATTATACTAGTATGTGTAAATAGGATCTTTATTTCCACATATTTTTTTCAGAGAACCTGGGTTCTGTTTCCATAACCCACATGGCAATTCAAAGTCATCAGTAACTCTAGTTCCAGGGTATCTTATACATCCTTTTGACCTATGTGAGCACACTATGCTCAGGGTGAACATAATGTTGACAAACAAACATGTCCACACATATAAATTTCAATTTAATTTACATAATTTGTGCAAATCTGTGCAAATATTAGTCACTGGTATTTATGTTAACTTTTTACATCTATCTATTTTATCTTTTATATAACATATCTATATTCATCACTCTATCATCTATCTATAGGTGTATTAATCTATCTCTCAAATCTGGATTTAACTATCTTCTATTTAGTCTTTGTGTGCATGTGAAGGGTGTTTTCATGATTACATGCATAAGCCACCAGTTGTTTTGAAGACAGAAGACCACTTAATGATTTTGTATTCTCTTTCCACTGTGTGGTTATGATTATTAAACTCAGGTCTTTTTATGGACTTGGTGCAAAGTTCCTTTTCCCACTGGGATGAGATTTAATTGTTTTAAGAATTATTTCCTTATCTCTTTCTCTCTCTTATTTATTTATTTCTCTATCTATTACTCATTATCCTTACATTTTGTGTATATATATATATATTTTTACCAAAGATTGATGACATAAAATGATTATGAGATCTCCAAACTTTGAAGCAACTGATCTATTTTGTTAGAAAGGTAGAGAGGATACAGTCACATCTCAGCCGATAAAGGACTTGCCTTGCACGCCAGCAAAATTGTGTTCTACCTAAGATCCTGTATCAAAATAATCCCAGCTTTATGGTTGTATCTTTATAATCTCAGTGCTGAAAGGACAAAGAAAGCAGGACTCAGTGCTTCACTAACAATCCCATCTGGATTAAATGGTAAGGCAAGGTCAATGAGAGATCTTGTCTTAAAGGAAGTAGACAACAATGTTCAAAATTATATCTGAATAAGTTGTTTCTAGCCTCCACATGCATATATGTCTTATATTAACACCTGCAACACACACACACACACACACACACACACACACACACACTCGCCAATAGAAAAGGTAGAAGTTTGGAGCTGAACACACATTTTAGTTTGTATAGTAGTAGCATAGAATGCATGTAGCCTTGAATTTGGGTACCAGGACTGCACAAACTATGTATAGTGGTAGTCACACATAATTCCAGAGCATGGGAGGTAAAAGAAGAAATAGTATCAGAAATTCAAAGGTGTTCTTGGTGACAGAATATTTGAAGTCAGCCTGAAATACATTATAAATGACTTTAAAAAAAAAGGTGGTAAGGATTTATATGCTTTTGGTTTCTATTAATCATGGATTTCAGTAAAGTATCTCATATTGATTACTCTGTACTAATCACTTATATTTAATTCAGTCAACAGGTACCATTGCAGTTTAGAGAATTATTTTAGATATGGTATGATTGAAGCTCAGGGGAGGTGGACAAATCTGATTTGTCTCTTTTTAATTCATATTTCTTGAAACTTTGTTATGGTTAGGAATTTTGCAAGGGTATATTTTGTTCTGATATATTCAAATTTATGACTTAAAATCTGGAATACACAAAATAAAAATACATAAAATAAAAATACATAAAAAGTAAATTTTTGACATTTTTCTTCATGAATTTTATTGTAGAAAATAAATATCATGTTACATTTCTCTAAATTTAGAGACTCCAAACACTTGACATTCTCTATAAATGAATTCACCATTAATATTTTACGTGACAACTATGTATTTTAGATATTAAAATACATTTAATTGAATCATCTGTGATTGTTAAGTTATAGTCATAATTATGGATAAAGTAATAAAATTAATTATAGCTATTTGTAGATGGTATGATAGTATATACAAGTAACACTCAAAATTCTACCTGGGAACTCCTACAGCTGAGAAACTCCTTCATCAAAGTGTCTGGATTCAAAATTAATTCAAAATTAATAGTCCCTTGTATACAGATGACAAATGGACTGAGAAAACAACTTAGGAAACACCCTTCACAATAGCCACAAATAGTGTAAAGTATCTTGGTGTGACTCTAACCAAGCAAGTGACAATCCTGTATGACAAGAACCTCAAGACTCTAAACAAATGAACTGAAGAAGATATAAGAAGATGGAAAGATAGCCTACGCCTATGGATCAATAGGATTACTATAGTAAAAATGGCCATCTTACCCAAAGCAATCTATAAATTCAATGTAATTCCAATCAAAATACCTACACAATTCTTTACGTCCTTGAAAGAACAATTATCAATGTCATATGAAAAAAAAAAAAAACACAGAATAACTAAAACAATCCTGAACTTTGGAGGTATCCCCATCCCTGATTTCAAGCTGTACTGCCAAACACTAATAAAACTCTGTGGCATTGGAATAGACATAGACTGGTTAACATAGTAAATGGAACCAAAGACCCAGAAATAAACACACACACACACACACACACACACACACACACACACACACACACATACACACACACACACACACACGCCTATGGACATCTGATTTTTGAGATAGAAGCAAAACCGTACTTACAATGACGGAGGGGGGGCAATGAGACATTTTCAACTAACTGTGCTGGTATAACTGGAGTTCGCATGTAGAAGAATGCAAACAGATCCATATTTATTCTCCTGCACAAAACTCAAGTCCAAGTAGATCAAAGATGCCAATATAAAGCCAGATACACTAAATCTATTAGTAAACAAAGTAGAGAATAGTCTTGAATTCATTAGCACTGCAGGCAACTTCTAGAACATCAGGCACTAAGATCACCAATTAATAAGTGGGACCTCATGAAACTGAAACATCTGTAAGGCAAAGGACACTATCAATAGGACAAAATGGTAGCCTATAGACTGGGAAAAGATCTTAACCAACCCTACATCCAACCTAGGGCTAATATCCAAAGTATGATAACAACTCAAGAACTGAAACACTAACAATGAAAATAACCCAACTTAAAAATGGGGTACAGAGCTAAACAGAGAATTCTGAGCAGACGAATCTCTAATTTCATAGAAGCACTTAAAGAAATGCCCAAATTTTTTAGTCATCAGGGGAATGTAAATCAAAACAACTCTGAGATCCCATCTTACACCTGTAAGAATTGCTAAGATCAAAAACTAAAGTGACAGTGGAGCAAAGGGAAAATTCCTTGCACAACCACTGTGGAAATCAATCTGAAAGTTTTTCAGAAAACTGGAAGTGGACCTACCTCTTGGCCAGCTATGTCACTCCTGGGTGTACACATAAAAGGTGCTGCACCTTACTACAAGGATATTTGCTCAACTATGCTCATAGAAGCTTATTTTTAACAGCCAGGAACTTGAAACAACCTCAATGCCTCTCAACTGAAGAATGGAAAAAGAAACTGTGGTACATGTACACAATGAATAATACTCAGCTATTAAAAACAATGATATGAAATTTGCAAGCACATGGATAAAACCAGAAATGATTATCCTGAGTGAGTTAAACTAGAAACAAAAAAATATATTTGTTGTGTACTCACTTATAAGTGGATATTAGCCATAAATCACAGGATAACCATGAAACAATTAATAGACCTAAAGAAGTCAAGGAGTGCCCAAGGGAACATACTTGAAGCTCATTTAGAATAGGCAATACAATAGGCATCTGAAGAAAGTGGGGGGAGGGTGTTGGGAACTGCTAGGCTTGGTCCCCCTGGGGCCATGCCCTTGCCAGTATACAATTGTTATTCTGTCCTGTCAGCTTCCTGTTGTGAATATTGTGCCTCGCTGAGCTAACCACAAGCTCCTGTATTGCACCCTGCTTACCTTGGTTACATGGTTCCTCTTGTCCTGGGGACTTCCCATCTACATCAGCTGGTATTTTTCCACTTGCCTCTGTACTGTATAAAAGGCCTCGGCCCCTCCTCATTAAAAGGCATTCTCTTAGAATGTATGCCCCGCTGTCTGGATTGATTCTTCAACCCGCAGTCCCTCGTTGGATATGTTGGGGTATTTGAAGTGCAGGCGCTGCAGGAGGGTCTGGGTCAGAGCTGGTGTGGAGCATAATGGGGTGTGTGGATCAGGTGGGCATAGAGATAAGGAGAGTGATTGGATGGAAGGACTCGGAGAGAGAATAGAAATCAGCATGGGGGTCATTTCTGGAACAGGGAAGCCTCCCCAGGGTCTGGGGGGTCACCTCTAGATGAGATTCCAAGCAATGAGTCTTAAGAAGCATGAAGTTGGCACCTACTGTAGCCAGGAGGGACTCCCTGAAGAGGGAGTGGGACACCAAGCCAACACACAAAATCATTGATCCAAGATGTGTCTTGTCTACAAGAATTGTAGGGGTAAAGAAGGAAAAAAAAGATTGAGGGAATGGCAAACAAATAACTGGCCCAGCTTGAGAACCACTCCACAAGAGAGGACCATCCACTGTCACTGTTAATGAAACTGCTATGCTGGCAGACATGAGTCTAGCATAACTAGTCTTCTGAGGGGCTTTGTCCAGCAGCTGAAGGAACCCAATGCAGGTACAGTTAAATAAAAGCTGAATTTTGGGAGTACTGTGGAAGAGTGAGAAGAACGATAGGAGGAGCAGAAGGGGTCAAGGATATCACAAGAGTAAACTGATCTGAGTCCATTGGGGCTCACCAAGAGTGAACTACCAATCAAAGACAACGCATGGACTGAACCTAGACCCCCTATACATATATAGCAGAAGTTCGGCTTGGTAATCATGTGGGTCCCTCAACAGTAGGAGTAAGAGCTGTGTCTGACTCTGTTGCCTGCTGCTGGATTCCTTTGTGCTGGCTGGGCAGCCTTGTCACACCCTGGTGGGAGGGAGAGGATGTGCAAAGTCTTGCTATGAGGTTCCAGGGTGGACTGGTACCCATTGGGCCCCTTCTCTGGGAGGTGGGAAAGGAAAGAATGAAAGGAGGTAAACATGGGTGTGGGACTAGAAAGAGGAGAGGGAGGGGGCTTGGGTTGGGCTGTAGGATGATTAAACAACAGAAAGTTAATTAACTAATTTAAAATTTTAGCTGTTGGATCTCAATGTAGGTATTACCTTGAGCTTTTCACTGTTTAAGTTCTCAGTTACCTTTGTGATGATGATTCAATTCACTGGGCTGTGGATGCTGCTCAAGTGTTCAGCACCTGGCCTATGCCCATGTTCCTAACATATGTGTGTTGTGGTTTGAATTTCTTTTATCTTTTAGATTATAATATAAATATATTGTTCAGACCTTCCATTTCTTTCTCCAAATCCCTTCCTTTGTGTCTTTTCCATTCATGGCCTGCTTTTTCATTGTCATTTCAATTAACTGTGGTTAAAGCTACTCATTTTTTATAACGTTGCTTGTGTGTATGTGCTCAAGGCTGAGCATTTGTTGTGTGTATTTGAGCATTTGTTATACATCAGTAGGTATGCTCTTCCCAGAAAAGAAGGCAGTTTCCCTGGTCTCACTGTCCTTTACATTGCTTCAGTTATTTGTGATACCTCATGAACATTCCTCTGTTTGATGCACCTATTTTTTTCTTGTAAAATTCATTTTTAATGAATCACACTAAAGCTTTTCTAGTCTAGCTTCTGGCATTACTAGGAGACACAATCTCACACCAAATACCCTAATTCTCTCTTTTTAGAACTGTATGTTTTTGTTTTATATTTCTGGAAATGATTTAAATTTTTCTATGAAAATTCCATAGTTAACTTCTATATATTTTATAATAAAATATATTCTATCCTTTTTCAATTTCATTTTAGTGTACTATAAAGTAGAATCCTTTGTGTATAAGAGTAGGAAGTCAATTTTAATTCTGACTCATTAATATACAGGTTTATCATATAGAAATCTGCAGTACTAAAGAGTGTGAAAAATGTATGTTGAAGGAAATCAAGAGATGATCAAGTTCAAATTTCAGTTACTAAAACCAAAAAGAATACCCAGATCTACCCAATGGACAGGACATTCTCCACAATTGAGTGAAGAGTGGGGTATGACTTTCACAAATACTCTGGTGCCTCATATTTGACCATGTCCCCTGAATGGGGAGACCTGGTGGCACTCAGAGGAAGGATAGCAGGCTTCCAAGAAGAGACTTGATACCCTATAAGCATATACAGGAGGAGGAGGTACCCCTCAAGAACAGTCATAGGGGAGGGGAATAAGGGGAAAATGGGAGGGAAGGAGGAATGGGAGGTTACAAGGGATGGGATAACCATTGAGATGTAACAAGAATAAATTAATAAATTAAAAAAAAAGAATAAATGAGTACTCTAGAATTATGATGCTGAAGGAATACTTTCATGGACAAGCTGGTATGAATAAAAATGGAAGTATAATTCCAGTATAGATATAGATTGTCTGGCACATACTAAATAATAAATGATGATCATTGTACTCAGTGACAATTAGAGTTCATCCTAATCCCACCATATTCATAGAACAAAAGGACTCAGTATTGGAATGCTGTTAAAAATTTACAAATCTTAATAAGAATGGACTATAGTGTCCAAACTAATGAATGTAGACTTCACAGCCCAAAATATGGTGTTCTTACCTTAAATCTATTATATAGTGTTCTTTCAAATTCATCATTACTTAAGAATGTTAATTCATTGAACCCTTTTCATATTTTTTTTTAAATTGGGAAGCTTAAAGAAACTGTGTGAAATACTTAACAAATAATACTTGTAAGAATAGAGTAAATTTACTTTATTTTGGAAAACGTTGAAGAGCACTGTCTAAACAAAGTCATAATTAAGTAAGAAAATTATAGCAAGTACAGTAAATGACAACATTTCACATAAACAATTATGTACATTGTAGACCATAATAGTCAAACCAAAGGAACACATTATTTTTATGAATATTTCACTTACTATAATTTATTCACATTACATCCTGATTGTTATCCCCTCCTTCTTATCTTCCCGTTCCTACCCTCCCTCCCTCTTTTGCCTATTCTCCTCCCCTACACCTCTAATGGGGCGTGGTATCCTCTTACTCCAACATCTAGCAACAGCCTATTGGTCTCATCAGGACGCAACAGCCAAGAACAATGCATGCAGAGAACCAAGACCCTGTTCAGATGTAACCAATGGAATGCCAGTTCTCCTCATGGGGGCAGTGTGGACTGTTGCTGAACCTCTGACATGCCCATGATATGGTCACTGCCCCTTGGCAAGGAACACAATGCTCAGATGTATTCCTCCAATTATAAAAGTTTACAGAGATGAAAAGCCTAACTTATTTGAAGATAGATATTTCTTAATTTGTTTTTTACTATTAATTTTTTACACATACATCTATATTATTACACCTACATAAAACAAACCACATACAGCAAAAGAACCACAGAACACTGAGGAATTATATTCATGTTACAATCATAGTGTTTTGGCTATTTGTATTTGGCAACCTTCAAGAAAATATTTTTCTATCTCAGTAAGTCTAAACTTCTGAATGTAACTCAATATCTATATATTTCATCTCTATCAACTTAAAACATCTAGGCCAACCTAAAAACATCTTAACTCCTAAACAACTAAGCTCAATTTTAAGACTAAACTATCTGGATTTCTATCCCATCAGAGACTTGAGAAGGAACAAAACTTAATTACCTGGGAAAACTGGACGTGCAGGTGAACAGCTTCCAAAATTAAAAAAACAAAACAAAACAAAAAACAAACAACAACAACAACAAAAACAGAGACAATGTGCTGCCTGAACAGTTACCCATAGCTCTCTAAAACATTGGAACACCATCTTTGGCCTTCTGGCCCAGTATATAGGACAGACATATTTGTGGGGCAGGAATTATTGAAAACATGCTTACCCTTTCTTGACAGAGTTTGGCCATTATCTCTGCCTGCATCCAACCATGCCAAGTTTTAGGCAGAATTATATTAGTGGTCAAAACAAGGTCACTTTGTTTCATGGCTGGTTTGTCACATTTGAAGCCATCTCCATGAGGAGGTTCATTGATGCTCATATCATCTTTGAGGTAGGCTGGATGTTGCCAGGAGTTAACCTGTCATTTTGTAAAAGGATCATTAAAACAATATAAATATCTTTAAATGCCATATTCTGTAGAACTCTGAGGTTTTTGAAGACTTTAACTAACTTTTTACCCTTATCTGTCTATAGAATCATACATCTCTGTTACATCTAGGATCTATATTCTTGTGATATAAATAGACTAGAGATTGAAATGACCATGATTTGATCAATTGACAATTCACTTTTCTAACTTACTTATCCTAAACAGCCATCTTCAAAATATTAGAGGTAAACCAAGATAAACCTTGCATTCTACTTGAATGGTATTGTGGAATATATATGTATATATATGTATATATATATATATATAGTGAGTGAAGAGCACATTCTAAACCAATGTATATAAATTAAACTTATTTTGCCTCAACATATAAATTTCTATAGAAATGAATTAAAAATAACCTTGTGTGTATGGATAAGGCGTTAAGTTGAGGGATTGACTCAACAATCAACTTTTTGTCATATATTCCCCATGCACCTCCACATGCCCCCTTCTCTCTTTTCAACCCCATCTCCAAACCAAGAATGAATGATAAAGGAACAAAGAGAGATCACTGAGTCCAACCTCATTTCCTCTCTTGATAAGACCAATAGTAACTTATAACCAACTCCCAGTGAAAATAAACAACTAAAGCCCTAGAAAGCATCCAAAACTTACCTAACTCCCCTTAAGGGATATAGGCATCATTCTCTTAAGGTTCCTTCTGGCTAATTTGAGATGAAAAATACCTTTGTAGGGGCCCAGATAAAATTGGGAAAAATGGTTAAACAAGGTAGGAATATCATTTTGGTCCAGTTTCTAAATGTTGAGAACTTCCAGGCTTAATAAAAGTACCATGTGGGACAATCTGAAATGCTACAGCACTTGGGTACAGAAGCTTTCTTTGAGGCTGTCTTGGGTGCTGCCCTGTTCCAATGAGGAACAGCTATTAAAAACAAGAAAATCTTGATATTTGCATTAAAATGGATGGGACTAGAAATGATCATCCTAAGTGACATTTCTCAGACCCAAATAGACACTCATAGTGTTTACTCACTTAGCAGTGCATTTTAGCCCAACATAGATGTTCTCTGAGAGTCTCCACCCAGGAAGAGATAGGGACAGATATTGAGAATTGAAGCTGGATGCTGGGCAGTGTGCTGACAGTTGCAGGTAAGTTTGGGAGGATGGAAGGACCCGGAGCAACCTGTGGATTGAGGTATGAGGGGGGAGGATTGCCCATACTGAGGATCCAGTCTAGAGTAATGCATGCAGAGAACTAAGATCCCTTTCTCAGATAATGCCAATGAACTGTGGATTCTAGGCTTGGGGCAAAAGGTACTGCTGCTGAACCTCTGACATGTACTCAGGGGCCCAGTACCTGGTCCTTGCTCCTTGGCAAGATGGCCTAAGGGGCACACAGTGGAAGGAAATACAGACTTCCCCCAAAATAGGCTGTTCCCAAAGGTCTAGTGGAGGAGAATAAGCAGAAAAGGGAGTGAGGGTAGCAAAGGGAAATTAAGAGGGCAGAGATAACAATCTAACAATGGGAAGGTAAAGTGAATAAATTTTAATAAATACAATATACAATTAAAAAGTCTGGATGGGGGAGGGGGTTGCTGCAGAGACTTATGCACCAACCAAGAACCATGCATAGTGTGCACCTAGACCCTCTGCTCAGATGTAGTCAATAGGCAATACAGTCTCCTTGTGAGTCCCAAAATATGGGGACTAAGGACTCCTTCTGACATAGACTCTTGTCCCCCAGTATGTATCACTTCCCCCTATCCAGGAGGATTTGCCAGACCACAAAGGAAGATGATACAGATAGTATAAGTGAGACTTGACAAGATGAAATCAGATATTAGGTGAGGAGCAGGAGGGGGCCCCTTTCAGAGGCCTAGCAGTGTGAGAGAGAGTGTATGAGTGGGAGAGGGAGAGAGATGAGGGAGGGAGGATAAGATTCAAAGGTACTAAGGGGGACTTCCTCCCCCTTTATATGCTCATAAGGTATCAAGACTCTTCTTGGTAGCCTGCTATCCTTCCTCTGAGTGGCCCAGGTCTCCCCCTCCAGGGGACATAGTCAAATATGAGGCACCAGAGTATGGGTGTGAAAGTCATACCCACTCTCCACTCAGCTGTGGAGAATGTCAGTCACAATCATACAGGAGGGGAGTAAGGGGAAAATGGGAGGGAGGGAGGAATGGGAGGGTACAAGGGATGGGATAATCATTGAGATGTAACAAGAATAAATTAATAAAATAAAATTTTTTAAAAATTCAGTAAAATCTGAAAAAAAAAGATTCGAAGGTAATGAGAGAGGGGATTACAAACAGGTAGATTACATTCTAATCCTAATACATGGGAATAACTCTGAGACAGGTTGAAATATGTCTATGCATAGTTAGTGTTTCTTATTGGTTATGGAATACATGTAACTTAGGACTCGATGCCATTCTTCATATAACATGAATGAAGATTTACAGCTGTCTCTCTTCTGCTCATGCAAAGAACAGGGAGCTAGGCTTAATTGCTATGTGCATCATGCATACCTCATGTACTTATAATTTTAGTATGGTATAATGCTTGTAAGAAACTATGTTTTAAGAGCAAAACAACAGGAATTTGAAGCTGGATCAGACCAGACCAGACCAGATTCATTCCTCTCAGTATGCTGGATGCTGACATCCTACATCTTTCATGTTCTAGCACAAAGTGCTTCAGTTGTTGTTATTCTTAATTTGTTTTACTCAAGTTTTCTTTAAAGTGCATTTGCAAAGTACATGCTATATCTGTAAACATACTTATGGTCCATATCAGACTTGAAGATTTAATCCTTAGTACAAAATGTGAGAATGATGTTTCATACATGTTTTAAAAGGGAATTTTCTTGCTTTAAAAGTGAAATTCCAGCACAAACTTCAAAACCAAACTGAGATATAACTCTCATATTCTAAATGACCATCATTGTGTGAATCACCATTATGCTTTTACTCTCAGCAATGAAAATTAATTTTGTCAATAATGGATTCTTGACTCTTTGTACATATTGTGAGATTTCCCAAACTTTGTAACTAACCTTATAACATTTGCTGTGCTATGACAAATTGCAAAAAAAGCATCCATTCTTAATATAATGAATTGTTATCTTTTGTGTTATATTATCAGAAAAGAACAACAAAACTTTCATTTTCCCCTGAAGTGTTAGGGTTATCTAGAAGACTACATTTAGAAACATTTTGCATTTCTTTCCTTCTTAAAGTACAATTTTTAAAGATTTGAGTCCAAGATATAATCTCTTTGAAGTGATGAATATAAGAGACCAAATTAGATATTAAAACACTTTATTTAGTTAGGTGGCTGTTACATGAGAGGTGATCCATGTGTATATGTTTTCCTGTGTGTGTACATTTGCACAAAGAAACATGCCTGCCTGATGTCAATGACCCTGTCTTTCTTAATCACTTTTCTTATTTGTGAGAATGATCCTCTCAACAAACAAGAAAATCTATGATGTATGTAGTCTAGCTGGCCAGGATGGCCCAGGATGCTTCTGCATCCTCAGTGAGTCTGTTGTAGATTCTCTAACTGTTAGGTTGAGAATGATGCTGTGAATAAGACTTTGGATCCTCATGTTTGAACAACAAGAACTTCTGCATATCCTAGGCAAATTTTCTTCCTCTTTTTCCCCTTCTTTTGGTTTTTCAAGACAGCATTTTGCTGAGTAGCCCTAGCTGTCCTGGAACTTGCTCTACAGACCAGGCTGGCCTCCAAACTCACAGAGATACACCTGTTTCTGCTTCCTGAGTCCTGGGATTAAAGGCATGTACCACCACTGCTCAGTGCAATTTTCTTCTCAAAGGCATATGAGGCTGCTTTTGAGTCTTTTTGTATTGGTTGTAGACTTATCTCTCATACTGGAATTACACTTATTTGACACTCAGCTACATATTGGAACATTTAAACACACTACTAAGTTGTATAAAGACCACCTTATACTATTTTTATATTAGTCCCTCATCAGTACAGAAGAAGAAGGCATGTACCTGGTGTGTTGTCACTGAACAATAGTGCTATTAACCTGATCCAGGTTACCAGCACTGAAAGATTAGCTGGAGAGAATAGGTCCCTGGAAGACCTTAATGAGCCATCCAAGGTGAGTCATGTGAGCTAAGGACAGAAACAGTTTGAGTGAGAGTGAACTGTATAAGCTTATCTTTTTTTCCTTTTTAATATTTTGATCTTAGCATCTTAATTTTGAAAATCACAGTTCTAATTATTAATTTATTTTGGTCAGTGTATACAGTGCTTGTTACAGATTTTATGCTCACAGAGAAAGTAATTTATAGAGCAAATCTCACTTCTGTACTTTCCTAAAATACATTACAAATATTGAATCAAATCTTGGCGCATATTTAAGTAAGTTTATTGGCTAATATATAGTACTATCACGGACAATTTCTGATTCCTGTATTTGGTTTAATATTAGAAGAACCTCATCTCCTAGGTTCAAATATAGAAATACATATAAAATTACAGTGCACAACTTAATTGAAGCATATTGATGTCTTCTCTGTAAATGTACTTTCCTCTCCATAAAATTCTAATTGTCATATCACTACTATGAATAAGAACATATGATTATTTAAGATTTATTGGGTTACTTAATTAATCTTTCTGTTATTATATATAATTGAAAAGTACTCTGTGCATTCATGTACATAATTACTGTATTTTAAATAGCAGCCTAGAGTATTTGCAGGAAATGTCATACTCTATGATTAGTGCAATGTAACAAAAATAAATCAAAGAATTCCTAGGAAATACAAATATGTTTCATTTTCCAAACTATGTGCATTATCACATAGTACTTAGAGCATATGACAAGTTAATAGGATACAAATTATCATTTATCACAAACCTGAATACATTTATTCTTTGAAAAATCAATACAGGTAATATAACAAGAATTATGAAACAATTTGTCTATCAAAATTCTCATCTGCAGTTGTAATATGTACACAATTATAAAAACTATATAACTTATGATATATTCTAATAAATCTGTTTTACACAAAAGGAAATGTGTGGAATTTGGCTTCTGGAATGCTTTTTAGTGAGGCCTGGTCATATAGAGTAATTAACACTCAAACTTACTATGTCACAATTATTTATGCAGCTTTTTATTTGTTAAATATTACAAATTACAGCAATAGTAAATAAATGCATGGACATATCACTACTCAATCTCAATGAAAGCACCTATCCTCTTTAATTTATGTAATGGATGTTCACAATTTTCCTTCTTTCTTAAGCATGAGCATTTGAACCCTCAACAATGCTGGATCAGTTCAATTAATATTTTCAATGGAAACTTCACTCTGAAAAATTCTTAGTATGTATTGTGTTATATTGACTAAGAATATGAACCCCAAATGCAAAGCAATGAAAAAGTATAAGTGCCACCCCAGAATCTTCTTTTGTGCTGTAATTGCAATTTAATCTAAAGACACTTTCTTGTTAGGTAAAGAAGAATCATTTGAATCCAGGAGCTCTAGGCCAGCCAAGGCGAATATAGAGACCCATTTCAGGGAAAGTGGCTGGTGAAGACTTGAGAAAAGAGCCTTCTGTTTATAGGGAGATATTCAGTTATGCCCCCGGAGTACTCCACAAAGCTATTTATTACAACCTGTTAAGAATACTTGTAGGTTATAAATATATAATATTTTGGACTAAACTATTTTAATCTTTGAAAAAATATAGGAATTATTTATTTGAGTTCTTGAGGTAATTTTACTATTTTCATTTCTTTTATCAGTGCAATAAGCCAGTTATATATTTACTACGTAATTTGAATGCAATTCATATATGTCATACCATACAATACAATTTAAAATTATGTTTAGCAAATTTATAGATTGTAATATTAATGTTAATAAAATAAAACATTATTTCTTTTATTTTGTAATGGTGTAATTTTGTAATTAAACCATTCCTCCTTTCTCTTTTCCCCTTTACACCCTCCAACATATGGCTTTGGTTTCTTTGAAATTTATGACCTCTTTTTACAGTAATTGTTATACATATATATGTATATCTACATATGTATTTCTGAACCATCTGTATAAAGTTACTTGCATTATGTTTTAAGGGATTACCATTTGTATGGCATAACCAGTTGATGTGATATTTCCTGGAAAATACCATTTCTCCAGCTGTAAGGATTCCTTATTTTTCTGTGTGAGTTTGTGTAGGTTTTAGACTTCCTGGAATTTCCCCTGTCCATATTAGTATGTCTATCATTGTCCTTATTGATCTTATCTTTACGTTATTATTTTGTGAGACTTCACTACATCCCTAAGAGATGCAATCTCTCATACCTCACTCCCTGATTCCTTGGCTCTTAGAATGCTCACCTCTCCCCTTTTGCAGTGGTGCCTGAAAAATACAGGTGGAAGTTGTTCTGTAGATGCTAATTATTAAGACTGGGCTCCAGCACTGCATTTCTATTGCTTGTGGCTTTCTGTAGTGCTCTCTGTTGCAAAAAGGGGTTTCCTTACTTAGTAGTAAGGCCTTCTACTGTTAACCCAGGAACGGTGCACCTACAATTCTCCTGGAAGAAACTACATTCAACACTATACTAAGTAAGCTATACTCTTAACTGCATTCTAAATACTTATCTTTATTACCATAGATAAGGGTAGAATTAGACATGTTTCAACTAGTTATTTGTTCAAAAAGTTAACTGATATTCTTGTATGAGAAAGCTAAAGAGAATAATATTCAGAGATAATTAATCAAGTTGTTCACAAAATTATTGCCCACCTCGAGACAATATATTGGTGATGGAATCCTCAGTATGTAAAACAAAAAAAATTAAAGAAAAATGGAGTGGGGGTAGTTGAATATGAAGGAAACAATGGTCCAAAAATTTTGGGGCCATTCTTTTTTATGTTTTTTGTTGTTGCTTTGTTGTCTTGGGTTTTTTGAGACAGGGTTTCTCTGTGTAGTCTTGGCTATCGTGGACCTTTTAGGCCAGGCTCTCTTTGAACTCAGAGATCTGCCTACCTCTGCCTCCACTAATGTTGTGATTACAGGCATGTGCTTTGGGCATCTATTATGCAACATTAGCATCTATAGAAAATAGAACCAAGGTGGCAAATTTGCTGTAAGCTTAAAGAGTTAAAATAAAAATGAACTCAGACTTGGACTGATAGAGAATCTAAGACAAAAGTTTTCTTGGTGTGCAGGGGCTGGGAGGTGGGGGGTAGGGGGAGCTGGGGGAACAGTGAGGCAAGCGATGCTGGACTGACCGTAGCTAGAGGGGACTAGATAGAAGAGGCAGTATGAAGTATTTATCTTGACAGAGAGGAGGTATGATTGCTTTTGATTTACATTCAGCATTGCAGATGTACCAATATATGAAAGATGTTTTCTCCAAGGTTACCAAATACAAATAGCAAAACACTATGAATGTAACATGAATATAATTTTTAATTGTTCCATGGTCACTCTTGCTGTATGTAGTTTATGGTATATATGTGAAATAATGTAAATGTATATGTAATTTATTGTATATGTATGTAATAATATAAATATATATGTAAAAGTGAAAAAAATAAAATAAAATAATATAAAAAGAAAAAATACTGCTTTAAAAAGTTTAAAATTGGAAAAATGACAAGTAAAAATAGAAGAAGGAGAAGGAGGAGAAGGAGGAAACAGTCTAATGCCAGAGAGGTTATTATCAGATTTGGCCTTTAGTTAGGGATAGAAAGTATTTAACCATTTCTGAGTAGAAATATGATGTGAAACAATTTATGAGCAGCACATTGGCATATGTGCTTAAATTAGACTGAAAAAATAATAAAATAGATTTATAAACACAGATATGGGGGAGCATTCAACCAGTTAAAGGTCCCGTAAAATAACCCATTCTAAAAATAGCACTCACTCTGTACACCAGTTTGGAAGCACTGACAGTATTTAAAAGTGAATTTGGAACTAAATTAAAATATGCAAGTGAGGGTTTAGATATTTATTTAGAACCATTCATCAGGAACAAATGCACACATCAAATGAGTGAGTACAGATTCAAAATAGAAATGACCAAAGACTGTCACTGTCAGATTTAACAGTGGTCATGGAAATGATCACAAATTATTAAAATAAGGGACAGAAGCCAAGGAAAACAGGTGAGCATAGTGTCTGTTGTAATTAACTGAAACTTCAGAGGGTTGAGTCATCAATCTAATTATGGTTTGATGTTTGATCAAATAGAACAAAAGTTTGTAATTTTGTAGCTGGAATATGTAAGTCTTCCATGTCATTTATGGAGGAATTTACGTGATAGAAAAAAGTGAAAACTTAATAGTGAAGAGTTCACTGAGTGTGGCAGTATTAACAGGCAAGTTCGGAAAAGCTAATCCTTTCATTAATCAAAATTCTAAAGGGGAGGAAATGGAAGAGTGAAAGAAATGAAAAGGCATCCTGAAAATGATTTCAAGTGTATATTTATATGTGTGTTTACCTTAGCTATATCAAAGAAATAATTAAGAGAATATTAAAAGCTGCAAGGGAAGATAACAATGTAACTGAAAGGCAGACCTTTTACACTTACATCCTGATTTCTCATTGGAGACTATAAATGTTAAAAAGGGCCTGAACAGTTGTTCTATAGACTGTAAGGGAGCACAGATGCTAACCAGGCCTAGTAAATCAAGAATTATTTCAATGAAAACAACAACAACAACAACAACAAAAACAGTATAGTTAAAAACAATCCTGTACAATAAAAGATCTTCTGGGGGAATCTCCATCTCTGATCTCAAGTTGAACTATAAAGCAACAGTTATAAAAATGGCATGGTACTGGCATAGATATAGTCTGGTTGATCAATGGCATAAAATCGAAGACCCAGAAATAAACTCGCTCATCTATGGACACTTGATTTTTGACAAAGAATCCAAAACCATACAATGGAAAAAAGATATCATCTTCCACAATTGGTGCTGCTCTAACATGTAGAAAATGAAAATAGAATCATATTTAGCACCTTGCACAAAAGTAAAATCCAAGAGGATTAAAAACCTCAGCATAAAACCAGATACACTAAATCTGTTAGAAGAAAAAGTGGGGGAGAGCTTCAAGCTCATTGTCACAGGAGACAACTTCCTTAACAGAATACCAATAGTTCAGACTCTAAGGTCAACAATTAATATATATTGACCTCATGAGGCTGAGAAGCTTCTGTAAGGCAAGGACACTGTCAAAAGAACAAAGCGACAGCCTACAGACTGGGAAAAGATCTTCACCAACCCTACATCTGACAAAGGGCTAATATCCAAAATATATAAAGAACTCAAGAAACTAAATACCACCAAACATAATAACCCAATTAAAATGGGGTACAGAGCTAAACTGAGAATTTTCTGAGAAACACATATAGAAATCCTCAAAGTCCTTAGTAATCAGGGAAATGCAAAACAAAATGACTCTGAGATTCCAACCTACACCCATCAGAATGGCTAAGATCAAAAACTGAAGTGATAGCACATGCTGGTGAGGATGCAGAGAGAGGGGATCACTCCTCCATTGCTGGTGGGAGTGCAAACTTGTACAACCGCTTTGCAAATCAATCTGGTGCTATCTCAGAAAATTAAGTATAGTGCTACCACAAGACCCAGCTATACCACTTTTGGGCATATACCAGGAAGGTTTTCCACCATACAAGGACATTTGGTCAACTATATTCATAGCAGCTTTATTCCCACTCACCAGGATCTAGAAACAAACTAGATGTTCTTAACTGAAGAATGGATAAAGAAACTGTGGTACATTTACACAATGAATTACTATTCAGGTATCAAAAACAAGGAAATCTTGAAACTTAGAGGTAAATGAATGGAACTAAAGAAGGTCATTCTGAGTGAGATAACCCAAACCCAGAAAGAAACACATGGAATATAATCACTTATAGGCAGATACTAGTCCAACATAGATGTCCTCTGAGAGACTCCACCTAGAGGGGGTTCTGGCCAGATACTAGGACTCGCAACTGGTCTCTGGGAGAAGTGCTGAATGTTATATGGAAGAGTGGGGGCATGGAAAGGTGGCCCCGGAAAGATCAGGAACTCCACAGGGAGATCATCAAGCCCAGCAGGACTTGACCCAGAGGGGCCTGCACAAATTGTTAAACAACCAAGGACATTGCTATCAGAAGACCTAGATCCCCTATTCAGATGAAGCCTATGGACATCTCATTCCCAACAATGGTGGATGGAGTGGGCCAGAGACTTCTTCTGACATGAACTCTGGTGCTCACGATTTGAGCATTGTCCTTTGGTGGGGCAGTCATGCACGTACACAGAGTAAAGGGTGTAGGCTATTCTAATGAGATCTGATAGATTGAGGTTTAGATGGTGAAAGAGGAGGGTACCACTGTCAGAGGTCTAGGGGATGGGAATAAGACAGAAGATGGAAGGAGGGTGGGAATGGGAAGATAAGAGTGAGGGAATAACTATTGGGATGTGATGTGAATACATTGTAATAAAAAAAAATGTTTAAATAAAGCAAGATGAACAAGCCAATAAGCAACACTCCTTTATATACTCTGCATCAGCCCCTGTCTTCAGGTTCCTGCCCTGTTTGAGTTCCTGTCCTGACTTCTTTTGATAACAGTGGTCTGGAAGTATAAACCAACTGAACTTTCCTACCCCTCCCCATTAAAATAAAAGACCTTAGACCATACATTATAAAGACTTATACCCCTTGCTCACATGTAGTATATAAGCAGCACAGTCTCCTTGTGAGTCCCATAATATGGAGGAGTAGGGGCTACCTCCGACATGGACTCTGGTGCCCAAATGTTGATTATTTCCCTCTGGTGAGGTAGCCTTTTAAGACCACAGAGGAAGAGGATGCAGGCAATCCAGACGAAACTTGATAGGGTGGGATCAGATGATAGGGGAGGGGAATCCTCCTTTCTGAGGACTATGGGAGAGGGGAGGGGAATGAGAGTGGGTGGGATTGGGAGAAGACAAGCAAGGTGACTAGAAAGAAAGACAGAAAGAAAGAAAAAGACGAAAGGGAAGACTTTTTAAATAGAATGGTAAGTTGTATTACAAAATTGTATTACAAAACTATGTAATAAAAGCCACCCTTTATTGACACAAAAAGAGACTCATTGATCAATGGAATGAAAATGAAGACTCTGATATAAATGCACACACCTATAAACACCTGTTTTTGGTTGTTTGTTTATATAAATAGATCTGAAATACACACTGAAAAAAATACCATCATATTTGACAAATGATTTTGGCTAAAGTAGATGGCTGCATGTAGAAAAATACAGATAGATCCATATTCATCACCCAGCACAAAACACAAATCAAGTGTATCAAAACCTCAACATAAAACTAGATACCCTGAACCCAATAGAAGACAAAGTAGGGAATAGCTTTGAATATGTTGGCATAGGAGAAAACTTTGTATACATAACACCAGCAGCATAGGTACTAAGATCAACAATTAATACACAGGACCTCAGGAAACTGAAAAACTTCTGTAAGGGAAAGGACATTTTTGATTAGACAAAGCAGTATCCTACAAAATGTTAAAAGATTACAAAGTGTACATTTGATAGAGGACTAATGTCCAAAATATATAAATTACTCAAGAAACTAGATATTAAAAATAAGACAAGAACACCTACAGAATCAACTAGCTGTGTCTTGGCAGAGGATCGCAAAAGCCCGAGACCTACAGAATATGGCAACTTTTACCTTTAAAAGTTCTCTATGTGTTTGTTGCTTAGCTGATTCCATGGACAATGTTCTTGTGTCCCTTGTTCCCCTGACTCCTACAATCTTCCTTCCCTTTCTATGGTGTAGTTCCCTGATCTCTGAGAGAAGAGATTAAGAGGAGAACTCTAATTGTCTCTCTTTTTGCATAATTTCTGACTGTGGGTCTCAGCATTCACTGTGATTTGCTGCCTGAGAAAGGCTTTCTGATGATGATGACTGGACAAGGTACTAATGTATGAATTTAATAGAATAACATTAGGAAACATTTTTTGATTCTTTACCCATTTTTTATTTTTTAAATTTTAATAGTCAAGTGTGTTTCTATACTAGGTCTCTGAGCTTCCATTCTCTGGTCCCTGGGTATATGGGCAATGCATATGCTGCCTCTCATAGAGTGAGCCTGAAGTTAAATCAAACATTGGTTGGTCATTCCCAGATGTTTACACTTTTATGTTAATTCAAATTCATACTCGTAGGAATCATCAAACTTCCTAATATTCCTATTGTCCTTTCTAGTGTCTGGCTACCTCTGCACAACGCAAACAGTGATTTAATCTACTGTGCTCTTGCACATATGTATATCATTTCAGAACATTTATAAATGTTCATGCTTGCCTCTGCTCTATTGTGAATGCTAGAAAACCAGTGTTGCCTGAACAAGACTTTTCTTGTTGTGTGAGAAAACTTTAAGCTAGTGAGATGCGCAAGCTGAATACAGAAATGGCTATATCCTGTATATATAACAGTCATTTGCTTAGTCTTGCTTCAGATACACCTTTATGTTATAAATGTAATTTGAGAAAACTGAAAGTACTCATTCTCAAAGTTGAAATGATAATGACTATTCTAAAATAATAATTACTTCCACCATTTAAATATACGAACCATGTATTCACATCTCCTAGTTAATTGACTATGCTTTATCTTTGGTACCCCTTTGACCTCATGGAAAAATAATGAATATTTGCAACAGAAGCTATAATGTATGACTAGAGCAAAATGTTCCAAACATGTTTTTTAAAAATAAATATTACTGAGAAACTAACAAGAAATTAAGGTGATATATTTCTCAGGTAATAAAAAAAAAATCTAGTTGTTGTTTTCAGAAAATTCTACCTCAAATTTATTGGTTAAATATAGGTAAAAATTAATAATAAACAACATTAAAATATTAAAAATTACAAAAACTCATAATATTGTCAAAAGTGGCTCAAGTACCATGTTGCCCAAAAGATATCATCCCATGATGTTTTCTAGATATAATAATTACTGTATATAGCAACTTTCTTATATAAAAGCCTGTTGAGATCATCAAGGTTATCATCCCATGTTATTGGATCATCAAATGGTTATTTACTGAAAAGTCTGGGGTGGGAGAAACACATCAACTTTTCATAATCATTTCCAACTCAGAAATTTTAATTTTCTTTCCTCTCAGTTATAAATCATAAACGTATACCAAATTTGCTTTCTTATTATATCTGGTTTCTTCCTAAAGATGGTGTCTTAGTAGCACAGAGTTCTGCTCTGATTATGTCTAATCTACAGTAGAAAAGCTATATGTGGTTATAATAAAACAAAGAACACTGAACTCTTCAAACACAGTAAAATTGAAACTAGAGGATTTGCATTATTCGGTATGCCCTCAAAATAGTGTTCTCTGTGTTGAACGGATGTACATTTGAGATGTGTATATATATGTACATATATGTACATATATATACATATATATGTATATATGTATATATGTATATACACAATCGAATAGGACGAAAATAGATATTTACAAATAAGAGTTATTTGGATTTTTGGTTTATTTTGTCTTCCATTTTTGGTATATGAGTTGTGACATATTGAGCAAGTACTGTCTCACTAAGTTATTTCTCCAAGCTTTGTTTTGGTAGACAGAATATATATTTTCTTTAAACTCAGGATCCTTTTCTACTCCAGAGTGCTGGGACTGTAGGTACCAACATTAAGCCTATTGCATTAGACATTTGTGAAGTATTGAATTCTTCATCTAGAGAGATCTAATCTGAAGCAACCTTTTCAATACACTCAAAGACAAATATAACGAACATATTCTACTATGTTTTATGAGGGGATAATAAAATTCTTGAGACTATCTTCTCTATACAGAACATACTATTTTACTTAATTCACATTTCTTAAGGTCAAAGAGCATGGTGCCAGATAGTAGTATCTCATAACAATCTGAAGATCTATCACAGCATATTTTATGTAAAGGAAAACACTGGGTCAAAGGTACAATACACAGTTTGTATCAAACTACCCTTTTGATAACTGCTTCATTTCTGTAAGAACAAGCATTTTTTTTTTTGAAACCCAAATCCTTCCTTCAAGATAAGCATAAACATTCTAAAACAAAATACGTATGTGGTAAAGCTCTGTTACCACAAACCTTGACCTTGATAACAAAACTTTCTGGCAAAAGAACCTTGGGTATATTTGTCCAAGCAAATTCTATCAAGTGTTTGATGGCAATGTTTTATCTGACACCTACAATAATTTTTATACTTACCATTATTCAAAAATTCACTAAATAGATAATCTGGTGTTTATAATCTCATATTTCCTGAATAATATTTGTCATCCTGTTAAATAGTATTGCTTGTATATTCAAAATGAGTAATATTTTAGCATATAACAATAAAAATAAAAATGAAAGGTCCAACAAATTACAATAGGAAGCTAAGTATCCTTCTTATGCTTTGTCAGAACCTAAAAAGACATGGGAGTCTATAACTCAGGTGTCCATCATAGGAAAGATCTGACCATTAGGGGTAATAAAAGCCAAGTTCTTTTATACTTTACGGTGTGTCTTCTTCCTTTAGCACACGTTATATTATTCATGGATGGACGTCCACAATGAATATAATTTTTGTAGAGGTATGTATCCCCTTACTTTTTTGTGTGCTTCCCCTAATAAGGTATGTCAGATTTGAAATTTCCTGGTAGCTTATAATCCTTTGTAACTCCTGCAGCATGCTCTAATTAAATCCATCTTTAGATTTAATTTCACCATTTTATTTCTGCAGGTGATAACTCTAAAAAAAATGTGTTCTTATTTCCACCTCATTTCAGAATGCACTCATTCCCTGAAGACACAGCTTGAAAATTGGTAACAAGAGTGATGCATAAAAGAAGAGTTGACAGGGTTAGAGTTGGGAGTTACCTGCTCAGGGCACAAGTGATGCTGAGAATCCAATTCTTGACAATTATGGCCCCTGAGTACAAACTAGAGATGTCATTGAATGGAGAAAACAGCTTGTTCAGAGGGAAATCAGTATTATATTAAAGGTGTTTGAAAGACATAGACTACATATGCAAATAAATGAAATACAGTGGTAATTATTATGTTGTGATGCAACACTTTTAAAGACTATACAATGGACCATCTCTCTCTATTAATATCTCCTAGTACCTTGTGAAACTTGGGAGTCTCTACGTAAAGCAATCTCACCTCACCTATGATAGCTACACCAATCCTTTGTGCTCTTGGTCATTGGCTACAATTATTTATAATGTTAACTTAGTATGGGGTTGTTATTTTCCTTTTAAAGAAACAAAATAATATACATGAAAAGAATGGCAATATTCTAATTCAAAGATCCTCCAGAATGGATATACAATGAAGAACTAACTTTATTTAAAGATGTTTTGACTTACTGTGTACTAAAAATGCTGGGAGTGGTGGGAAAGGAATCTTATCTTAATCCTGTGGCTCCTTTTATCCTGTGGCTACAGAATTTTCTAGAAACATGGAACACAATGGGAGTTTTGAAACATTTTGTACCGGTTTAGACTTCTAGAAGAAGTGGATATTAAGCAGACACCTCACCCCAGGCACAAGGTGTAAGGGATAACCATTCAAATCCATTCACACAGAAAGTATGTGATTAAGGTTCTGTATGAACGCCAAAAAATCCAATGCTTGGATAATATTCTCTAGCTGGAATTATTATGTTACTTATAAAGCTCAATGAAAGTTGACATGTGAAAGCCTCTCACATCCTACTCTACTCATCTCTTCATTTGGCTAGTTCTATTGTGTCTATTTATTTCCTGTTATAAACCTGACTGTGAGTATAATAGCTCTCAGGATGGGAGATGTGTCATTATAATGAATCACTGAATGTGAAGGAGCCCAAGGGGACCAGTATATTTGTATCCAACTAGTCTGATATGAAGGATGCCTTATGAACTCCTTCAAAATTACAGCTGGCATTTAAAATAGGAAGTTTTGTGGACAATTTGCTTAGGTCATTTGCAAAGGGATACTTTCAGGGTATAAATTTTAATACCCTACAAAGGATTCTTGTAATAGGTGCATATTAACTGACAGCTTGGCTGAAGGATGAAGAAAATCTGAAGTACATTGGCTGACACAGAAGTCTGAAGAAATTTCTAGACTGAGCAAACCTCAAAAGCTTTATCACAATTGATTGTAGAGACTGAGAAAAAAAAAGTTTGTAGACATGCTAAATGGATATATTTTTAAAAGCCCCCAAACCTATTAGATATTTTAGTTTTATGGGAAGTCCAGAGTTTACACAAGCCATCAGTCCCATTATGAGCATATTCTAAATATATAACTACTAAGTTCTTCAACCACCAAAAGAAAATTCAAGTTGTACTTTATATCTCCTTTAGATACAATTACATGTAAGAACTAGAAAGAATCTCAAGGCTCTGGATGGAATGAATTCAGTCCTTAACAATATTTTACTAAGCCAAGGATAGTGGTACATCTCTGTAATCCCAAAATTTGCTAAAAAAAAAAAAGTGTTTGATTGTTCACATGTTTTCAGATGCTTAAAGTTCATGATGACAGGATGAAGAAATGACAGCAAAAACAACTGAGAGCTTAACTGAGACCTTGCCCCACAAGAAGGCTAAGAGAGAGCAAACTAGGACTCTTTCAAATGGTTTAAAACCTCAAAAGCCTCCACAGGAACACACCTAGTCCACTAGTGATACACCTCCTAACTTTTCCAATTCCATTCCATGAACTGGGGACCAAGTATTCAAACATATGAGTATATATAGGGCTTTTTCATTCAAAAATCACAACTTTGTAAGATACACTTAGCATCATGCAATCAATGCAAGCACAGTGGACAAGTATTAAAGTATCTGTTCATCAGTAGGAAAGAGTTTTTAAAATATCTGTAGAAACATACGTTGATATGCATGCTGTTGATTCCCAGTGTTTGTTTGTTTACTTCCTTGCAACAGAGTTTATTTAGCTTAAATATCCGGATTATACTCCATTACTGAGCAAAGCAAAGGCAGGAACCTGAAGGCAAGAATGAAGAGGCCATTGTGTAAAACCGTGGAAGTGAAGCCTGAATTTCACTGGAGACCTCACAGAGGTATGGAATGTCTGCCAGCGAGAGCTCCATACAGGAGATTAACCAGCCCAAGGGAGAGAAGTGAGTTGCAAACAGCAAAGTTTGAAGCACAGAGCCACCTATGCACTTTGGTATCAGACAAGGAATACAAGATGTGGAGTTTTCCGTGCTAGCTTCCATTCTTGTTTTGGTCCTTCTGCTCTCTCTCTCTCTCTCTCTCTCTCTCTCTCTCTCTCTCTCTCTCTCTCTCTCTTTTCCCTTTTAAAAATTTTAATTTCATATAGTTTTATTATAACTTATTCACATTACATCCTGATTGTAATCCCCTCACTCTTATAGAATATTATCAACGAGACAAAACTAAACTCTTTTGTGGAACTCTACACATCAGAAGCTGTAGTCTATCAGGTGAGTTGTACCTGTCCTGTTGTTTCTATCTCTGCCTACCAACAGACAAGAACAGTCTTTCAAGAGAAAATATCCATACACAGCAAAACAAAATAAAATAGGACAAAAAAATCCTTCACACTAAAGCTGGACAAAGCAACCTAACAGGAGGAAAATTATCGAAGAATAATCTAAGGACTAAGAGAAACACTGGCTCCAACAATTAGCAAGTAAAAATATTTTAAGAGACATAAGTGGTGAATGACTCAAAGGAAACACTGTTTTCCAGAAAAACAGGACAGCTACATATATGAACTCACAGAGACTATGACAGTTTGCAAAATATGTGTACAGATTCTAAATGGAAAAACCTTCAGCATAGAGGCGAAGTGAATGCAAAGTCTCATCCATAACTAAGAAGCTGGTTGTTTTGATACTTGTTAGAAAATAGAATATCATTTTTCTCCAATAAATGCTGGGTTTTTACCATATTTTAGGAAAGACCAAACACCATGGGTTGGCCAGTACAAACACACACACACACACACACACACACACACACACACACACACACACACAC
>OU015749.1:49580618-49600268 GCA_907169655.1 Acomys percivali
ACACACACACACACACACACACACACACACACACACACACACACCCCTAAATTATTAAATTAAAAGAAATATTTAAACTTGAGAAAGAGATATGTTTCTGGAGGCCCTAGGCAAACTGAAAGTATTATGAAGGTGGGAATGACCAAGTTATCTATAAAATGTTTAACAAAACCATAGAATTCATGGACCTTCTTTGACATGAACTCTAGAGACTGTGACTTGATAACTTCCCCTTGGCAGGGCGGGCTTGCTGGTAAGGGGATGTAGTCTATCTAGATGAGACCTGATAGGCTGTAGTCAGATGGTGGGGAAGGAGGACTTCCTTTTTCAAAGGATTATAGGAGGGGAATAGGGTAGAAAGATACAGGACGGGAGGATACAGGCAAGAAGGGTAGCAATTGGGATGTAATGTGAATAAATTAGAAAACTAAAACAAAAAAGCTCCACTAAGTAGAAGAAGAAGCTTCTATGATGAGGGATGAGTGAGGCACCAATTTATGAAAGACAACATAATAACTACAGTTATTCTTTTATGTCCAAAATGACAAAATTGGAAAAAGATACACAAATTAAACAACCATATTTTTTGTCATGATAGAATTGTGCTGATCTTGATTTTAAGCTACTTTTGAAACCTTCACTAAAGTGTTTTTTTATCATCCATATTTTTCATATACAATCAACTATGAGGTTGCCAGATTATTGACACCCAATATACAAATATTATAATGCTCAATTCATGGTAGTTTTATAATGAAAGTACTATAAATTTATCATTCATCATTTAAGTCTTTTCTGGAGTAAAGCATTATGTTTCAAACATGCAGACATTATTGTTTCAACTTATATCTGAATTCAGATATTACTACTCTAAATTGACTTAAAGGTTGTTTGTGGTAGTTTTCCATCTAGCCTCATAAGAAACAATGAATTAGGTGTTGTGAGCTCTTTTGTACTATATAGGATCAGAAAAGGTTTTTACTTCCGTGTTTTACTTTTTGCTCCTTTCCTCCTCAAAGAAACATGTATAATAAGTATAATTTAATATATATATACATATATATATCCTTATTGTTAGAACATGTTCTGAGTCTTTTAATTAAAATTTCTGTATTATAAAGATAAAACACACACACACATATGGCTTTTATTGAGATTTTTTGCTATAAAAATAGGAGATATTTGGATAAATACTAATTGCCAAAATACAGTATGATTCATATGCTATGGAAATGTTAATCACAATAGTGTTTTCATAACAATTCATCCAACATAATGCCATATGAAACATGGATGCATTAACATGATCATTAAATATAACGTCCAGAAATAGAAGCAACAAATGAATGAATTCATGAAAAATATAGGGAAGGAATTTATCAATGCTATAATAAGAAATAGTGAAATTTAAACATATTTGAGATTTAACAGAAAAGAATATTCACAATTCATGATGACTTCTCCTTCCTTTTTCACGATAGAAATCTCTAATTTCATGTGTCATACATACACAAACTTTTTATTTTACTTTTCATATGTAGTTAATTAAAATTTTTGTATAGCACATTAACTCTACTAGTATAATAGGATGATATATTATTTCTTTTGTTTTTAATTTAAATTCATGGTTTACTTTACTATATATAAATTAATATGAATGTGTCATTTATCATACAAATTGGATGTTAATAATGCATTTTAGTAGTATGTTAAGAGTATAAATAGGCTCCACTGGATCCTTCTACTTTGTTATTCTCCCATGGTTCTCTCATCTAGAGTCCCAATAGGATGTCCTCACCTCTGTCCCAGTTTCCTGGTAAGTGAAGGCATTCCTGGGACATGCCCCTTAGGCTAGTATGCAGATATAAGTGAGTATATAGCATTTGAGTCTTTCTGCTTCTGGGTTAACTCACTCATTATGATCATTTCTAGCTCAATCCATTTATCCATAAATTTCAGGAATTCCTTGTTTTTAATAGCTGAGTAGTATTCCATAGTGTAAATGTACCACAGTTTCTTTATCCATTCTTCTACTGAGGGAAACTTAGGCTGTTTCCATGTTCTGGCTGTTATGAATAAGGCTGCTATGAACATGGTTGAGCAAATGTTCTTGTTGTGTGCTGGAGCATCTTCTGGGTATATTCCAAGGAGTGGAATAGCTGGGTCTTGCGGAAGCCCTATTCCCAGTTTTCTGAGATAGCACCAGATAGATTTCCAAAGTGGCTGTACTAGTTTGCATTCCCACCAGCAATGAAGGACTGTTCCTCTCTCTCTACATCCTCTCCAACATGTAGTGTCGCTTGAGTTTTTGATCTTAGCCATTCCGATGGGTGTAAGATGGAATCTCAGAGTTGTTTTGATATGGGAGGGGAATAAGAGGAAAATGGGAGGGAGGGAAGAATGGGAGGTTACAAGGGATGGGATAACCATTGAGATGTAGCAAGAATAAATTAATAAAAAAAAGTTTAAAAAAAGAGTATAAATAATAAATTAAAATAAAATTCAATTTAAAATACTAGTGATATAAATGAAAATTGAGGTTAAATGATAAAATGTCACACATATACATCCAATATATATTCTGATACATTCTATTGGACATGTTACCTTAATGAGAATTTTGTGCATTAATTTTTGAGCATTCACATAGTGTTCATAATTTAAGTGGGACATTTAGGCAGAGCGGTTTCTTGTTAGAGGAATTAATACAAAATACTATTAAAACATTAAATTTATTTATTTATAAACTGCCTAACACTTTTAAAACTAATATACATGAATATATCAAGAATATTATCTATTTACACATCCAAGTTTTACTTAAATTAGCATTTTAAATTATTTTTTCTTTGTTAGTGAGAGGAATATCTGAAACAATTGTCTGTATTTCAGTGGTATTCATATTGCTGGATGAAACTTTTGAGTTGTAAAATATCTAGTATTATGTCTGGCATCTTCACCTCAGATTCCAACAGCAAATACCATAGCTGTAGTGAGATACAAATGTAACCAGAAAAAGTGACCAAGCCACTCTCGCGGATGCACTAAGGCAGAGTTTGAAAGCTTACAAATACAGCCCACTCCTTCCACAAATAACATTCTGAAAATTTCTAAACTTTCTAAAGTATGTTCAATATTAATAAAGAAATGCAAATTTGTAATTACATCCTACTAAGTTTTAAAAAAAGAATGAGTAATTGTGCAAAAAGGACAAAGTGCAAAATGATGGGATTTCAAGAGAGAAAAGCAGAAGGAACTGCGAAAACTGATGTCTAAAGAAATACAGTTTTCTCCAACAGAGTGCAGAGAAATATCGTTTAATTATGGCATAAATAACTATTTCATCAGAGAACCTTTGTATAATTTATTTTAGTCAATAGTGGAAAAAGTTTCAAACAACTGCAACCAAGAGTGATGTTACATTCATATGAGTACAATGGGCACAAATAAATAACAAGGAGTAAAGATTATAGAGAAACCCCACAAAAAAAGTAGATGGAAAAGAATCATGCTTTTTGATGCTGTGCCTGCTGTTAGGCTTGCCATGCTCCTGTGGATAGACTCAAAGTCATGCTTATTTGCTCATGTGTGTTATTAACAATAAAATAATGAGTGCTTAAAGTTGGAAAGGAGGCATATTGAAAGGGAGATCACAAAATTTGAGGACGAAATAAGGAGTACATAAGATTATATTCATTATGTACATGTATAAAACAGTCAAAATTAATACAATTAATTAAAATTAAATTAAAATGATTCCTTTTAAAGTTAATCATAATGGGAGATTGAGTGATGCATCAGCATTTTAAAAGCCTATTGCCTTTACAGACATCTCAAGTTCATTCACATGAGCTACACTGTTTAAATAAAAACTAGCTCTAACCCCCATTCCAGGAGATCCACACTTTGTGCCCTCTGTTAGCATCTACATACACATGCACATAGCCCACAGAGACATACTTGCCGTACATAATTAAAAAGTTAAAGCTGTTAAAGAGTAAGAACTATAAATATATCTCATAATAATATCAACATTTAATTTCTCTCCTTTGCTCTTAGTATTATTTGATTATTAGTGGCAAACAAATTCCTACCTATCTTGGGCATTTTTCACAGCTGGAACACTGAAGATTCAGTAAGTATACTCTGGTTATTTTAGTGTTTTACAATGGTTTATTTTTATCCTTATAACATGCTTTATAATTTTCCACATTTTAAAATTTATTTCATTTTTACATGACATGAAATCTCTCAATTTATTCTTATTTCAGTGATACCAGCATCTGAGCCCCATGTGCCAATCAATTCATTGCAGTAGGTATTTTATTGTCTGTAAAAATCTCACCTTAATGTTGGCACATATATCACTCCACTTCTTAAAAGAACTGTTTTAAACATTTTTTTAAAGAGCATAACCATATCAAGATAGAATTTCCACACAAATCTCATGTCTTTATTAATAAAGAAAAGTGATCTCAGATTGAAAATACAGAGTGGATAGAGAAAATACACAAAATGTTTACATTCCTCTAAACCAGTTGTTCTGGGGGTGCTGTAGACAGGGGGTGCCAGTCATGCTCTTGAGAGCAAGCAGCTTCCCTTTCTATATCTTCCTTTTCACTATTCCTAGATTCTCTTTTATCTCCTTCCAAGACATCTTCAGCTTGTGATAATAAATCTCTCATTTTGTCCCTCTCATGTCTGGGATGAAGAACATACCTGATCAAAACCCAAAGGGATAAGACATGGCAGGTATCTCTTCAGATCCATCAGTAACATAGTGACCCTGCTATCTTTTACCAACTTATCGTAGGTTTTTAAGTTAACCACTTCTTCCTCAAGAAATCATGGACATACTTCACTGACAAAAGCTAGAAATTCATCCAACTGTCCTTTATTTACCCTTATTCCTCGCATTTGAAACTTCTTTTCCAATTGCTCTCTGAATAAATCTTTACTATTGCTCTGTCCCATATTTGCGTTGCTTACCTTGTTTCTCTGCGAAGTGATGACTTCAGAGCAAAAGATCTACTTGTCTTTCACTCTTCTTTCCACACAAAGTCCCTCACTTAAACCCTCATTTTCAATCCCCTGCTCAGGCGCCAAATGGCGGGTCCCAGTCCACGGGAAAAATCGAATCAGGGTTCACCTGAAAGAGGGAGTGGGGATTGAAAGTAAGATACAGAGACGTGAGAAATAACGAATCAAGTCAAAATTTCTTTTGTTTTATTTTGTTGTTGTTGTTTTGTTTTGTTTCGGTTTTTTGTTTTGTTTTGTTTGTTTTTTGAGACAAGTTTTCTCTGTGTAGCCTTGGCTGTCCTGGACTCCCTTTGTAGACCAGGCTGGCTTCGAACTCACAGTGATCCGCCTGCCTCTGCCTCCAGAGTAATAGGATTAAAGGCGTGCGCCACCACCGCCCGGCTTAAGTCAGGAAATTTCTGATCAAGATTCACTTTACTGCGAACTAGCAGGATCATATATAGGGAAACATCAATAGGATTTATTCTAATTCCAATCACCCTAGCCCCTGGGCAAGAATACAATAGTCTAAATCACTCCCTGTAGAATTTCCTAGTTCTCTGAGTAGTTCCTTGTAAAAATTTCCTAGATGCCCTGGGTGGTTCCAAATTGAGACTTCTCTACTTCTTTCAAAGGTAAATAGTCCAAGGATAGCCTAGAACACAAGACCTTGAGAGGTAAAGGTCAGCAACTCGAAGGTCACAGCATACAGCCTAAGCACAGGATTTCTGACATGGTAGAATTTGGCATGGCTTCTTCCCACAAAGGGTCTCATAGCCTACATGTTAGCTCTTTACATTATAATTCATATCAGAAGCAAAATTACAGTTGTTAAGTAGCAACTGATTTTATATTTGTCAGTCACCACAACATGATAAACATTATTAAAATGTCATAAAAATAGGACGGTTGATAACCATTGCTCTCAGTCAAGGCTTCTCAAACTGCACAGGGGACATTTTTTTTTTTTGAGACAAGGTCTCCCTATGTAGCCTTGGCTGTCCTGGACTCACTTTGTAGACTAGGCTGGCCTCGAACACACAGCGATCCGCCTGCCTCTGCCTCCCGAGTGCTGGGATTAAAGGCGTGTGCCACCACCGCCCGGCCACAGGGGACATTTTAGACCTAGTTTTCCCTCATCATAAAGGGCTAACTTGTTTTTGCATAGGAAATGTACAGACATTACTGGTTCTACTCATTAGATGCCAGAAATTCCTATTTCTCATTTGTGAAAAGGGAAACATCCTTGTATATAACACAAATACTCAGGACATTTACAATCATCTGTTTCAAACTCACAGTCTTCACCTTCTGACCCTCAAATGAGGTGTACTTTTCTTTTGGCAATACTAAACATCCTCTAGAAAGATCCATAAGAAATATCAGGAAGGACAAGTGTCTTATAGAACATTGATTTCTTTGAGAAATGCATCAGTTTTTTTCATAGTACAACCTTACTGAACATGCTATGTCTGAGGAAATACTCACTTTATAAGAAATGAAAACATGAAGAAGCAGTGGAGCCCGGCAACCTTTCTAACCAGAAATCAAGATAAGTATTATGGGATGATTTACTGAGGGATCTGTGTAGTGTTTGGAGAAACATAAAGCCAGAAATTGGCAGACAAATATTAGAAAAGTTCAACTGTGCAATTTTTTAGTCTTGCAATATGAAATATAAATGCCCCTCCTTTCTTACTGCAAATGAAATATAGCACCTAGCAGGCCTTTCAAATTTCGGAGTACACCACATTTCACACCTGAGATTTGAGGAGTTTCACAAGTTCCTGCTTTTTAGGTGGTTGTGGAAAGAACTCAGAAGCTTACTCAAGCTCCATCTTTCTCTACCTATGGTCATGTAAATATGTGAGTAAGTTACATATTAGAAATATTATTGAATTTTATGTGAGACAGGTATCAATCCTGTGTAAGTAAACAGACATGTTATAAATTAGTAAAATAAAAGATGAAGAAAGCCATGGAACCTGAAGCAGTAAATTTTACACACATTATGTAAGTGGTCGATAGGAATGCAAATCACTATGCACTATTCAGTTCTATTTGCTCAGGCATGATATAAGTTACTTGAATCTGTGATGTGATAAAATGTTATATACAGAATCAAGAATGGAGCAAGTAAACATTCACAAAATATGCAACTGTTACCCCAATGGAAAGAAAAGCTTTTAACATATGTAGTTGAGGAACAAGATAGAAAAGTTTTTCCTGATATTGAAAGAACATGTCCTCTACAAAATGATGTGTAACCAAAATTGTATTGCTTATTAAGTCCAGCCAGTCTGATGTTATTACTTTCTTTTATAAGAACTAAGAGTAAAGTAACTTCCAGTGACATGTGTACATCATTTGTGCTTCCTACCTCCTTACTTTGAGGCTTCAATGTCAAAAATCTTAATTCCCCAAAAGCTAATATTTCAGTGCAGATAAGTGGCAGGCCTCTCATGGAGTTATAGAATATAAGCGTCATTGCAGCTTCTAGCTTGTTAATACAAGAGACTAGAAAGCAAAATGTAGGCTTACCAATGTAGATAAATTTCCACAATGAGAGCTAAAGATAAGTATAAGGCCTAGTGAATCCACACCTCCATGATGCTTTAAAGGAGATATTGTGTAAGAAAGAAATTGTGCCAAGAATTCCAGGACATGTAAGAATAAGTTATGTGTGATCTGTAACAAAAAATTAAACAGATTAAAAAAGATGTATATATACATATATAATATATTATATATATTATATATAACCTATATTATGTGGTTAAGATCCGCTTATAAGTGAGTATATATCATGCGTGTCTTTCAGGGTTTGGGTTACTCCATTCAGGATGATCATTTCTAACTTTCTATTTGCATGCAAATTTCAAGATTTTCTTGTTTTTAATAGCTGAGTAGTACTCAATTGTGTAAATATCCCACAGTTTCTTTATATATATTCTTCTGTTGGGGGACCTCTGGTTGTTTCCAGATTCTGGCTACTATGAATAAAGCTGTTATGAATATAGTTGACCAAATGTCCTTGTTTGGTGGAGTGCCTTTTAGGTATATGCCCAGGAAGGTGTGGTATAGCTAGGCCTTGAGACAGAAGAATTCCAAATAATCTGAAAAGTATCAGATTGATTTCCACTCCCACCAACAATGGAGGAGTGTTTCTCCTTTCTCCACATCCTCATCAGCGTGTGATCTCACCTAAGTTTTTTATCTTAGCCATTCTGATGGGTATAAAGTGGAATTGAAGAGTTGTTTTGATTTACATTTCCCGGATGGCTAAGAATGTTGAGCATTTCTTTAAGTGTTTCTTAGCCATTAAATATTCCTCTGTCGATGATTCTCTGTTTAATTCTGTACTCCATTTTTTATTTAATTTTTGGTGTGGTGGTGTTTGATATCTTGAGTTTTTTATTTATTTTGGATATTATCCCTCTGTCAGATGTAGTATTGGCGAAGATCTTTCCAAGTGGGTAGGCTGTTATTTTCTTCTGTTAACAGTGTCCTTTGCCTTACAGAAGCTTTTCAGTTTCATGTAGTCCCGTTTATTAATTGTTGATATTAAAGCCTGAGCTATTGTTCTGTTCAGGAAGTTATCTCTTATGCTAATGAGCTCAAGGCTCTTCCTCACTTTTTCTACCATAGAGGTCCTCTGAAAGGCTTCATCCAGCGTGGGATCAAAGTAGATGCTGAGACTCACAGCCAAACTTTGGGATGGAGCACAGGGAGTCTTATGGAAGAGCTGGGGGATAGAAGGACCTGGAGGGGACAGGAGCTCCAGAAGGAGACCAGTGAAGCCGAATAATCTGGGCAGGGTGTGAGAGGATGAAGTATGTTGCAGAGACTGATGATACACAAACCAAGGACCATGCACGGTTAGGACCTAGAACCTCTGCTCAGATGCAGTAGAGAGGCAACACAATCTCTTTGTGTGCCCCATAATATGGGGAGTAGTGGCTACAGAGGCCATGGACTTTGGTGTCTACATGTTGATCACTTACCCCTGGTGAGGCGGCCTTACCAGGCCACAGAGGAAGAGGGTGCAGGCAGTCCATATTAGACTTGATAGACTGGGTCATATGATAGAGGATGAAGTTTCCCCCTTTTCTGAGGACTAGGGGAAGTGGGTAGGAAGATGAGAGAGGGAGGGCGGGACTGTAAGGAGATGACAGAGTGGGCTTCAAGCAGGATGTAAAGTGAACAAATTAAAAAGAAATAAATAAGGAAAAAGAAGTTTGACTTTTATACTACTACCTAATTAACTGTTATTATTTCAAGTTCTATGAGTAATATTTAAAAACCTTGGAAGTCTGGAAAGTTCTTTCCAGATGAAACATAATTGAAGGTTAAAGTCTGTGGATCTGAGTTACACAGATATTCACATTACTATAAGAATTTCTTTTCACCTGGATTCCATCTGTGTGTCTGAACAAGAGTCTAAGAATCTTTTAGTGAAAGCATAGCAAAAGTTACTAATTTCTATAGTGAAGAAGATTTCAGTGAGTTTAAAATACTGTTTACTACAAAAGCTCATAGGAAATTAAAGACTACTTAGGACCATGGAAGAGGAGCAACACATGTCTTGAGAACTCATGGAATGTGGTTCACAAGTTAGCACAAGCACAATAAGTGTGCCTCAGACAGGACTACATGTCCTGAAGACTTCACGTTGTTAGGGAGCATTGCTCTGCTTGTTGCCCTTGAGGTCTTTACATGCTTGTAAATTTATTAATTGTATGAAACTCTAAGTGGCCTCCTAGTCCCTTACTAGGCAGTATCATTGGAACTTACAATAATACTGCATTATTTTTTTTTGTTGAGGCAGATTAAGGATTCATCTGCCACCTTCAGAACAAACTTAGAGGTAAATGGAGGTTCTTAGCAATGACCATGATCTTTAGAAAGAATTCGAGGTAGATTGTTAGTAAAGTTAGATTAAGATGTTTGTGTTAGTGGCTTTGATGTAGAAAAACGTAGGGAACGATTTGGAGTCAAGAAAGGCACACTCTTAATAGCTGAGCTAGAGATTTTGTTTTGTTTTGTTTTTTGATGTTGTTTTGTTTTGCTTTTGTTGTTGTTATTTGTGTACAGATTGATAAACTACAACAGGTTGCTTAGTTATGAGTGTATGTGGGTTCGTGGGAGTAATTCGTTTTTTCACCTTTAATACATAAATGTTTTTCATGTAAAGTTATTGGGAAACATACAGTTTATTATTGATCATTCACTAAAAGAAAATAGAATGTAATTGCACTGTAATTTTTACACTGCTTGAATGATTTTGCCAGAACATATAGACTGTGGGAGGAAAAAAAAATGAAGTTATTGGAACTTTGATCCATCCTCCCAATGTGTGAATGTGTGTGTGTGTGTGTGTGTGTGTGTGTGTGTGTGTGTGTGTATACTTCACAAGCCCCAGTAATAAAGTTTTATTCCCTCAGATAAAAGTCTGCTGAGTGGTCAGTTGCCTACTCGGTACCCTGCCTCAGGTTTCCTTGACCTGTTGAAGCTGGCCTTCAAAAAAGGACTTCTCACCCAAGTCTTCCCTGCTTCATTTGCTGTCCCCTGCACACTAGCTGAACCATGGATGCTGTGGTCAGGTCCCTGAGTACGGTTTTGGATATCTTGCAGGGGCTTCGAATCACTAGTTGTCCATGCTGGCTAAATAGGTGATCCTTTACTTCTTTCTATATCACTTCTAACCTTCCTTCTTCCTTGCAATGATACTAAGAGGTGTTCCCAATGGATAAAAGCATGCAACCCCACTACATTCATATTATTTCCACTTAGTGTGTAAGTAAAGAGAATATGCAGGCAGGAAGTATCAGGGAAAAATGAAAGGTAAATGATGAGGTCTAATGACTTACAAGTGTTGAAGTGATAATAACTGATAATAAAGGCATTAACTTTCAAAACACCTAGAAATTGTCAGGAAAATTGAGTAAGTATGGTAATTGTAAGAATTATAATTATGATCATAAGAATCATCATTTTCAGAATGATAATGTGGGAAATTAAATCTTTTCTTGTAAACTAAATTGCCTTACTTTCGACATGTAACATAAGTTCCATATTTATAATAGAGAAGAGAAGTAGCTATGGTCTTAGTATATGTTTGATAGTAAATAATAAAAAAGTACTCATTTTCTTAGAAATTACAATAGAAGATAAAGTATACTCCTATGTATTATTTGAAATAGAAGTGTACACACATATGTACATGTAACCTCATCATATCCCCAACAAACTCTCTAAGTCCATTTTGAATTCTGGTGGCTCCATAATTTTAGGACATTCTGATTATAAGATTGTATTTTGTGTGAATTGTAAATACTGTGTATGAGCAAGAAAGATTTGGTTTACTACAATGTTGGGCCAGTAAAGTAATTTGACATTTTAAGTCCTCTGATAAAAAGATAATTGACAGTTTTTATTAATATTATAATCCTGAGTATGGCTGACATTGAATATAAGCTAAGCTTGTGGTACAATAGTCTAGATACAAATTATCATGATATTTAGCTTAATATGATAAAATTTAGCTTTATGTGGTAAAATCTGCCTCATTAAATGGACAATATTGAAGAACTGCTCATTTGTAGCTATTGTAGACTGATGTTTGCTGTCACAGAACTCTATTTATATTATTCACATATGATCCACAGCATTGCTAAGAAGACTCATGTTATGGTTTCTCTCTCAATTCTGTGGACCTCTCAAAATACCTATAATTCTAATGTTCAAATATTCTACTATACTTTTAGGATGATGGGCTGAACTCATTATATAATTAAGTACATAGGATGCAGAATTCAGCTTCTAGTCAAATGTCAATTGAGTAATTCAAATAAAACAGAAGCTAATGCAATTTCATTATTCAAAAATACATTGTTAGCTTCCACAGGAAGTCATCATTTTTATTTTCTGTATAATCTAGAATGACCTTTATCAACTCTATGTTTTTTGTTTGTTTTACATTCATCTCAATACTTAATGGAGAAGCCTGTATATAGATTTCCTAGAATCTCAAACTCCCAATATAGATTGCCCTAATTGAGGATATTCACAAAAGACTTGGAAAGGGGAAAAATCATCAGTTGTTATACATTACATGAAGCTGTGAAAGGCTCATGAGTATAAGCATACCTGACTGGGGCATACACAGTCATCTACTTTCCTCAGCAGTACTGTCCATTAGAAATGGTAGTAACTGGACTCCACAAAGGCATTCTTTAGGTATGTTGCTGTTTAATGAGCATGAGCAGAGACCTTATTTACCTTTGGGATTAGTCTAGGTCTTTGTATTTTATTCATATTCATTTTAGTTTTTTAACATATACATTTATTTTATTACACTTGAATAAATCAAGTTACATACAGCAGGGAGAACCATGAGACAATCATGAGTTATATAAATGTTACATTCGTAGTGATTTGGCTATTTGTATTTATCAAACTTGAAGTAAACATCTTTCCTATCTTGTTGGGTAAATTTCTGAATGAAATTCAATATCTATCATATCTCATCTCTATTAACGTAAATCCTTTATCTTGATCTAAAAGCATCTTATCCCCTAACCAACTAAACTTGATTCTAAAACTAAACTACTTGGTCTTCAACCCCAGCAGAGACTTGAGAAAAAATAAAATCAATTACCTGAGTACACAGGGTGTGCAGGTTGGTAGCTTTCCAAATGAGAAGATGAAATAGACAGTTGGCTGCCTGAACAGTCACCCAAAACTCTCTATAATGTTGGAGCATTATGTTCAGCCCTCTAGGCTAATATCTCTGCCAGACTTATTCAGAAGACAGGAAGTATTGAGGACTTGCTTACCCTGTCTTGGCAGAGTTTGGCCATTGACTCTGCATGCATCTAACCTTGTCCATTTTTTTGGCATAATTCTGTCTGTGGTAGAAACAAGGACATTTTGCCCAGTGGCTTGTTTGCCACATTTGAAGCCAATTCCATAAGGCAGTCCTTTGATGCTCATCATCTTTTTTTTTTTTTTTTTTTGGTTGTCAGGAGTTAACTTGTCTTGTCAAAGAATCTTTATAATAATAAAAAAAAAATCTTTAAATGCAGTGTTCTGTGGGTCTCTGAGGCTTTTGAAGACCTTATTTAACTATTTTAACTTATATATCTATAGAATCATATTCATCTGTTAAACTTTAGGATATATATTCTTGTGCTAAATCAGAGTAGTATTTGAAATGACCATCATTTATATCAATACACAAAATTCTATACCAATGACTTAGAGATAACCTTCTTTGTAAGTAACATTAAGGCCTTTAGTTAAGGAGTAGGTTCAATCATTTATCCATTGCTCTATCCTCCTTCTATATTTCTATATCCCCCTTTCTTTTCAGCTCCTGTCTCCTTACCTACAGATGAAAGATAAGGGAAAAGAGATAAATCCTCGAGTTCAGTCTAGTTTTCTCTCTATATAAGACCAATAATAACTTATAACCACATCCTGATGAAAATAAGCATTTGTAGACCCAGAGAGCAAACAGAAGCCTACCTCAACCATCCTTAAAGAGAAACCTTCTGTTAGGGTTTCTTCAGGCTGAATTGGAGCATATAATACCTTAGAAGTGGCCAAAAATTTGAAGAAATGGCCCTCAACCGAAGAATGGATAATGAAACTGTGGTATATCTATAAAATGAAATATTACTCAGCTATTAAAAACAAGGAAATCTTGAATTTATAGGCAAATGGGTAGAACTAGAGATGTTCATCCTAAGTGAGATAACCCAGACCAAAAAAGAAAAAAAAAGATGCATGGTATATACTCACTTATATGTGGATTTTAGCCCAACATAGACATCCTCTGAGGGACTCCACCCAGCAGGGCATAGGGACAGTTACTTGAAGCTGAATACTGGGCAGAGTACTGAGAGTGTAGAGTGGCCTTGCCAAGCCACAGAGGAAGAGGGTAAATGTAGTACAGGGTAGACATTAGGGGAGGAGGGCTGCCCTTTCTAAGGACTAGTGAAGGGAGGGAAAGGGGATGAAGGAGGGGATGGGTTAGGGAGATGATGAAGGAGGGGGTGGGATCAGGAGGTGTTAAGGAAGGGGGTGGCAATTGGCATGTAAATAATTCAAACTGCAGAACAAGCAGGTAACTTATATTGCTAATCCTACTACATGGGAATAGCTAAGAGACTGGCAGAGATACAAATGTAAATACATAGAGAGGCTTCGTGTTGGCCACAGAATCTCTGTGTCTTATTACTAGAGGCCATTCTTAGTATGGTATGAAGGAAGATTTGCAGATGGATGTCTCACTTCTGCTCATACAATGAACAGAGAATCAGTATTCACTGCTCTGTACATCCCACACACCACATACAATAATAACGGTAGAACTGTATAATGCTTGTGAAAAATTATGTTTTCAGAACAAAGGAACCAGACACTCATGCTGGATCCCACCTGACGGGATTAATTCCTCTCAGCATGCTGGACACTGACATCCTGCATCCTTCTTGCTCCAGGACCAGATGCCTCTGTTGCTGCCACCCACAGAATCGGACTGCTTCCTGGACAGCATTTTAGAAAACTTCTGATCCCATTTGATCCAGCATTTCAAACTGTCCCACACAAAACTTCTATTAAACCTGGAATCTCTCAACATTTAACTGGACCACAAATGCAATCTTTGGCTTTCTTAGTCTAGGTCTCTCAATGGTAGAACCAACCATTGTCACACTGTGTCCATCCTTTCTGTATGATAGATCTACTATGCTCAGCTTTTACAGGACAACATTTGAGACCAATAGAAATCACTAACAGACAGTGGGACTATATATGATAAGCAGGGTTACATTTGACGAAAAAGTATTCAACATTTTTTGGTTTTAAAATTAAAGTCCTAGATCAGGTTTTGTAAGGTTTTTTTTTTTGTTGTTGTTGTTGCTTGTTTTTTTTTTTACAAAAACAAAAACCTCTGTTGGATGCACTAGTGCTATGACCATTGGTGGTTTGACAAAGATTCTTATATCTCCTGATTCTATGCTAAAATAATATGAGATTTTAAATTTTATTTTAATGGAGAGTAAAAAATACATGAAAGTTTCTTATTTTAATAGAGCACCACGTGATATATAACATGTGTATATCAAGTAAAATATTTAAATTAGGCTCACCACATCACTGGTTAATTATTTATTTGTTGATTTATTTATTTATTCATTCTTTTTTTCTTTCATTCATGTGGGAACACATTCAGAACCCTCTCTTCTAGCTTTTTGAATACAGAAATCTCCTTTGCTATTCGCAGTACATATTGTGCAATCTCATATTGAAGCTTCTTTGTCCTAGATAAATATAACTTAGCTTATATTAATAATCATTCTTTGTGCCAACACTATAGAGAGTCTTGGGTAACTGCTCAGGCAGTAAACTGTCTCAGTTATTTCTTCTTTTTTGGAAGCTGCTAACCTGCACTTCTGGTTCACTCAGGTAATTAAGTTTTATCCTTCTCGAGTCTCTGATTGGGTTGAAGACCAGATAGTTTAGGCTTACAATTAAGCTTAGTTGGTTAGAGGATAAGTTGTTTTTAGATCAAGATAAATGTTTTAAGGTAATATAGATGAGATATGATAGATATTGAATTTCATTCAGAAATTTAGACCCAACAAGATAGGAAAGATGTTTTCTTCAAGTTTAACAAATACAAATAGCCAAATCACTATGAATGTAATATTTATATAATTCATGATTGTCTCATAGTTCTTCCTGCTTTATGTAATTTATTTTATTCATGTTCAATAATGCAAATGTATATGTTTAAAAAGAAACATAAAAAATATTTTAAAAATAATCATTCCCTACTCCAGCCTTACCTTTCCAATCTCTTATTTTCTTATTCACATTTTCCTATAAAAGTTAAATTATGAATTTAAATCATCTGTGATTTGTTTAAGATTAATATAAGACAGGATAAGTTCTTATCAACCTCACTAATGAATAAAGTAGTTGTATTAAAATACTTATTTTAATATAGGTAAATACTGTCAAAGTTTACTTGTATTTCAAATATATACATATATTTCTCTGTATTTGAAATATATATAAACAAACATATGTATGTACATTTGTAAATATATACATATATGTGTATATATGTATATGTGTGTATGTATATGTATGTATATGTATATATATGAATAAGATCAAGAAATAGCAATTTAAGTCATGTATTTTTCTTGTTATTTATTCACATTATATCCCTGTTGTAACCCCCTCACTCTTATCTTCCTGCTCCCACCTGCCCTCCCTCTTCAGCCCTATTCTACTCCTTAGACCTCAAACAGGCGGTGTCCTTCTCCCCCACCTTCTGACCATAGCCAATCAGGTCTCATCCAGATAGCCTGCATCCCCTTCCTCTGTGCTCCCACAGGGCCTCTCTGTCAAGTAGCGGTGATCCAATTGCTGGCACCAGAGCTCATGTAAGAGGCAATTCCCCACTTCTTCCACCATTTCCCCATGAGGAGTATGAGTTGTCCATCAGCTATGTCTGAGCAGGGCTCTAGGTTCCCTGCCTGCAATTTACTTGGTTGGTTCCTCAGTTTGTTCAGCCCATCCTAATATCTGTCCCAATTCCCTGCTGGATATAGTCTCTCAGAGGACATCTATGTGGCATTAATAACGACTTATAAGTTGGGAATAGTACTACCTCAATATCCATCTATACCACTCCTACATATATACCTGAAAGATGCCCCACCAACAACAAGGACATTTGCTCAACTATGTCCACAGCAGCTTTAGTTGGTATAGCCAGAATCTGAAAACAACCTAGATGTCCCTCAACCAAAGAAAGGATGAAGAAACTGTGGCATATTTACACAATGGAATATTATTCACCCATTAAAAACAAGGAAATATTGAAATTTGCAGGCAAATGGATAGAACTAGGAAAGATCATCCTGAGTAAGGTAACCCAGACACAGAAAGACATGCATGGTACTCACTTATAGGTCATTTATTGTCAAAGTCTATATTGGACATGATTTAATAAGTTATATACTAAGTATAGATTTGCACATATATGCCAACATAAGGCTATGCAATTTGATAGCTTGTAATATGTCCCATCAAAAACAACACAAGACCTGGTGGCACTCAGAGGAAGGATAGCAGGTCACCAAGAAGAGACTTGATACCCTATAAGCATACAAAGGGGGAGGAAACCCCCCTAAGGCACAGTCATAGGGGAGAGGAATAAGGGGAAAATGGGAGGGAGGGAAGAATGGGAGGATACAAGGGATGGGATAACCATTGAGATGTAACAAGAATAAAGTAATAAAAAAATTAAAAAATAAAGTGATGGAAGATAAAAAACAACACAAGATTTAGAAAATGAGAATAACATGTGATGATTGTTAAAAATTTTAGTGGACATCTTTGTAGGCTTTGAACTTTTTCAAACCTACATTATTTGGGGTTCTTTAATGCTTATAATTCCTTTCAAACCCACTCACCATAGATAGGAGAGAAAAGAGGTTAAAAGAAACAGGAGAAGTAGACCTTTTTAGACTCATTTCCTTGGAGGGATTCCACTGGTGTGTTTGGCAGGATTCCAGCAGACCTATTAAACAGCAAACCAGCAATTTAGCAAAGGTGACTGAAACAACAGCAGCCGGATCCTGGATATGAGTCAGAACCCAGAGGAGTTTGGTAGAATAATTCTCTCTAGGAGAGTCTTAAAGGGGAGCAGTGAATAGCTAAAAAGCCCAGCCTCTTGTTTTGGGCTTATGTGTGTGTATGTATACGCATATGTATACGTATACATATACATCATATACATACACAACTCAGTGTTTGTACTAGGATGCTTATCAGTTGGCAAAGACCATTCCTGGACAAGAATCAGTTCCTCTTCTAGTGCACAAACATCACCTGCTCTCGCAAAAGTCTGTTTCCAGTGGAAAAATACTGCACACCCTCACACAAATCTGTTTCACATCCCACATTTGGGATCAAAACAAAAACATACTTACATCCACTACACATCTGCATGGGTCACTTAATACATTTTGTTTGATTTTTGAAAAAAAAATCCTTTTCTATAATTAAATCCTGTGCAAGGATATATACATGAAGAGTTTGCCTAAATTTGATTCCTACTTTAATATTCAATACTCTCAGTCTGATAAAACAGTCTTTCTATACAGAGAGATATTTATATTCCAGTATTTTGTCATCATAATCAAGCTGCTAACTTCGCTTGGCTTTTAAAACTCTGAAATGATGGGAACATTCACAAGAGCAATTACTGTTAAAAAATTGTTAATTGTGTTATTGAAGCCAATTTCTCACAGGAAGTACAAATAGGTCAGGGAAATTATATACTGTTTTTCTATTGAAAACATCTGAAGTTTGGCACACAGAGAACAGTGATGGTTATATAAAAATAAGGGACCTCAGTGAACAAAGAATTGTGCAATTAGATGGCTACAGTAGTAAACATCAATTTATTCACATCTTCCCACAATAAATACCACTACAATATTCTATTGATGGCTCAGTTTCTTTCAGGATTATCTCTGTTTTCCATTGGCCATGATCTCAATTGTTTACAAGTAGTAGTCTCTGAAACAGAAAAATAATTATTCTTACTTTGATAAGGAAGACTCTAAATACTACATACACTAAACAGTAAAATATTCTCAAATGGAAAAAGCCAACTGATTTATAACAGTTATGATATACTTATATGATATAATAAACATGAAGAGTTTAAATGTAAGCTCTAAGAAAAATGAATTGGCTTGAGTATTTATAAAGGAAAAAATAGAATTGGCAAAGTGGATCTCTACCATGGCCTAATTACTCCCCACAATATATAAAAGAAAAACAGGACACTACACAAATAATCTTTATGATAAATTTCTGTTTATGAACTGCCAGAGGCAATGTTGTCCCATCTAAACAGCAGTGATGTTCAGCCTCATTTGCCCAATAGAGTATATTGTTCCCTAAGTGGAAACTTTTAATCTGTTCAATGGCCACTCAAATCTCACAGTTGCCAATCAGTCCTTTGAAAGAAGTGAAGTATTCAAAAGTAAACACACACAGAATCACACTATCTCTATGTGAGAAACTGTGAATCCACCCACCCATTACAACAATGAGTAAACATTTGAAGAGTTCCAAGAACATATAAAGAAAACGTATGTTACTTCTGCAAATGAGAATTTGGAAGAAAGCAGAGATGCAGCATTTCTTCCCTTCTCTGTTTGGAAACATTTAAATAACACTAAAAATATTTATATTTTGAAGGTTTGATAGAATCACTTGTGAAAATTTTCAGGCTTGGTTTATTTTGGAAAAGAGCTGTTTGACAGCTTTCTCAAATCTTACCATGATAATTGGTTTGTTTACATTTAATCTCTCCTGACAATTTATATTTTCTTAGAATCTGAAGTCAGTTTTCAAATTTATTTAAACAAAGTTGAGCAAAATATTGTTCTATAATTAGTTTCCTCATATGGTTCTATAATTCTTTTCTTATTTGATCAGATTAGCTAGTGGATTATCTATTTAATTGGATTCTTTCAAAGCTCTGGCTATTGGATTTATTCAGTTGTTGGGGTTTACGTGCTCCATTATTAA
>OU015749.1:49600278-49742407 GCA_907169655.1 Acomys percivali
TGTGTGTGTGTGTGTGTGTGTGTGTGTGTGTGTGTGTGTGTTGCCTGGTAAGGAACCCTTCTGGTACCCTTTCAGGAGCTCCTATTAGCCATATGGCTATAACGTGTTTCTAAATATTAGGAGTGATACTTAGGCACAGGATTGTGCCACAGGTGAGGGATTATGTTTAAATTTGAGCATTATTTTTCTTAAAGAAATAGTTTAAATTCATGAGGCATGTTCTCCTCATTTGTGATTACTTTAAAGTAGTCTGTATTTGTGCATTAATGTTCTTCCATCTTGAACGTATAGGAAAACCATACTGTTGCTGTGCATATAGTACTATTTGAAGGTATCTATTATGCTCTATAAAGCCAAGTAACTTCCAACTTGAAGTAAATCAAATTAAGAAAATATTTTAAAAAACATATAAATTGAAAAGAAATGGCAATGTATCTGGAAATATTTGGCTATGTCCCCCAAAACCCTAATAATAGGGTGGAAATGAGTATGACATTAAAATAGAATTAAAATATTAGTTAACAGTAAAAGTAAAAACAATAGCAACCATAACTAATGTGTTAAAAGCAAATCTTTCTGTATGTATGGAAAGAAGAAAAAACTGAACACTTCATCACGTACTACAATTGAGACACAGAGAATAGGTGTCTGTGGAAAGTGTGTGAATCTCTGCTTTGACTACCGTCCTGGTGCAGGGTGGTTCACGCAGATCATCTCCCAAGGCATTCTGGGAGTTAAATAAATCCAGCAGCAGAATCTTTTTGAGAAGCCACCATACTTTTTTTTTTTTTTTCCTGCTTGTTTGTTCCTCAGAATGTGTCGGACAGATAATGCTTACATTTTGTTATAGGAGGAAACCCAAACTGTTTCCTTTGTATTCTCTCCAAGGGCTATTTTGCTTTGATAAAGAACGGTGTGGGCCTTAACCTGCTGCACTCAGCTACTAGAAGTTGTGAAGGATAACCATTTCAGAAAACTTCTGCATACTCTGACAAAATACTCAAAAAGCATCTTAGAAAAGGAACAGTTTTTTTTTTTTTTTTTTTTTGCTGGACAGTTTGAAGTCTCTCTTTGTGTGGAGGAGGTAAGCGGCTGGTCACCTTGCACCCCAAGTCAGATGCAGAGAGAGATAGCCAGTCGTTTTCTCAATGCATTCTGGGACCACAATCCGTTGATTGGTTCTGCCCATAAACAGGGTAGAACTTCCTTTTTGAACGAACTCACTTTACAAACTTTCCTTGAATAAGCCCAGGAATTCGTTTTCATTTTGATTCTAAAATTCATCAAGTTGACAATCAAGATCATCACATGGGCAAATGGTGCTGGTATGTTTATGATTATATTCTAGAATAAATGGCAATGTCTATCAGGAAGATAATATGTAAAAATAAATTAAAATATTATAAACTGTGAGTACTAAAATGTAAAGTAAAAGAAGCAGAGTATAATAATCAGAATTAAAACAAGTGTATTATCAGCAAAAAATCAGTTATTTATAAAAATTACTTGATTAAAAACTACCTTTTGGTCAATTATTAATATATTGATATATCTACTCCAATACAATCATCTTATTTTGACAAAGCTTGTAAAAATTTTGTAAATTTGAAACAATAACCCAGTTATTATTTATTGCTCTTGATTCTGTGTTGCATAAGGAAACTGAAATTGGTGGAAAAATGCTAAAGATGCCTATCATGATTGCAGTTTTCATCAGTAAATTAAAAGTCATATAGACCTAAGTGTTTAGTTATTTCATTGATAACTGTATAGTCCACTTATTCCCCCTCCTAAAGCCAGACAGAGAAAAACCCAGACTGAAAAGAACCTTAATTTGTTTGGATACAGCCATATATTTTAAATAATTCATAAATTTGGAAATAAGAGGACAATATTTTAATTTTTAAATAATTATATTATTTGCTTATTTATTTACAACTTTATATGCATGTTCTCTCTGAAATTATTTCTATTAAAACCATATTTTCATTTTGATGTATCATTTTTCTATTTTAGCATTTAAGAGCATTTAGGGATTTGTGTGATAGCTCAGTAGTTAACAGCACTGGCTTCCCTTTCTGAAGACTTGCGCTCAATATCAGCACATACATGGTTCCTAACTCTCCATAACTCCAATTCCAATGCCTTCTTCTCACCTTCATGACACCAAGCATATACTTGGCACATAGAAATGCAAGCAATGAGGACGTTCATACACATAAAATAAAATTAACTTACAAAATTAAATGCTTTGATTCTTTAACTGTACATCATGTAAAATGAGTAATCTTGAGACAAATATCAGCTTTTCTATATTTGATTATGAATCTCTGATCACAATTTTGGGATTGAGGATGAAAAGCAAGTATTTGTAAAATGAAGAAATGATTTTATTAAACCAGTAAATATGTTTCATTTGTGTATAATTGATAATACTTTTATGAACAAGAAATTCAAATCAACTTCCTATCAGATTCCCCTCAAGAGGTTTCCTAATGTATTTCCTGAAGAAAAATTATCTGAAGAAATTGCTATTTGACCTTTGTCAGATGAAGGGTTGGTGAAGATCTTTTCCCAGTCTGTAGGCTTTGTTCTTTTGACAGTGTCTCCTGCCTTTCAGAAGTTTTTCAGCCTCATGAGGTCCCATTTGTTAATTGTTGACCTTATAGTGTGGGCTGTTGGAGTTCTGTTCAAGAAGTTGTTTCCTGTGCCAACATGCTCCAGGCTCTTCCCCACTTTTTCTTCTAACCAATTTAGTGTTCTGGTTTTATGTTGAGGTCTTTAATCCACTTGGACTTTGAGTTTTGTGCATGGTGACAAATATGGGTCCTATTGCATTTTTCAACATACAGACATCCTTTTAGACTGGCACCATTTGTTGAAGATGCTATCATTTTCCCATTGAATATATTTGGCTTCTTTGTCAAACATCAAGTGACCTTATGTGTGCGGATTCATTTCTGGGTCTTCGATTTGATTCCATTGATGAACCAGCCTGTTGCTGTGCCAGTACCATGCTGTTTTAATTAATTTTGCTCTATAGCATATCTTAGACATGAACTCTGGTGCCCCATATTTAACCGCCGCCTCTTGGTGGCGAGGCCTGATTGCACTCAAAGAAAGAATAAGCAAGCTACCAAGATGAGACCTGATAGCCTATGACCATATAATGGGTGAGGAGTTCCCCCTCAGTCATAGACCTAGTGGAAGGGAATAGGGTGATAGAAGGATAGAGGGAGGAATGGGAGGATATAAGTGATAGGATGAGCTGTAATATTAATATATTAATAAAATAATAAAAGAGTAACAATTAAAAATTACTAAAACTGTCTATGTTTTATGCTTTACTCTGGGGGAAACAAAAATGAAAAATTAAATTCTTGCTGGGAGTCACGTGTGTACTATGGATTATTTGGCTACAAATAAGCCAAACTAAGCATAACAAGTTTTTCAGTAGTGCTAAAATTTCTATAAATCTGTCTGGAGACCACTCCATTAAAACTCTTTTCTAAATAACACTGTTCCAACTTAACATTTTGCTTGTTGAGTCTCTTAGCTGTTGTGAGAGACAGACAGAAGGGAATGCATCATAATCCTGGGACATACTTTTTGAGTCCACTTTGTAGTGCCTGGTCTGTAACTCCCTACACAGACTAGACTGACATCAAAACAACAGAAAGTCACCTGTCCCTCCCTAGACTCTTGGGTACTAGGTTAGAGTACGTGCAATAATGAGTGGCTCTAAACTTTTTATTTGTCTAAAATTCATTTAATGTATTTAAAAATTACCAGATTGAAAGAAACTTCAAAATGAATGTGAACAATAACAAAGACCCCCTCTTCTCTAATTCTTAACAATTGTTTTATTAAATCTGACACCATGATGAGCTATAGCTTGGTCACTCTGGTACCCTTTTATCACTCAAGTCCTTAATATCACCATTTCTCTTTATCCTCAGAATAAATTGTGTGGTTTATGGGCCTTTGTAATTAATCTTAAGAGTAATCAAGATTGTTCTGATAGTGACCTGTTTTCCAAGTCTCTGCTCTTCAGACCCCCAAATTATTATTCAGAATTACTCCATGGTCTCAAATCTCCCTCACTGTTCTGACTCTCCTCTTTAATCATACACGTTATTTCTTTAAAAAATAAAAATAGAAAGATTCCACTTACAGAATTTCTTTATGATGTTAACCTAATCAATAACCTTTTTGGCTATGTGTCTATCCATTCTACTTTTTAATTTGCTACTATCCACTTGCTTTTTAATACTTCAAAACATCAGTTTGTTATACACAAGGATAAAACAGTAGCTTTTAATAAGGTTTAAGTTGTTTACTGTGTTACATTTAGTGTTTTGTTTATGATGTGGCAAAAAGACCTTCTTTTCTGGGCCAATCTATTTGGTATTCTGTCCTCTTCTTGTGCATTTATAGACTTCATCTGCATTAGGTAAGACAATTTTCTTGTCTGATTTTGTTGAAAATATTTTATGGGTATATAAACAGGCATTCTTCTCTTCCTTCTATTCATATTATTTTTAGGTTTGTTTGTTCTTTTCACAGTATCCCAATCCCAGGTTTCCTAGATGTTTTCTGTAAGAAATTTATTATATTTAACATTATAGTTGACTGATGTATCCACTTTTTCTATTTTCAATGCCTGAGATATTCACTTCTAACTTTTATATTCTGTTGGTGATCTGTATTTCCTGTTTAAATTCCAAAATATTTTACTGATCAGCTCAGCTAGTGTGTTCACAGAGAATGAGTGCTAGTGTTGGAGGTTGTGGTGCAGTAAACAATGAAAAAAGGCTGGGTGTGGTAGTGCACACCGCTAATCTCAACACTCAGGAAGCAGAGGCAGGAAGATCACTGTGAGTTTCAGGCCAGCCTGGTCTACAAAGTGAGTCCAGGACAGCTACTGTGCAAGTAGCTACACAGGGAAACCCTGTCTCAAGAAACAGACAGACAAAAAAACAAACAAACAGAAAGATCGAGGTTAGGTGGGTATGGTCTTCAGATCCACAGAAGATAGCATTAGGGAGAAAGGGGACGGGAATTGCTGACTGTTGCTGCACTAGGGACACGATTTGGGGATTGGGCCTGGGGAAATAGAGAGATACAGTAATTCTTAATCGTGATGCACTAAATTCTGACTTAATTACAAACTGCACTACAGGTCTCCAAGCTGCTTTAACAACTGCTTACACTAATTAGTGCTCATCTCAGCATCAAGTATCCATTTCCCACTCATCACCCATAGATCTTAATAGTGAATCATGCCGTTCTGCAGTTAGAAGGTAAAATTATATGATATTGAAGAAATATCTCCAAAATTTTATAATTGTAATAAGTAAAAGTCAATAAAATACAATTTATGACATATTATAAAAGTACAAAAGCATGTTTTTATTTAGAAACATATAATGTAATGCTTTTTATTTATTCTATAATTTCACTTTTTGAACAATGTGTTTTTGGCTTTTATGTTACCTGTAAAGGTTATATAGTATTATTATTCTTGTTTATGTGTGTGTGTGCATATGATGGTGTTTGTGTGTTAGAATCTCCTTACTGCAGAGTAGAAATTGAAGTTACTTCCTGAGAACCCTGATATCATCAGAGAGAAAAATATGTAAGTTTAGAGGATTTTTTAATTTCCAGATACATTACTGTGGTAATCTAAATTCTATAGGTTTACAGATAACAGTTTAATTGTGGAGGGTTTGTTCCACAGTGTTCACGCTACCTGCAATGGAGAGCATGTGAAACACCCTTCAAATATGTTTAATGCATGGTGTCATCATTTTCCTAAATACTTTTTGAAATGGTATTGGGACCAATTATGACATTTAAAGATATCTATAATTTTCTTAGAATGTTAATTTATTGTGTTCATTTTAAAACATGTTTTAAGTTTCAGTGTTTCCAAACAGTAGTTGTCTGATCGATAAAGATCATTGCAGACACTTCATCATTTTTTTAGCTGCATAGATATAAGAGAAAAGTCCATAAACATGTAAAGTTTCTCTATGAATATCTACCATTGATTATTTTAAAAAAAACAGTTGAGATTTTTCTCCCAACAACTGTCTTTTGCTTAATGCGGGTAAATAGCTTCAGAAACACTCAATTAAATTTCTGGGATCCAGGAAACAAAAATTCCAAGGCCTTTGCAGAACCTGTGGTCTAATCTTCAGTGTTAAAAGGTGGAGTGAGGATTTCTGTTGATATATGCCTTGTTACAGAGCTGCTTCTAGTTAGCAGAAAGTATTTTCTTCATCTATAACTGGCTCCTCTTTTAGAAATTATAATTAACTTTAGTATATTTTGTTGTTTTTATTTTTTATTTTTGTTTTTGCTTTTTCATGTTTTAGTCCATTGTAATTTCTTCTCCTTTATTCAATTTTATTATTTTATAATTATTCATGTGGAGATTTCTTACATATTTTGAACTGGACTTTGTTCCTTATAAAAACTGATGCAATCTATAAGGATAATAATCATCCTTCCATGTTTTCCTGTGTTTCCACCAGACCAGCAAGTGGCTACTGCTCGGACATGCAGAAAGATGACAGCAAGCTTGTGGACCTAAAGAGCTGCAGAAATGCCTCTCGAGCAACCGCATCATTGATGCCAACGACGACTCATCCATCCAGATGAATAGGCTGAAGATTATAGGGTCACAGGCTCGATTAATATAGAGTTTAAAACATATGCTATCTGCAGGACCATTCTCAGGATGAGCGAGTAAGATGATACTATTCTCCTTTTGGCTAAGGCTGATGATACTGTCTTTAATAACTTTAGTTTGTTTGTTTGTTCTGTTTTGTTTTTCGAAAGAGGTTTTCTCTGTGTAACCTACACTCGCTTTCTAGACCAGGCTGGCCTCAAACTCACAGCGAACCACCTACCTTTGCCTCCTGAATGCTAGGATTAAAGGCATGCGCCACCACGACTGGCGTGGTGTACTTTTGATCAGAAGAGATCGGGTATGTTTGTCATAATAAAAAGTAAGAAAGTAAAAAAAAATAATAATCCTTCACATTTCTAATAGGTCAACATAAAGCATTAATATTTTCCACTTTATTATAAACTGTTTACTTATATTACACAAAAAAGAGAATATCACTGAAAGCAGAAAAATGTTTCTTTCACTTACATAAAAATAAATATAAACATCTGAATCTTAATTTTATACATTGGAGAGAGAGTATAAAGAATGAGGCATCAAGAAAAAAATGATAGGCACCTGGATTTTCTTGAGGAAGTTTGTGTTATATTAGAAAAGATATATATATTTATTCAATGACACTTGTACAGATGAATTAAATACATCAAAATCTTTACCTGAATCTGAATCAGAATGTGCATGTTTGTGTACAATAGTAAGCATGTACATTTATGTTTAGAATACACAACACAGAAGGATAGTTTAAAATGTTTTCTGTTGATAGATAGATATGAAAGAAAATATTTAACAAAAATCTTTTAGGTTACAGTAGAAGGCATTAGGTTCATCTTAAATTCTGATATTGTATAATCTTTTTGATAATTGAGAAATTACATATAAACATACACATAGGTTTTACTAATATGGATAAAAATGTTTCATGATTCTAATTACTTCCAAAGTAATCATTTGTACAACATATTGAAAGCTCGATCAATTTCTTTAAGAATAGGCAGAAATCTCATAAAATAATGACTTTAATGATATGGATTCTGTTTTTCTAAGATTTTTATCTTACCACTCAGAAAGTGGAGGCAGAGGGATGCTGAATCAAAGGCCACTGTGGGCTACATAGTTAGTCACAGGCTAATCTCATATTTTGTTAAGTGAATGTGCCTGTAAACACAGAGACAAAAATTGAAATTGCAAAATTGAAAATAAATCTATAAACCCAAATGGTATTGATTTTCACAAAGAGGAAAAATTAATAAATGAGAGCAATGAACAGACGAATAGGATTTATGTTCCCCTCTCTTCTCTCTCCCTCTACCTCTTCCTTTCCCTCTCTTTGTTTGTCTTTGTGTTCATGAGTGTCATAATAAAATCCATTAGTTTGTACAATGAGTGAGTGTTAACAAAATATTATTCTAAGATTATATCTGTATTTTAAAGTGATTCCATTTAAAAGAACTAAGACATATACCCTTCTGTCCTCTAGCAAATTAATGAACACAGTTCCTCATTTTTACCAAGAGAAAAATCTGCCAAGGTTTTCAAACTTTGTGAAGTATAAAATCAGAGAAACTTTGATCTAATTTTCAGTTTAAGATTTTTTGGATTGCCTATCTCTTCTTTGTTCCAAAATATTCCAGTATTGAGAAACTAATTGAGTGGAGGTATTTCTCATCAACTCAGTCAGTGTAAAATGATTGCATTACTTAACATTGGTATAAAGCCTATTAAAGTTAATGGAATAAAGAATTATGCCACTGAACTAGAAGTGATTGCAATGGCTCCAATAGAAGCAAATGGGGAGAACGGGCAGGGAAGGTTACATTTCCCTCACATTTCTTTACATACAGCCTTTGCGTTGGGTTGAAGTGGAAATTAGGGGGACACTAACATCTACCTAAAAATGTGAATTAGATTGTGTGTTTATTTGTTTCTGTAGCTTCTTGCAGTTTTGGGTATTCAGTGAGATTATTATATCAGCTCATTGTGTAATGTACTTGCCTTTTGCATCATAACCACATCATTGCAGCATCTCCCATTATTCCTTATTGCTTGCTTATTATGTCATTAAGTAACAGAAGAATAGGTTTGTCCTTGTCATGGTATTTCTTACAATCAACATGGTTGCTATTTTTTTCTTACATAGGCATAGAATAAATAAAATTATTTTTAAAGTAAAAGAAAAACTGTGATTGGGTAATTTGCCTGTATGTATGTCTGTGCAGAACCTGTGTGTCTGTTATGCATAGAGGCAAGTGGAGGGCACTGAATCACATGGAACTGAAGTTACAAATGGTTTTGAGTGGTCATTTGGGAGAGGAGATAAACCTGCGTCCCATGAAATAATAGCCTATTCCCCTAATACAGTAACACATCTTCAAGTCCCAGAATACAATTCTTCAGATCACTGCAAGTGCTTTACTCTTCTCTAGATAACATCTTTCGGCAGAAGAGATTTCTCACTTTTTACATATAAGACTTAAAATTTTAACCACCAATTTTTACTCTTTAAGCATAAAATATTTTGTATGTATTTCATTTTCCTAACCTTTAAGCACAAACTACTTTGTATATATTTCATTTTCCTAGGAAGCAGATTCTTGAGAAAAGACACCTGTAAAAATTACATACTTACGTGTATTTTGTCCAGAGTTCTTCACAGAATTTAAACAAACATTAGCTTCCTAGCATGGTTGAGGAATTAACACAGTAAGGGGTGGGCACATGTAATTTGAATATCTCCAGTAAATCTGCAGTAGGCCGCCTGTAGAAATCTGAGAGACTTTACCATGTATTTCTAGTATGAATCCTCAAGCAAGCAAGGCAGAACTTGAGAAGTTTGGCATATTACATCTCAACAGCAATTCCTTCTCCCTCCCCTCCCCACAGCCTCACCACCCCCCTACCTTCCCTCTCTCCCAGATTCAACTTTCCTGGCTCTACTCAGAAAATAAAAACAGGCTTCCAAGGAACATCAACCTAACTTGACATACCAAGCTACAGTAAGACCTGGCATATACCATCACAGCAAGGCTGAACAAAGCAGCCCCATAGGAGTCAAAAGGTCCCACAATCAGGCAGAGTGAGAGATAGTTTTCTCCCTTGCTCCCCATGTTAGGATTCCCACAAGAATACAAAAGCTACTCAGTCATAGCATACAGAGGACCTGGGTCAGACCCGTTTTGGTGCCCCGAGCTCTCTGAGTTCCCATGAGACCTGGTCAGTTGATTCTGAGCGCCCTGTCCTTGTGGTGTTCCTAGCCCCTCTGGTTTCTCTGATCCTTCCTCCCATTCCTCCACAGGACCGCTGGAGCTCTGTCTTATGATTTGCTGTGGTACTCTGCATCTGCTCCCATCTGCTGATGGATGAATACTCTGTAGTCTCTTTGATGATGATTCTTCTAGGCATCCATGCCAGCACACTCTATATGCTGGACAACCTGAAGGTCAAAGGTTTTGTGGCTAGGAAGGTGTCTCAGTCCTTTCATCTGAAGCCTTACCTAGTTATAGAAGATGGCTCTTTCAGGTTTTGTCAGTCGTTGTTCTGCAGTTGGCCTGGGTTCCATATCTGGTGGGCTTCCAGATGAGAACAGATGGACCTCAAGATCCAAGGTCTAGTTCAGGGGTAACTTATAGCTTTCAGGGAAAGACCCATGCATTAAGCCATCTTACCTGGTGTGGTGGAAATGAGGTTTCCACTGGGTGTTACAGTCAGCTCTTTTAGAATATTTCTGGTACCATACTACTGTGAAAACTCAGGCATTTCCAAAAGCCTGTGATGGTACCAAAGTGTTACAACCCAATGTTAAGTTGCCATGCTAATCATGGAAGAGGACCTAAGTGGAATCCCAGGAAGGAATGTCATGTGAGACATGCCCAGCTGGTTGCTTCTTGGTGGTCAACACCAATCTCTTAGCACATGGTAGACTGACAGGAAGTCAAATCTTTGGTATTACATAAGCTCACAGGCTTGAGGAGAGGCTGCCTGCTTGGGAAAGGCCTCCGTTCCCCAGAATAAATGGATTTACAGATAGTCATGGTGGAGGAATCATGTTTATTTTATGAATCGGAGACATTTATAGACCGTGGGCAATGGAAGGTGTTTTTAGAGGGAGTGTGCCCGATTCGCTAGGGACATGTAACAAAATAGCCCTGTCATGAGACGGGGAAAGGTAGTACCTAAGTAGCCTATATTTAGGGGGAAGAGCTCCAGGAAATGTCAAATGGCATTGTTTGAAAGCCAAGACACCAAGATATCTTATTAGCATAGGGTGGGTATCTCCAGAAATACCCAGTTGCATGCTGAACTGGTTTCTTATCAGGAAAGGGGTAGGCTTGTAGTCTCCATGCTGGCTTTGGAATGTTTCCTTGAGTTTATAGGGTTCAAGTAGAGAGGGGACCCCACTGAGAAAGGGAGTACAGTCACTGTATACCAAGATCAGAGGCTATCCTCAAATGCTACACTTTGACCTTAGCAGAAGAACCTCACAATGTTCCATTTTCCCCATTACTGGGAGTTTTTTCTAGGGTTATTCTCATAGATTCCAGAGTTTCATTGCACTCTGTTTTCTTAAATTCTCCCCAATTCCAGATATTTTCTTGCTCCCTCACCTCCCACTTGATCCCTCCTGTTCCCAACCCCACCTGGCTCCAATCCACCCTCAAAATCTACTTAGTTTGGACATATGAAAGAGTGAGTCTGGCTTCTTCATTTGACACAATTATGTCCGTTTTTTACTGACATTTCTGAACATGATGTGGCCATTTTTAATCTGCTTTAATGTACCTCAATTAAATGGTGGACTCATTTTGAGATGCTATCCTTAGGACACAATAAAAATTAAAATCTATCAATTATCTAGTAACACATATGCTCATATGAGTTATTGACATGTAAGTTAAGATTGAGAACAGGTCAATGAGTCCAAAACAATCAAATGCAATAAATATGTATGTGTTTTGTTTCAGAGACTCAGCATTGTAGAGCAGAAGTATCATTTTTCTTCACAAGGAAAGATCATTTATCCTAGATAAGACTAAATTTTCTTAGGCTTTCTGCTGGTTTGGAGAAAAAAGTTTCCCCTAAATAACAAGAAACCACAACTCATACTTAAGTGGCACCACTTTTGTATATTCTTTTGGTTGCATTGATAACAATCTTTATTTAATATGCAAGACCTCCAAGCCAGAAGAGCATAAAATCATGGCAATAACAAGAAAAGACCAGGCTGGAGAGATTGGTCAGTAGTTGCTAGTGAAATTTACTTTTGGAGAGTACCTGGGTTCAGTTTTACCGCCCATGTCAAAGATCTCACAATTGCCTGCAACTCCTGTCCATAGCATCTGATTCCTTGGCGTCTCGGGCTTGCAGAAACACCAGCGCACATATGTGCATATGCACATACACACACAGAACCACCCACATATACATAAATTAAGATGATACAATATTCAAAAATAATAGTAAAAAGAATTAATTGGTTCCCTAGTCTATTAGCAGAAATAAATACTTGTGTATAGTAGAACTTACATTTATCTGTTTATTAATTGGGGATTTAACATGATGGATTCTTGTGGAAGTTGGCCATGGATGGCCTTTCCCACTACCATTGTTCACTATTCATATGGAACCAAAGTGGAGAATCTACCAACTACTGAGTATTTTTGTCCTATATACACATTAAATTTATAAATTAAATAACAAGAATGGGTGTGGGGACTATTATACTTACTATGAGATGGCCATGATCTAAAGTTTAATTAGCCACCTGCTTGATATAATGTTCTACTCTAGTATGATATTTTAAAATTAGTTTTAAACACTACCAATTTGTTCACACACACGTGTGTGCATGTGTGTGTGGGGGGCAGGGGTAGGTGTGTGGGTATGTGAGTGTGTGAATACATACCATGTCAGGCATGGAGAATACAGAAGAAAATTTGCAGAAGCAATGCTGTCCTTCTACCTTGTGGGCTCTGGGAAACTCACTTATATGATCAAAGTTTTTATAATTTTGTTCATAGTGAAGCTACATAGTATGAGGAAATAGTACTGTGTTCTATCTGGAATTTAAGAGCTCAGGGCCATTGTCCAATCATAAATGGGAGATGTAATTATTCAGTTTCTTCAAATACAAATTTGTTCTTGTAAAAAGCATCAGATGCCCTGCTCAAAGGCTGGGAGAATGACTTAAAATAGAAGGCTTGTGTTATTTAGCAAAGGGCAGTCTCAAGAAAAAAAAATGGTTTAAGCCTAGACATTCATTTGAAAAACCTAGATTTGTATATGTAATTTAGTTTAGAGCTCTTAACACTTCAACTACAATATCTCTTCTTTTATTTCTGAGTATAAGAAGAAATAAATAAATTTCTCACCAACAACACAGCATTGTAGGACTTTATAACTGAGCCTAATCCACTGCTGATTGACGGCATTGTCTATTATTATAACAAAACGTGACTTGCCTTTGATTGTTGTGTTTCAACCAAGATCTAGTTACTCATACTCATTTTACCCCCACAGAGCTCAGTTGTTTGTTATTTAATATATATAAATATCAGGATACAGATTATTATCTAACATAAACAGATATGAGATACAAAAATAGGATGTTTAAGAATTACTTATTATAAGTGTTCACAAAACGATTTTGGTATGTTTCTTAAAGAAATAAAAGAATTGATTGGGGGGAAAGGGTCAGATTCTGTAGTTAAATGTCAGTTCCAAAGTGTCATTCATATGCTTCATATTTTCTAATCAGGAATAAAGGCTTTGATTCTTGCTTGGCTGAAATTTTTCATATCACTAGAAAAGGGCTTTGTGCAGCCTTATGTTATGAAATGAATCTGGGTAGCCTAGGGCTAGCCATTATAAATCATAAAGAAAGTCAGGTTTATTGAATATCAGATTTCCATTAAATCATATTCATATACAAAGAGACAGTTCAAATTGTAATTGAGGTTGTCAGATTTTATTCATCTTACAGAGGATTTTTTTCCAGCTACACATTACTCATTCCTTTATGCTTGTATTCAATTTATCAGAGGTCTCTGTGATGTAAGTAGATAAAAAAATGGACAGGCTGAAGGTTTTCTGTTACTGATAACAAAACACTATTGATTTTTTGATCATAAAGAAATACTTCTCCTTATACAAAACCTTGTAACTTATCATGCCATATTAAAAGAAAAAATAAAGCCAATCAAAAGAAAAAACAATTGTGTACTTTTAAAAAAAATAAAATAACATACCAATTCTCAAAAAATACACTCAAGATCAAGCAAATTTATTTATGAAATTTCTAGCTAGTTGTTATGGCTCACATCTGAAATGCTGGTCCTTCGGAGGCTGAGGCGGTAAGATGTTTGGCCTCCTAATGTGTGCTAAGCCAGCCTAGTTTAGGTTGTGATATCCTGTGGTTAGAAATTAAACAAATGCAACTAAAATAAATTAGAATTATTTAATTGCTCTAATTACCACTAATATTTTTCATCAATATTTTTCTGATTATGTGAAGTAAAAATTTAGTCAATTAAATTTTTGTAAAAGAGAAATGTACAAATCTTTGAATAAATAATTATAAAAATCTATTGAACTCTCATCTCTTAATATCTAACATATTCTTCTGGAAATCATAAATAGATATATTATTCTACTTTATTTTGTTTCACTTTTTGCTGTCGTTACCATATGGGGGATTCATATAAAAATGTCATGTAAAAGATGATGTTAATATTTGAAAGTCTCAAAATTTCTGTGCTGTTCAATTTAGGCATTTCCTAGCCAATTTAATTGTGATCATGACTGCAAATGCCTCTAGCATGGCTGTCTGTGTCAATATGAATGAGAAGACATTCATATTCTCTGTCTTCTACAGATTTTTTAATAATTCATTCATTTATTTTTTTTATTGATTCAATTCATTTGTTTTCTTTTTTGTGTGTGTGCTTTAGGAATTTTTGCCAGTCTTTACTGTGTAGTAGGAGCTAATAGTGATCCCTGAGATTTCAGCCTATTTATAGACATTTAGTCCTATCTTAGTGGTTTATTTCCTGATGTGAAGACAGCAGTCAAATAGACACACTCAACAAAAATTTATCCCCTACCAAGATTGTAAGGAAGCACCTGTAACAAATAAAACTAATTTGAGAAAAAAATCCAAGCATAAGTTTATCTAATCTATTATTTTTCATTCCACCAAAATTTCAGTAAGTAAGGTATGAATTTTGGTCTATATTGGTGACTTTTCCCATGTTATAACGCTTGATTTTTTTCCTCCACTTTTTTTTATTAATTTATTCTTGTTACATATAAATGGTTATCCCATTCCTTGTATCCAGTGGAGAGTTGGGTATGACTTTCACACATACTCTGGTGCCTCATATTTGACCATGTCCCCTGGAGGGGGAGACCTGGTGGCACTCAGAGGAGGGATAGCAGGCTACCAAGAAGAGACTTGATACCCTATGAACGCTTGATTCTTTTGAATTTTAAAAACAATTTGTGGTAGTTAGAATAGGTTTGGCCAACAGAGATTCATGTGTTTGAATGGTTGGCCATAGGTAGTGGAACTATTACAAACTGTGACCTTATTGGAGGAACCGTGTCACTGCACAGGTGGGCTTTGAGGTTACTTAGGCTCTGTGCAGTAGACATTTCCCTTCTGCCACCTGATGATCACAATATGGAAGTGTCTTTTCTTCCAGGACCAACAAGCCACCATGCCTCCTGCCATGATGACAATATACTAGACCTCTGAAACTATAAGCCAGCCCCAATTAACTGTTTTCCTTTATAAGAGTTGCCTTGGACATGGTATCTCTTCATAGCCATGGAAACTCTAACAAAGATAGATGTCAGTACCAGGGACTGGAGTATTGCTGTGATAAGTCTGACCATGTTTTTGTTTGGAGGAATATGGACTTTGGTACTGTGGGGTATTGTTGTGACAATCCTAAAATATGTGTTTTTAGGACTATGGATTTTGTGAGGCATTGTTGGAGAGCTCTAGGGGATGACTTCTTGAGGACAATTACCAGTCAAGCTGATGTCTTCCTTACTCTACATCTGCATCCACGTGCACATCCAGTTTCATTTAATTAATGTAATTTTTCTTGTGTAGTTGCCATTCTTGAACAGAAGCTAAAATAACCCAGTTGTCATCTTCACTCAGTCCATGAAAGCCCTAAAGTAACTACTCATGCATAAATTCTTCTGAGTCCTAGGTTTACATCAAGCAGAAGGAAACCATTTTGAAATTCCTTTGTGGTCTGGGAAGGGATATCAATTGTGACAGTGGCTCTCCTAGAAGAAGGCATGTTCTCTAAATGGATTATATATCTTCACCACTGACTTAATAGTATACATTGCCTTGAAGTTTTCCAGATTTTCACTGGTGTCTTTAATCTCAATCATAGGCTGAGTTTTAAATGTTAACATCTATTTGGTCACATATGTTACAATCTGGCATATAATGGGTAATGGGGTACAGTGTTAAATTGTATGTTTCTGTTCTAGAATGCCATCATATTATATGAAAATTTATGAATGCACATTTTTTCTGAACATCATCATCATTTTAATGAGCATATGCAGAATATAGTGCATGTGTTAGATGGATGCTAATTCCATTGTAAGCTTCTTTTCCTTCATTGAAATAAAATTATACAACAACTTTGACCTTTTCTTTTTCCAGCCTTTCCCTTGTTGCCCTCTTAGGTTGATGACCTATTTTTCTTTGGTATGTGTGTATGTATGTATATGTATGTATGTATGTGTGTATGTATGTATGTATGTATGTATTACGTGTATATGGAGGCACAAACACACACATACACATACATACATACACACATGCATATACATACATACATTCAATCTGTTGAGTATATTTTTGTTGTTTGTGCTTATATAGTTTTAGGACAGGTTCCTCTGTATTGGACAACTAGTAAGAGTGTTCATGCCTAGAAGAGGCCAATTCACCTGTTCTCAGCAGTTATTAGACTCCTGTATCTCTTTCCCCATGAGTGGCCTTCAAAATTCCTCTAATTCCAGGTTAACTTGTCCTTTGAAATTGCCACTACTCTGGTCTTGTTTATGTAGCCCATTTAGAAAATAATCGTCCAGTGCAGACTTCCTGATAATGTAGATCTTACAATATGTACTTTCTTCTTCTTCAGTATTCCCTGAACCATAGATGTAGGGGATTTGTAAGCTATTTTATGCAAGTTGTCAACTCAACTGCAACACCTCGAGACTAAGACAAAGGGCAGCAGAACAAAATATCTGTGAAAATTCAATAAGTGACACAAGTTATTGGTGAACTAAAGCTGTCTAATGGACCCACTCAAAAGGAGGAGAATGCCTGATAATAAACCTAACCAACTCCTACAGCTAGTAAGGTCAAAGGCACTAGAAAACAACCAACTACCATCACCTTTAGAGCAGCATGAATGGTTATACATTCTAAATCATAGCCTTATAGCCATAGATTAACATAGCTACCACCTCTCAAAAGGAAGGCTGTCTTGAAAGCAAATGGAGACCATCACAGAAAAGAAAAATTGCACAAAATGCAGAGATCAATAGATTTCAGAGAGCCCAACACCAGCAGATACTTCTACATCCCAGTTCCTCCTGTGAGCTTCTTGAGAGAGAGGCAAGGTCACAGACAGAGGTTATGGTTTCCAAAAGTGCTCAAATCAGCTCCTTTCAAGTTTTCAAGTCTGAGAGGTCATCTCTGCCATGTTTTTACAGGAAATAGCACCTTATAGTTTGGTAATTCTGACTATACTATATGGGATCATCATGTTATGAATTCTGAATAGTTAACTGATAAATTAATTTCTCTTTTATGACCACTAAGTTGAGTTGAATAATGCTGTCTTTAGTGATGAAATCTGATGGTTAGAGGGAGTATTACAAAGCATTTTAAATGACTGAAAAAACATATGACATGTTTATGGCTTTCTTCTAAAAATATTGGATGTCTGCTATCTTCAACTGATTATCCTAAAATATGTGATTTGTTGAATTATATCATTGTGTCACTGAAAGAGTACATGGAATATTTTCTCATTAATACTTATATTAGTATATCATTCACTTTTTAGGCAAACAAACTTGTAAACTTAGTATTATCTCATTATAAAAATAATTTCTTTTATAACATATTATTGATTTATTATGAATATTATGTATGCATCTACACACATGCAAATGCATTTATATTAGTTATGGCAAGATACTTTTTCTGAGTAGACATAAACTGATTTATTATATTTTTACTCCTAAAAGATAATTGATTAGCTTGTCAATTAGATAGATACAGAGATGTATAAAAACAAATATTTTACAATTTTTCCCGAGCACATCTTATGTTCATGCTTTGTTTAACTGTTAGATCTCTAAATTAAGATAATTAATTATATTATGGATATATATATATATATATATATATATATATAATTTAAAACAAATTAGATAGGCACATATATGTTCAGAAAATAAAATTTGGATTTATAGTAACATTTTTATTAATTTCCATTAACGTAACTTATCCTTTAGTCATTCCTTTGAACTTCAGTCATATATTCTGTACAATGAGCCATGTATATTTTTATATGCTTTTATATTCAAATACAAAATTTAATTTATTATTAGCTTCATTCACAATTGATTCTTGTGTGTTTCCATTTTTCCAAACAGCAAAACTTTGTCTCTAATTATTTATGCCACATGTGTCATTGATTCTTGAGATTATAATTTTACATGTGAAAAATAGGATAAGAATAGGCATTTTTCAGAGAATATGTTAGTATTATCACTCAAGACACTAAATGTGTAGTGTACTCACAGTTTTATCTATGCAAACAGAATCTGTTAGTGTGTATGTGTGTGTGTGTATGTGTGTGTATGTATGTGTGTGTGAGTGTGTGCATTACACTATATACTAGGCATCCCATAATAGTTATTTATGTTGTGTGTGCTTACTAAAAACAAAAATGAGATTTGCCATGAACTCTTTTTCAAGACCAATGATATCTACCCAGTATCTACCAAATTTATAAGCTTCTCTATGCTCTGAATTGTCTCTCCTCTTGTGACTTTGGAAATAACTTTTGTCTTGGTAATATTCGACAATAGTATACTACTTTGCCACATTTCAGGTGAATTTCTCAACCATTATCTTGATATGTAATGATTTTTTATTTTCCAGTGGTCTACAAATTTGATCATTGGAGGTAATAATTGAAGCATTTTTAATTGGCTTCTAATTTTTTCTTTCTGTGGAAAGTTCTCAAAAAAGAATAATAATGACGTGACTAAAGTGGAGAAGGTTCACATCTTGTATAAACCATTGAGAACAAAATATTACTGATAGCATCAATATATATCACCCAAACACAGCAATGTTTTCTGTGTTTGGGAAATAGGTTTTAGAACACACCAAAACAAAGAAGCAAATAAACCATAACAAATTAATTCAAAACTTTCTTGATATGGTTCACATTCTAGTAGATGTTGGTATACCATATAACTTGGTCTACTTGTTCAGCATCAATTAGACAAATTATTATTATTTAACTAAGTACTTTAGACCTTATTAAAATAAGTATAAAAAGAGTATATTGTTATATATGTATGTAGTATAAAAAATACATGCAGCAAGAAGAACCATGAAAGAATCAGGAATTATATGAATGTTACATTCAAGGTATTTTGATTAATTACATTTGGCAGCCTTCTAGAAAGAGTCTTTCCTATCTTGGTAAGTCTAAAATTCTTAATGAGAATCAATATCTATCCTCTCTCATCTCTGCCAATACAAAACCTCTATCTATACCTAAAGACATGTTAACCTATAAACGGCTTAGGCTACTTGTAAGACTAAACTATCAGAACTTCCACCCCATCAGAGACTTGAGAAGGAATGAAAGTTAATTACTTGAGTGAACTAGAAGTGCAAGTTAGCAGCTTCCAGAATGAGAAGGGGAAAAAAGAAAAAAATGAGAGAGACAATTTATTGCCTAAACAGTCACACAAACTTTATATAATGTTGGAGCATCTTCAGGCTTCTGGCCCAATAGAGCTGACAGACATATTTGTGAGACAAGAACAATGGAAGACTTGGCAGAGTTTGGCCATCAACTCTGCCTATATCCAAATTTGTCTATTTTCAGGCAGAATTCTGTCTGTTGCAGAAATAAGGACATTCTGACCAGTGGTTAGTTTGCCATGATTGAAGCCATCTCCATGGAGGATCTTTGATGCTCATCTTCTGAGATAGGTTATGTGTTGCCAGGAGTTAACTTGTCTTGTTGTTAAAGAATCTTTAAGATACAAAAAGCTTCTTAATGCCATATTCTGTAGGTCTCTGAGTCATTCAAGGCTTTATCTAACTATTTTGCCTTACTTAACTATAGGATCATATCTATCTGTTAAACCTAGGATATATTCTTGTGATTAAAAATGGGTTAGTATTTGACATGACCATAATTGATCTAATAACAAATGGCTTGTATTACTTAATTATCCTAATCAGCCTGCAATATAGCACTTTACATATATTGGAAGTAAACTTTATATTATACTTGAGTTGTATGAGTTCTACTCATATATATATAAAATCTATGTAGGGAATAGTCTTAAATTTGAGTTCTGTATCAATGTATTTTTAATTTTATTTTGTATCAAAGTACAAAGTTCTATACCAATAAATTAAAGATAGCATTTTTTGTTAGTAACATGTAAGGCTTTAGGTTGAAGAGTAGGCTTAATAATCTTCTTTTGTTTTCTATCACCCACCTATATTTCTATACCCCCTTCTCTTATTTCAACCCCTATCTTCATATCTATAAAAGAAAGAAAGAAGAGGAGAGCCATCCCTGGGTCCAAACTTATTTCCTCTGCGAATAAGACCAATCATAACTTATAAACAACTCAGGGCCATCTCTCCAAGCATGATGTTTTAAAATATAAATAGGAAACACAGTTATCTGTTACCAAGAAACCAGATAAAAGCTCTTTTTAAAAAAAAGTTTAAAAAGTCAAGAAAGAACAGTGCTAAACCTGCCACGAATAATGACCTAGAAATGGTTCCCCACAAGAGATGGCATTATATGCACTTTGCCAAATGTATATGTTTTATTTCCGGAAAGAGCCCTATAAAAAGCAAGTGTATAGACAAGTTGAGGAACATGTATAGAAAACGTGGCCCACTTAGAGGATTGGAATCATAGCGGCATGCAGACAGAAAGAATATATCATCATCTCTTTGCATGCATCCAGGATCTTTTTAAACACAGCTTTACCTGTAAATCAGTTTTTCTTAATTTGTAACAATCTGTTTTACTTGTACATTATAGAGTATAAAATAATTCATATCTCACTGAGATTATTTGTGTTTCAAGACTGCTTTTACTGTGTGCTATTAAAGGATTTTTGAAGACCAGTAAGAGAACAGATTCTAGGGTCATCTTATATACATAACTTGGTAGTCAATCTTAGGTATCTACCATTTTAAACTGTAATCTTAAGTATCTACCATTTTAGGGGTACATTCTTAATACTCATGAGAATTAAAATTTACATGTGTAAGGCATACAAACAGCAGCATAGGATAAAAGTTTTTCTCCAGGGTGAAAGACATTTTGAAAGAAGGAAGAAAGGCAAGATGGAGTAATTACTTGAATACTGTCACCTGATCCAACGCTTTTGTAAGATGGGTCCAGTGTGGGCAGTGGTTAGACATCTGGATTGAAAAGTGAGAGCAGATTGCAAAGGAAAAACATTGGCGATCTGTCTTAAGTATTCCATATTCTCAACCTGAGGGAATCAGAATGTTATGTATTTAGGAGCCTGTGAGGATTGCTGGCTCAAGATATGTATTTGAAACAGGGCAACAACAAAAGTTCAGGTCATATTTGCCCATCATCCCAGGTAATGACCTTATGTAGATACACTAATAAAATACTGATCACTTTTCTGTTTGACAGCTGCAGATATTGGCAAGTATAAGATTACGGAATTGTGAATGCTGTCCAAAAACAGTACTGCCTTAAATAAAATTCTAATTTAAGGACTCACAGTAACATATCACCAGAACTGTTCATGTAATGCCAATTCCATAGAAAAATGCTAATTAAGAATAATGAAAATTGTAGTCATCAGAAATGATGGTTGTACATAAAATACTTGGCTTCAACATATAATAGTTGAAAAGAAACAAAATCCTAAGGACATGAAAGGTCTATGTATAAAGAATACATATTCTTTTTGATTTTTAATAAATTTTTTGAGATTGTAATATATTTACATAACTTATACCTTCCATTTTCTCCCTCCAAACTGTCTGCTATCCCATTCCTTGCTCTTTTTCAAATTCATACCTCCTTTTTAAAACTGCCATTGAATGTATATATGTATGTACATATACATATGTATACCTAGATCTCACTATCTTAGTTTGTATGTTACTTATGTATGTTTTTAGAGTTGAACATTTTGTTTGTATAACCAATTGGTTTACTGTTCCATGTGGAAACTATTTGTCCCACTCTCACTATTCTTTAACTGTCTGTAGTTATTTGCCTAGGATTGAGGCCATGTTGGCTTTCTGTGTGTACTCTGTCATGACTATTGGTATCATCTTTGTTCAGCTCATATTTGCGCAGTCGTGTTTGTGAGACTATATGGGTGTAGCTTTTAGAATTGATGAGGTAAGGCCTAGAAACTATTTTGAACAGCTAATCTCAGACACTCATAAAATAGATGGCAACAGTAATATAAAAACTCATTTTTAAAAGTTAAAACAGATTTACTGATTACTGCTATTATTGTTATAGTTCTTATTATTATATTCTTGGTGTGAACATTGGACTCAGAGTCCTTTGCATGCATAGCCAACATTCTTTGACAAGCCACATACTCAACCCTGAAACAGATTTAAAATTGATCATTAAATGTTACGCAAGGAGACCATCAAGTCTGGTGGATCTTGACCCAAGGAGACCTGCATAAACTGTTGCACCAACCAAGGACAATACATGCAGTTAAATTTAGACCCCCTTTTCAGATCTAGGCAATGGACAGCTCATTCTCCATAGTTGTAGGGAAAGCAGGGACTGCCTCTGACATGAACTCAGGCGCCCCAAATTGGATCACATCCCCTTGGTGGGGAGGCCTGGCGGAACACAGAGGAAGGGGAAACAGGCTATCCTGAAGAGACCTGATATGCTGTGGCCATAGGGTAGGGGAGGAGGTCCCTTTCTGTCACAGTTCTTAAAGAGGCAATATGGATGTAGAATGCTTTTGGTAGGATGGCCATTTTCACTATTTAATCCTACTGATCTATGAGCATGGGAGAGTTTTCCATCGTAAGATATCTTCTTCATTTTCTTTTTCCAGAGATTGAAGTTCTTGTCACACAGTCTTTCACTAGTTTGGTTAGAATTACACCAAGATACTTTGTATTATTTGTGGCTATTGTTATGGGTTTAGTTTTCCAATTTTTTTTCTCAGCCATTTATCATTTGTATGCAAGAGAGCTACTGATTATTTAAGTCAATTTTTATTCCAGCTACTTTACTGAAGGGGTTTATCAGCTATAGTATTTCTCTGGTAGAATTCTGGGGTCCCTTATGTATACTATCTCATCACCTGCAAATAGGATACTTTAATTTCTTCCTTTCCAAATTGTATCTGCTTAATCTTCCTTAGTTGTCTCATTGCTCTAGCTAGGACATCAAGTACTATTTTGAAGAGTTATGGAGAGAGTGGAAAGCCATATCTTGTCCCAGATTTTAGTGCACCTGCTTGAATTTCTTTCCATTTAATTTGATGCTGTCTGTAGGCCTGTTGTATCTTGCTTTTATTATGCTTAGGTATGGGCCCATATCTTGTATCCCATGTCTTTCCAAGACTTTTATTATAAGTGGTTGGAGTCTGTCAGAGGACATCTATATTGGGATAATATCCTCTTATAAGTGTTTATACACCATGTGTGTCTTTCTGGCTCTGGTTTACCTCATTCATGATGATCTTTTCCAGTTCCATCTATTTGCCTGCAAATTTCAAGATCTAAGAAGATATCAGAAAAAAAAGAAGATATCAGAAGATGGAAATTTCTCCCATGCTCATGGATTAGGAGAATCAACATAGTTAAAAATGGTCATATTACCAAAATCAATCTAGAGATTCAATGAAATCCCTATCAAAACACCTACATATTTTTTTACAGATTTTGAAAGGTCAAGTCTCAACTTCATATGGAAAAACAAAAAACCCAGAATAGCTAAAAGCAATCCTATACAATAAAAGATCTTTCAGAGGAATTTCTATCCTTGATCTCTAGTTGTAATATAGATCAACAGTAATAAAAATTTCATGGTACTGGCATAGAAATATAATTTTTAATCAATGGAATTGAATTAAAGACCCAGAAATAAACTCACACACCTATGGACACCTAACTTTTGGCAAGGAAACCAAAACCATACATTGGAAAAAGGATAGCATCTTCAATATGTTGGTATAACTTGATGTTTACAAGTAGAAAAAGGCAAATATATCCATGTTTACTATCCTACACAAAACTAAAGTACAAGTGGAGTAAGCATCTCAACATAAAACCAGACACATTAAATCTGTTAGAAGAAAAATTGGAGAAGAGCCTTGAACATTGGCACAGGAACCAACTTCATAAACAGAACACCAATAGTTCAGGCTCTAAAAACAACAACTAATAAATGGAACCTCAGGAAACCGAAAAGGCAAAGGAACACAGAGTTTTGAAGTAAGACCTGATAATTTTTTGTTTACTCAGTTTCTGTTGTTATGTCCTCCTTTTCATTTCTGATTTTCTTAATCTGGATACTCTTTCTCTCTGTCTTTTACTTGGTGTGGGTAAGGGTTTGTCTAGCTTGTTGATTTTCTCAAAGAACCAGCTCTTTATTTCATCAATTTTTTGTACTGTTTCTCTTTCTATCTATCTATCTAATTTATTGATTTCAGCCCTTAGTTGGATTATTTCTTGCTGTCTACTCCTCTATGGTGTGTTTTCTTCTTTTTGTTCTGGAGCTTTAAGATGTGCTGTTAAGTTGCTAGTATGTGATCTCTCTAGTTTTTATGAAAGCTCTTAGTGCTATGAACTTTCCCTTAGCAGCGCTTTCTCATTGTGTCCCATATATTTTGGTGTATTGTGCCTTCATTTTCATTGAATTCTAGAAATTCTTTATTTCCTCCATGACCCAGTAGTCATTGAGTAGTAGTTGTTAAGTATCCATGAGTGTGTAGGGTTTTTTTTTTTTTTTCTGTTGTTGAAATCTAGCTTATTCCATGGTGGTCTGATAAGATACAAGGGTTATTTCAATTTTGTTGTATCTGTTTAGGCTTGCTTTGTGACCAAGTATATGGTAAATATTCAAGAATGTTCTGTGAGCTGAGAAGAATGTATATTATTTTGTCTTTGGATGAAGTGTTCTGTAGATATACTTTACGTCCATTTGATTCATGACATCTGTTAGTTTCATCTTTTATCTGCGTTGTTTCTGTCCCATTGATCTCTCCATTGGTGAGAGTGGGGTGCTGAAGTCTCCCACTATTAATGTGTGGAGTTCAATGTGTGATTTAAGCTTTAGTAATGTTTTTTTTATGAATCTGAGGGCCCTTATCTATGACATAAATGTTCATCCAGGTGTACCTTTTGATTGATAAGTATAAAGTGTCCTTTCCATCTCTTTTGAATAATTTTGTTTGAACAATTATTTTACTAGATACTAAAATCGCTACTCCAGCTTGCTTCTTTGGTTTGTGTCTTGTAAATCCCCCTTTCCACCCCTTTACTCTGAATTATTGTCTATATTTGTTGCTGAGATGTATTTCTTGTATGCGGCAAAATAAATGGTTTCTGTTTTCACGTTCTTTTTGTTTGCTTGTGTCTTTGGGCAACTGAGTCAATTAATGTTGAAATATATTAATGACCAAAAATTGTTAATTATTCTTATTTTGATATTGGTGGTTGTAGAGTGTTTTTGTGGTGTGTGTGTGTCTGTGTGTGTATTCTTCTCTTCTGTTGTTTGTTTTTCCGATATGGGATTATATATTTCCTGTGTTTTCCTAGATGTAGTTAGCTTTCTTGATTTAGAGCTTTTTTTTCTTCTAGTATATTATTTAGGGATGTATTTGTTGGTATATATCGTTTAAATTTCTTTTTGTAGCAGAATATCTTGTTTTCTCCATCTATGGTGACTAAAAGTTTTGCTAGGTCTAGTAGTCGGCACTGACATTTTTGGTCTTTTAATGTCTATAAGATATTTTTCCAGCCCTTCTGGTTTTTAGAGTCTCTCTTGGGAAGTCAGGTTTAAAACTGATAGGTGCCTTTATATATGACTTGGCCTTTTATCCTTTCAGTTTTTAATACTCTTTCCTTGTTCTGTACATTTAGGGTTTTGATTATTATATGATGCTAGGACTTTCTTTTCTGCTCCTATCTATTTGGTGTTTTTTAAGCTTTTGTATGTTTATGGGCATTATTTTCTTTAGGTTGATGAAGTTTTCTTCTATGATTTTCGAGTTGGATATGACTTTCTCACGTACTCTGGTGCCTCACATTTGACCATGTCCCCTGGATGGGGAGATCTGGTGGGACTCAGAGGAAGGATAGCAGGTTACTGAGAAGAGACTTGATACCCTATGAGCATATACAGGGGGGTGGGTAATCCCTCTCAGGAACAGTCATAGGGGAGGGGAATAAGGGGAAAATGGGAGGGAGGGAAGAATGGGAGGATACAAGGGATGGGAGAACCACTGAGATATGATAAGAATATATTAATAAAAACAATTAAAAATATATATATATATATGTTGGGCGTTGGAGCTTGGAGTCCTTTCCTTCTTCTATTCCTAATATTCTTAGGTTTGGTATTTTCATAATGTCCCAGATTTCTTGGCTGTTTTGTGTCAGGAACATTTTAGAATTAACATTTTCTTTTGAATGTTATATTGATTTCATTAATCTTATCTTCTGCACGTGAGATTCTCCCATTCACCTTTTGCGTTCTATTGCTGATGCTTGTGTCTGTAGTTTCTATTTTTTCCCTGGGGTTTTCATCTCCAGGATTGCTTCAGTTTTAGTTTTTTTCATTGCTTCTATTTCCACTTTTCAGTTCTTGGACAGTTTTATTCATTCTTTCACTTGTTTAACTGCATTTTCTTGTATTTTAATTAGGAATTTATTAATTTCCTTCTCCTGTTTGAATTTTCTTGCATTTCTTTAAGGGATTAAATCATATCTTCTTTTAAGACCTCTGTAATCTTTATAAGATAGGACTTAAGATTATCTTCTTTTGCTTCAGTTTGTCAGGGTGTTTATAGATTGATGTAATAGGACAGCTGGTTCCTGGTGATGCCAAACTACCCTGGCTCTTGTCAATTGTGTTTTTAAGCAGGCCTTTAGCTTTCTGTTTGTCCATGGTGTTGGCTAGATATTCCTTATGATGATAGGACTCCTATGAAAAGTTGGCAGAGCTTTGAACTTGATAGTGGAGCTCAAGGAATAGCAGACTGCCCGCTTCTGCTGGATGGCTGTTCCTGGGAACTCCCAGCCCTGAGTGATCCTGGCACTGTCAAGCTTTCTATAGAGAGGATGTTATGGAGCTCTGGATCCTGTCCCCTGACAGGCAGCAGAAAAGCTGTGTGGCCTCTTTCCTAGCTCTACCCAAGGACTGTAGGCTTCCGCCAGAGGGAACATCATGGGTTCTACTGGCTGTGCCTTCTGGCAGTCAGGAGAAAGGATGGGAATGCTCTAAACATTCCTTGGGGACCTGAGGGCTGTTTGATCCTGGGGCCAAAGGAAGGTTATGGAGCTCTGCAGGAAGCAACTTAGTTTGTATGCAATGAATTTGAGATGTTTTGTCATTCTACTTCTTGTTGAACTAAAAGGAAAAGGTTAATAATAACAAATTCTCAAATAAAATAATTTTCTCAGTGTGTTATTAATTATATATAATATTTTTAATATATTTAAGATGTTATCAACATCTAATATTTAAATAGATTGATACAATAATATTAATATATGTCTTATATGCACTTACATAATTATAAATTATTAAATATATTTAAAAATATATGTATATTCAATTATAATTGATTTTTAAACATAGTTTGATATAAAACATGCAAAAAGGAAAACTATATTATAAACATCATCTGAATTTAACTTGTGTAAGTGAGTCTGTCAAAATGTCCACTACTGAAAATCAAGTGGCATTTGATGCTAAAAATCTAATAAAATTATTTCTGTTGTTAATCTTAGTCCTGATTATTCTATGTATACTGTGTAGCTTATTCCTAGCATTATAAACAATACTGATCCCATGGGACTTTCAGTCTAATGTCATTTGTATTTATTTCAGTTCATGTGCTTGTTATATCCCAAGACAGATGTTCTTCCCTAGAGTCACCTCTATATTCAAGAAAATAAACCATAATGATAGGTTTCTTTGGTTCATGTGATTATTCCTCAAACTCAAGGTGGAGCCAATTTCCCTGAGTAAAAAGACTCATAAAAATATATCACTGTCAATTTTCATTCAAAGAATGAAGTTTTGAAAGGTATTTGGATCTATCAGTTGAAGAAAAATAACTTTACTGAAAGCAGCCAGTATAGTGTCCTATGAATACCACAGAAACATAATTTTTAAATTTAGTTGTGGACAAGTCAGTGGACAACCAAGTTTGCACATTCATTTCAAAGATGTAACAGTAAATGATAAGGAAATATTCTGTTAAAATACCCAGAATCAGCTTTTCTTTCTAAATAAACCAATTTCATATGTGCTCTCCAGTAAAATTTCTCATGGGAACTTCCTCAGTACACTATTCTTTATACACTCATCCCCTGTCTTCCACAATGTTTCTCTAATTAGCTCATTTGTCTGTCATGTCTTTTCCATCTAGGATGATTTTAATCAATGAAGGAAGCAAAATGCTTTAAGATTTACCAGGACATGGCACTGAAGACACAAAAGAAACTAACCAGAACTAGGAGGTTTAGATTTTGTTCCTAGTATACTCGAAGTTTCTGAACTTTGAGAATCAGATACTTTGTAACTTGTATAAGTTGCCTTATCAAAAATTAGTAGATTGTATATTTTATCATTCCATTCCAAAAATAAGTTTAGTGTCTCATAATTTTATCTCTGACAGTTATGAGGCTATGGGTTCCTCTCCAGGTTGTTGCATGATTAAAAGTCAAACTGCGCATAGTTAAGAAAATCGTGATGGTTAATTTAAGTTAGAAAAAATAATAGTGAAGAAAAAATATAAACAATAAATGTATATTTGGGCCAACCATGTAAAAGAAATTGGTTGATCTTCCAGTGAGCTTCCCATGTGATCATGATGAGAAAATAGGTAAAATTACTTTGAATGAAGAATGTATGGAGACAAGGAAATATTTGTGTTTTGATAGCTTTTCAAGAATTCAAGTGATAAACAATAATCAAGCACCAATTATATAGATATGAGAATATCATGGAATATGTTTACCTATTTTCTTTCAATTAAGGAAAGATCTATCTCGTCCTCCATCTGTGTACTTAAACCATATTGGACACATAGGTGAACTTGTGGCCAAATAATTTTATACTATTATTTTTTGATATAATTTTTGGTTGAACATATTACTATAAACTCATATGTCTATGACTATTCTGAAGTTTATCTTTTTATCATGTCATGTTCATACAAACTAAGATATAAAGGAAACATATAAACAAGAGCTGCAAGGCTAGACCAAAGGAGAAATTCCTAACATCAAAGTTATAGTATGAGTCATCAAGGAGAATTGATATCAGAAGATATGATCTCATTGCATAGATACACACGATAAAAGGGCATACTATTTCTCAACAGGAAAACAAAGATCTTTTATTTATATTTCAGCTTATCTGATCCATAGTAGATTGAGCAAAATAATCCAATAGTTATGCAGAGCAGATTCTGCCAGAAATTTTCTTTTCCTTTTATGTCCCTTAGATGGTTTGGGGCAGTAAGTTAATATTTACTAATTTTCTGCTAATCCTAAGTACAATTTCAAATGATGTTTGTCTTGATGTACATAGTCACTTAGCATTGAACTGTATGGTATAGTTGATGTCAATTTCATTAAGGAAATGATGGATTCAAAAACAGCATCATTACCTTGGGTGAATAACCTGGTCTAATAAGAATGAGTGAGTTTAGTTGTTTAAGTGCAATGGGAAATGGACAAAACAAACACAAATATGTGGTTCCTGAAAAATGTATTGATCTTGGCCAAACTATTTTTCAAATGAAAAATATGTCTATAAGTAGAGTTGAGTAATGACTGACTTAAGAATTGAGGCAAAAAGAGGACTGACATAAAGGGAGGACAGGGATCAGAATGAACTCTATGGTCTTCTGCAGTCATTATTTGTATTTCCGCAGGTTGTAGTATAAAGCATATATTCTTCTCAGATGTAGCATAAAATGTCCATCCTTTAGCAAAATCTCTGTTTATGTTTTTCAAGACTTTTTAAAAGTCCTTCATTGTTAGCTGTTTTCCTTTTAAAAAAAATGCCTCCTTCTTCTCTGGGGGTTTACTAGCTACCAAACTTCTGTGCTTATTCTAACTGAAACATAATTTGTGAATTTGAAAAGTTGACATTCATATACAAGAGAAAACATGGAATATTTCCTATTGACTCTGACTTACCTCATTTATTATTGTTTCCAGTTTCATCCATCATATTCAAATTTTGTAATTTTTCTTATTTTAGTAAGTGCTTTTCATTTTATTTTTCTTACAATCAACTTTCATCATATTCTTTACCCCTGCACAACTCCTACCAAACCTTTCCTGCCTCTCTACCCACCTAAACCTCATATTATTTCTCTTTTCATGAAGGGAAAACAAAAAACAAACAAACTAATATATATATATATGTAACATATATAAATATTTATAATACATTATATATAACAAAGAAACATGCAGTCCATTTTGTGTTGGTCAACTACTGCAGATCACACAAGTCATGACACCAGCCTTGGAGTGTGGAGGATTTATCCAGTACTACTTCATTAAAGAAAATTGCTTTTTCTTTTCCTAGCAGATATCAATTGAAAATAACTTCTTGGTTATGGATAGAACTTTGTGTCCATTTTCCCTGTTCAAAGCTGAGATTTTTGTTGTCTGATTTAGGTTGTGCAGACAATCTAAAGGGTGCTACACACTCTGTGAGTTCATCTGTGTATCAGTCATGTTGTTTCTGGATGATACTATTCCCTCAGAGTCACCCACCAGCCTGTAATCTGCCTCCCTATGTTTCCACATAGATCTGATAGCCTTCAAGAGAGAGGCTTTAATAAAGAAATAACCTTTTGATGTGAACATTACAAAACTTCTTACTCTCTTAACTTTGTCTAATTGTTTGTCTTTATGTTAATTATAATACACTTCTAGAAGCTTTTGTGATTAATATAAAACAACTCTTAGGTCTATTGTAAAAATTGTGATTAGAAGTTATTTTATTGTTATCTTCTTTTAGCAAAATAACAGTAGTATAATTTTCGCTAGGATTCATGACTTAGCAAATTTCAGCCCCTTTGCCAATTTAATAGTATGTATGTCAGCTATGGATTCCAATTTACAGAATCAGCAGTAGATCAAATAAAACAAGGGGTAAGTTACTCCAATATCATTGTAAAAACCGGTGGGTAACTTTTAAAATTCCATTTTATGCAGAAAATTAGGTGACCGGCATCCCTTACCTCAATATTTCTACCATATTGATATTTTTCCAAATTCATTTATCATTTTTTATACCTAGGTCTTAGGAATCCAGGAGCCCATATTATAAATCTTTCCACTTTCTTGGCATGTGGATCCCTGTTGCCAGTGTGTTTTAGTCAGAAAATACACAATCTCAGCTAAGTTTTCAATGAACATGAGAAGTGACAGAGATGCTGTTAGGATGTTCCAGTGAGATTTCTTTAACAAATATGCAAGATAAGCCTTCCAAAACTGGCTGGTTTGAGATTAAATTTCAATATAACATGATCTTTTATAAAAATAATAATAGTGCTTTGCAGTAAATCTTGATCACTGAACTTGTGAGCATAGGTAATACAGTACATGAAAGCAAAGTCTTGAGAGAGGACTCACCAGAGACCAATCCTGCTCGTGCTGTAATCTTGATTTCCCAGCATCCAGTGGTATTAGGAAACACAATTTGCCTTTGAAATCATCCAAGCAGAATTGGGTTATACCAATTTGGGAAACATATTATAATATATAAAATATTTTATTATACTATTAATATTAAAGAACTGTATATATATTTTACATACATAGATCAAAACCATATCAATAATTTCCAGTCATTCTATAAGATAAATATACATCCATTTTTCATATAATATGCAAAGACTATATGCCAGTGTATTCAAAACATTTCGTAAATACCACATTAGAAATATGGAAAAATAGGTCTTTTTAAATGAAGTCTTCCTAATTTGTCAGTCTAACTTTAATATTACATCAAATACCCACCCTATCTCATCAGTCAATGTGTTGTAGTTCTCAAAGTATCACTTTTCTAGTTCTTTCCCTGCAAAGTAAAGAAAATTAGAACATGCAAATCTGGGATATGAGCCCACCATCATCTCATTAGGAAGAGCCATGGACACTTTCATCAAGATCTGATGCAGAACTGGAATAAGAGGTAGCTATTTACAACAATCCTCCTGTTAATTATTGTGATGTTTCAGTTTTGATGAACACTTTTAGTAATATGAGCGATCCTTGATGGAGTAGAAATCTTCAGTTCTATGATTTTTAAACTAGTACCAAACCATAATTAAATTATTTTATTAGCTAAGAAAAAATTTTCAGAATATTCTCAATACAATAGCAAAATTGTTCAATTTTGAGTCTCAAAACAAAATTCATGACTTTTCTCTACAGAATGTCAAATGTTCTGTTAAGCATCGAACTTAATCAGACGTACATATTTAATTACTTTCACTCCCTTTGCTTCAGAGTACCCATATCCACACTTCTAGAAATTGTATGTATCCCCATATTGTCCCTTAGCACTTTCTGTACTACAATCTTACTGTGGCCTTCTCTGGAGTCTGAAGTAGCAACAATTTTGCCCAAGGCCTCTAAAATAACCACATATCCCTTTTATAGTGCAAGTGCTACTATTTCACTTCAAGTGATTCATAGTAGCAGCATTTTTCATAATAGACAGAGACTGGAAACAATCCAGGTGTCCCTCAACCAAAGCATGGATAAAGAAACTGTGTTACATCTACACAATGAAGTATTATTCAGCTATCAAAAGCAAGAACATAATGAACTTTGCAGGCACATGGATGGAACTGGAAAAGACTATTCTGAGCGAAGTAACCCAGACCCAGGAGGGCACACATGGTAAATGTTCACTTATAAGCAGGTATTAGCCATATAATTCAATCCACAGACCTAAAGAAGTTAAGTGACAAGAAAGACCCTAGGGAAGATGTTCTCATTCAGAAGAGTAAATAGAATAGACACTGGAAAACAGTTGAAGAGAGGGAAAAATAAGGGAGCTCACCCCAGATGTCCTCTGAAAGACTCCATCCAGCAAGGCATCCAAACAGAAGCTGAGACTCACAGCCAAACTTTGGCAGAAAGCAGTGAGTCTTATTGAAGAGCTGGGGGACAGAAGGACCTAGAGGAGACAGGAGCTCCACAAGGAGACCAACAGAGCCAACAAATCTGGGCACAGGGTTGCCGGAGGAGACTAATTCAGCAACTAAAGACCATGCATGGAGAGGACTTTTGCAACTCAGTTGCTGTATGAGTTCCCTAGTAAAGGGAGCAAGGGCAATCCCTGCCATGGACTCTGCTGCCTGCTCTTTGGTCATGTGCCCTGGCTGTGTGCCTTACCATGCCACATAGAAAAAGATGCAGGCAAGACCTGATGAGACTTGATTGACTAGGGTCAGTTGGAATGGGAGCCCTCTATGAGGAGAAAGACAGGGGCATAGCAAGAAAAGAGGGAGGGTGGGTCTGGGAAGAAACAGGGAAGTGGGCTACACTTGGGATATAAAGTGAATAAATTTAAAAATAAATGTATATTTAAAAATGAAAAATATAGTAGTGAAACATGTGTTTTTCTGAGAAATAACTACAGTGTTCTTATAGAAAGAATTGACAGATAATGAATAATACAGTTAATGTCAAAGAGGTCTTGAAAACGAGATGTTTTTGTGTAGTTTCTGTATTTTCATGAGTTACACAGAGATTAAATCTTGACTTTCCCCTAGTTATAAGTTTAAATATTAGAAAGACATACTAGAAATTAAATTCAGTGGAATGGGAAGATGACTCAATGGATAACAGCTTACTATGCAAGCCATGAAAATTATAGGCAAATCTACAGACTCAGGGCATATTCTATATGGTCATGGCAGCCCACCAAAGAGTCCAGCCCCTAGAAGACAGAGAAAAGGAATTCCTGGAATATATTGGTTTGTTTTCTATGTACTGACATGGACAGTGGTACACTGAAATAATAAGTCAATGAATAAGATGGAAAGTAATAAATTCAGCTCCTGATATCAAGCTATGACCTCTACATGCATGCCACAAATTCAAGTCAACCTGCACACACGTGTATCCATATATTTGTGAACATGCACACAAACATACCACACATTCATATAAATGTAAAAAGATAAGTGGTAGACATTTATTAATACAATGTATGGATAAACTTTTTAAAATATTACTTTTAAATCATGTTAAAGCATTATTTTAAAGGAAAAAGTTAAATACATAGAGAAAAATGATTTTTTGAGTAAGTTTATATTCATGACAAATTAAAAGTATTCAATTAATTATAAAAATTATTTATTTAATGTATGTTGTGAAATATGTTAGTTAATAAAAAATACCTGCATATAGACTGAATCCAAAGTGAGCTTTAATAACATATCACCCTCTTAAAATATTAAGATATGGTATCACTGGTTGTTATAATACCAATATCTTATGCTTTTCAATTATAAATCACAACTCTTTATTCTTCTGATATCTGAAACTTTAAAAATCAAAATAATATTTTAATAGTGGCTTGAGAGCACTGTTTTGCTCTTTTTGGAATAATGAATATATCTTATTTAAAATTGATATGTAAATGATTGCGATTTTAGGATTAACAGATTGGGAAGCAATTGCACTTGGGAGACAAAGAAAAGGGTATGAGGGATATTATAGGGTGATTTAATTTTTAATCACTGAGTATTGAAATGACATTTAATTTTTTCCATTTATATTAAAAATGACTAATAATGTACATACTTAAGTTTCCTTTTTCATCACTATTTATTTATGTATTTATTTATTTATTTATTTATTTATTTATTTATTTATTTATTTACTCACTGTGCGTGGTGGCACAAACCTTTAATCACAGCACTCCGGAGACAGAGGCACGGATATGTCTGTGAGTCAGGTCTACAAGAGAAAGTCCAGAACAGCCAACGTTACACATAAAAATCAAGTCTTGAAAAAAACAAAAACAAAAACAAAACTAAACAAAATATCACTTCGCAGCCTGATTCCAGCCTCTTCCTTCCTCTCCTCCTAGGCCCAACCTCATGGTCCTTCCCCCAATTCCTTCTCTACTTCTCAGAGAAAAAGAGGCCTCCCAGGGTTCACAACCCAACTAGGCACCTCATACCTCAGCTCAGCAGGGCTAAGCATACCCTCTCCCATGAGCCTGGACAAGGCAGCCCAGGTAGGGAAGAGGAATCCAAAGGCAAGCAACGGAGTCAAAGACAATCCCTACATCTATTGTTGGGGAACCACATGAAGACAAAGTTGTACATCTGTGTAAGCGGTCTAGGTCCAGCGCATGCGTGCTCTTTGGTTGGTGCTTCAGTCTCCTTGGGTCCCCATGGGTCTAGGTTAGTTTACATTGAGGGTATTCTCTTCGTGTCCTTGTCCTCTCTGTCTCCATCACTACTTCATCCCAGTCTCCCACACAGCTCCCTGTGCTCAGCCTTTTGTTTGGCTGTGGGTCTCTGTTTCCATCAGCTGCTGGAAGAAACTTTTCAGATGACAGTTATGCTAGATTCCTGCCTGCAAGCATAGCAGAGTACCATTAATAGTGTCAGTGTTTGGCTCTCTTCCATGGAGTGGATCTCAAGTTGGGCCAGCTATTGGTTTTCCAGTTCCTTAATCTCTGCTCCATGAAACCATAGACTTGTAGATACATTAATTTTTAATACAATTGTGGAATCTACTGGTTATATATTCAATCTAGTCAAATTAACATTCATTATTTTGTCTTTACTATTGAGCTTATAAAACCTACATATCCTGGTATAGTAAAAATTAAATGACTATGTAAAATTATTTAAATTATTGAACAAATCAGTCATAGTTTCAAATATATGATAAAAGTTTACTATTATTATTACACGAAAGAGAAATTTCAGTGTGTGTTTGACTAATAGACATGTATATAGAACATACATAAAATTGTTTAGATTTTATTGTAACACTGAAATAGACTTAATTTTATAAAATAAATTTACAAATAATCTCCCACATATTTTATAAGGGTTGAAAGTGAACTGGGCCTAAATCTTGAGATCATTTTGTGAGAATATTTCTGTTGCCAATGGTTTTACCAGTACTATATTAAAGCCCTTCTTCCATCACCTCTGATCTGACTGAGGCTCTAGGAAAGGACACGTGCCTCCTGTCACCCAGATGAGAGTCTGATGCTTATTGGAAAGAAAGTCTTTGGGCAGCATTGAGCCAGTAGAAAGACTTTGACACTTTGCTGGCATTACTCAGAGTCTGATTTGGCAGGAGATTCTTGGAAAGTAGACAAGCTCTAATAGAGCAACCTGGGATATCTGAGTTCAGATTTCAATTCCAAATTAAATCAATTCATAATTGCTCCCAAGAGGAGACACAGACAAAGATCAGAGGAGCAGCAGACTCTGGATTTGAACTGGTATTATAAAACTTTTCCAAAATGATGTCTAACTTCTTATAAATCCCAACTTAACCGCTTTCTCTTATTTTGAAAAATCAGTTTGGTTTCTTCAAGTTGCACTAGCTTGAGGGGTTAAGTGTCCTGCCCTTCCAAACAGCACCATCTTATGGTAGTATCATGAATTACACAGGAATGTCTTTTGGATAAGAATTCTCGCTGGTTATATTAAAGCAAAAGGTATATACTCACTTATATCAAAACACTAGTCCGAGGGATAGGTACCATGAAAAACTTTACTTACCAAGAAAGTGGGTCAGAGGAGAGGAAATCCTATTGAGACTTTAGGCGAGAGTATCATGGAAGAATGGGGAAATAGTAGGACCCATAGCGTCCTGGAAACCTACAAGAAGAACTTTATGACAGGCAGATCTGGGTCCTGGGGTCCTCCTCAAACTAAGGCACCAGCCAAGGAGAATATAGGCAGTAAACTTCGAGCCCCTACCAAGACCTAGCCGATGAACATGATATTCTCCACCGTTGAGTGGAGAGTGAGATCTGACTCTCACACGAGCTCTGGTGCCCCTTTTGTGACCCCGTCCCCTGGATGGGGAGGTTTGGCGGCACTCAGAGGAAGGATAGCAAGTTACCAAGAAGAGACTCTATATTCTGAGAGTGTATATAGGGGGAGGAGGTCTCCCTCAATCACAGACATAGGGGAGGGGAGGAGGGGGGAAGTGGAAGGGAGGGAAGAATGGGAGGAAACAGGGGAAGGGCTAACAGTCGAGATGTAATAGGAATAAATTAATAAAAAATGTAATTAAAAAAAAGGAGCCACTGACTCTCAACAGCAGGAAAGAAAAAAGAAACACCCCCAAAAATAGTGAATTCAGTTCACAAAGGTGTGTACACATAAGAAACAGTTGTTTTATTGTCTTTAGAAATATATTTACATAATTATCATTGCTCTCCTATATGAAGCTTCAATTGTATATGTGTTGTTAAGGGATATTTTTAATTATTAAAAAGAAATGGGGAGCAGCATTACCCAAAGGTCATGCCAAATCACAAAATTATCTTGTAACTAGATACTGAAGTTAAAAATTAAATACTCACTATTGCTTCATATTTAATTTCTAAATAAAACTTTTGTAACAGCATGTATAGAGTTGGAAATGTTTAAGTCAGTCGAACACAGGCAAGAGCCACTATAGAAAGCATAATGCGTCTACAGCTATTTAGAAAAAGTTTCTTAGCAGTCAGTCTTTTGAAGACTCACCATTTCTAGCAAGCATGCACACAAGCTAAAAGTTAGCAGCTTCTCTGCATAGTCAGTTGCTTGTCAACTGCTGTGAGTACGATGAAAGCATCAAAGAAGTGTTTCAGTTTTTGAGTTCCTTTTAATACTTGACAGGCAATAGAAGTTTCATGATATGATAGTATTTTTCTCTGCCAATAAAAAAAAAAGAAACAAAAAAGAACTAGATAAAAAATGAACAAAAAAAAATATGGTTATTCTCTTCACAGGCAGAACACACTTGATGTTAGACACTCCAAACCTTCTCCTTTATCGCATGTCTGAGACATAATCAGTAGTTACCAAAAAAGTCTCAGTTTCTGTTATGAATACCATCATGTATACATAAAATATATCCAAAATATATTTATGATAAATTAGAATTTGTATTAAATACAGAAGAGAAATAACTTTAAAAGACTGAAATCTTTCAGTATACAATTAAATTTTAGTTACAGTGTTTCATGATTTCATGAGTTGTTTTTCAATAAGAGAAAACAGAAGCTCAAATTCAATTTAATTAGTAGATAAGTCATGGTTATTATTTCTTAACAAAAAACAAGAGAACAAATGGATTTTATTCAATTTTGAATATTCTTGACTTATTATTAATAGAAATTCTCAAGAAATAAGTTTGCAGGTAGCTACCTATAATAATTAGAAATAAGAAGAACTATAATAATTAGAAATAAAAAGAAAAGCATACACAAAAAATATGATTACTTCTAATATCGTCAAAAGCATCCCGTTTGCTAGAAATAGTAGTTTGTTACATAATAATACATAAGAAAACCAGATAAAACTTCAGGTATTTGCATTAGATAAATACCTTGTATTAACAAGAAAAGCTATTGATAGGCTAGAAAATTGACTTATCAGCTAAATAAACTGACTACCAGATCTATAACCTGAATTTAATCCCCAGAGCCCAATTTTGTTTGTGGTAAAACCTGTAGAGGAAACCTATGTAGTATTTAGGGCATGCCTCATACTTAAACGGTGACAGAGCTGTGGAGCAGAGGAGCAGTGCATCATTGGCAAAGTACAAAAGTGTCCTTCTTTGTTCTGAGACTGATCTTGTCAGAAGTGACTACTACTCAGGAGTAGTGATAGAACAATCTTAAGTGATTGATAAACCTCTCTAATGGTCAGCTTTTTTTCCAAGTCTACAATGTGTGTTTGTATGTATGTGTGTGTGTGTGTGTGTGTGTGTGTGTGTGTGTAATCTAATGTAAATGCTAATTACTGCAATTATATGTGGATTATTTATTACTATGTTTTGAAGAAATTATAACTAAAATGGATGAAAATTTCAAAATGCTATGGTCATGCATAGTGTCCTTGAACTGTTTCTACAGTTAACTGAAAAGGAGAGCAGATTTGTCTACAAAGCTCTTTCCTGCTCGCAGAATTCAGCAACCTCATTCAGGTGCAGGAAATCACAGATATTGGTATTTTAAAATGGAAGTGATACATAATGTACAGGAGAAAGTACCTTCCTTACTGGCTTTTAGCCTCTTAAAGTCTCTTTAGCCACCTAGTATTCTTTCCTCAAGAAAACCTGAAATTATTGGAAAATGGAAGTTGAGTCAACCTAACAACTTCAGATTGACATAACTTTTAATATATTTACTTGATTTCACAGATTTTGAAGCATTTCTGGCCAGTCAAAGGGATCCAGATACACTTAATTACATTGTTGTAAGGCTCTCTTAGTATGGGTCAAATGTAAATAACACCAGATAAAATAAAAGAACAATTCAGAACATATGGCCCAGAAATTAATAGAATAACAATGAAAATTTTAATACACTTAAATACAAAGATTAAAGATTCATTTCTAAACCTTTCAACAATTAATGGTGATGTTTGGCATGTTCTTAGATTGATTTTCACGGATATCACATAGAAAAGACGACATAAACAAATTTAACAGAAATATGGAAGCAACACAATGTCCATGGATAAGAAAAGCACGAGTGTAGTGGAAGTGTTGGTTATGTTATAAGAATATGTTTTTGTTTTGAGTCTAAGTGTGAAACTATCTTAGCTTATCCAAAGGTGATAACAATCTCACGAGAAAGCATGTGATCTTTGTCAGCTGGGAACTGCCTTGTTTTGGGAGTGTGATCTTTGCAAAAGGAAAACATCTTTGTGTGGACTCTGAGATGACACAAAGAGGAAGCAGAGATGGGGGCAGGATGGAGTGCGGGGAGGTTCTTTGAGATTCTTCTAGAAACAAATGCACAGGAGAAAGCTTTGATAAGGCTGTTGCTGATTTGTTCCACAGTTGCTGCTGCTGTTTGCTGATAACTGTATTATTCTTGCTGTTGCTACTGTTTGCTGTTTAGCTAGTCTGCTGGACCCTTGACAATGAAGAGTGATATTGCCCCAAGGAACTGAGTCTAAAAAGTATACATTCCCTGTCCTTACTAACTTTCTTTCTCTCAAACTTAGGGTCAGTATGTTGGAATGGAGGAAGAGAGATTAAGTAACTCAAAATAAAATAGGTTCTAAAAAAAAAAAAGGCTACACGTTATATTTCCTTTAATTTGAATATAGCCGTTGCAGCTATGATTGCTCCACTTGGGATGTCAAAAGCCAATTTTAGAAAGTCAAATCCCTCTCTCCACTCAAGTGTGGTGACTTTCTCAAGTACTCTGGTGCCTCACATTTGACTATGTCCCCTGGCGGGGGAGACCTAGTGGCACTCAGAGGAAGGACAGCAGGTCACTGAGAAGAGACTTGATACCCTATGAGCATATACAGGGGGAGGTAATCCCTCTGAGGAACAGTCATAGGGGAGGGGAATAAGGGGAAAATGGGAGGGAGGGGAGAATGGGAGGATACAAGGGATGGGATAACCATAGAGATGTAACAAGAATAAATTAATTAAAAATAAATAAATTTTAAAAAAAGCCAATTTTAGCTGGAAAAACTGCAGATGGACATCTCTCTGGAAGAAAGGTCTAGACAAGTCATAAACAAGGGTTGGAAGTGATTTGAAAGGGAAATATAAATGGAGGTATTTGGCACAGATGCATTCAGAAAACAAAGAAAGCGAGCATGAGTCTAATTGTCAGAGCAGGAAGTTTACTTGGCAAACAGGTTTCCATGCAAAGCGAAGCAGGAACTTGTCAGCAGTTACTCTTCAGCCAGCAGAAATACTTCTATATAAGATCTTTAGTACGAGGTTTTACAAAGCAACATATAATTGCCAGAAAAATATTTTTATGATGAGAAAGAACGTGGAAAATAGGAAAGTGGGTATGATTCAGAAGAGTTTTATAAAGAAGGACCAGAATGACATATCATGATGAACAGAGAATAAATATAGGTTATCTTAAATAGAGTCTAAATAAATTGAGGTATATAAAAATGAAATTCAATAAGAACTCATCTCAAAATATCTTGGAGAATTCTGATCCTTTTAATTTTGGCGTAGTGTACTAAATTTAAAAGTCACTTCTTTCACTGTCCTGACTTCTAGTGGACCAAACAAAAATTGCTGAATTCATTGTACTGAAGAGTGATTCACCTATTGCCTCCTTAAATGCAAAACATACCTAACAACCTATATTTGAATACTGAATTTGAAAAAAAAATTATTTCATGTCACATAGATTAATCCTTCATAGTATTTTCTAGATAGCTATAGATAAGTCTTACAATCAATTTTAAAGCATTTGGAAGTAAAAGAAATGGGCTTTTAAAGTACAGTGCGTGTTTATGCCCTCCGTCTTCTCTGAGAAAAGTGTCATAAGGCAAGGTAGCTACAAATTTACTTTTCATAATTCTAGCCCCTAGAATAGTTTCTTATGAGGACTCACCTCTTGACTTTTCCACATGAAATTCTGAGAAGTTGTGCAGTACAATTCTCTAGTTACTCCTATAAAGGCACTAGTGTCTGGGTCATGCTTTACCAGCAGTTTCTAATAATTTCCTGGACGCCAACCTCCTAATGTTCACATGGAAGGTTTGGATTTCAACATATAAATTCAGAGTCATACATAGTTGGTACCTAGAAGAATATTATATAATATTGTATATAAGGAATTTATCTTCTTTGCATTTTAAAGCAAAATTGTACTACCTAGGTATTGTTCTAAAATTTGTCTTAATATAAAATTCTGTCCTCAGACTGTTTCTATACTTATTCTTAAATTAAGGCACTTTGCATTTATTAAATTCTGCATTATTTTTTTCATACCCTACCCTCTGAGTAACCTACATAACTGAGTTACATGTTTTTCCCTGAGTCATTGTCACTTTCCTTCATATGGTCCTGTGCTGTCTAATTAATGGCTTGATACTGTAAATGTGTCTGACAGTGTCTTGTACCAGACTGTAAGACAGTGAACATATGGACTTCCTGCTTAATGTGCACATTGAAGACAGCTCTTTATTCTGTGTGGACCATATAATAAATGGTCTATAGGTATTTGAGGATGATTAAATGTGAGTTGAATCTCAGAGCACTTTCTACTGTGAAATAGCTTTTTACTCCTCAAGTGGTACATCACTACTGAGACCTTTTACCTCCTACAACAGTATAATTTAAGTGTTTGTTCCAGAAAATTCTTATACTGAAAGATAGGGCTATTATCAAATAAATCACCTTTCTTCCCTTCTGGAGATTTCTATACTAAACATGTTCTCTGTGGAAAATGCTTGTTGATAAGGGAGCTAAATGCCCAGAAAAATCTAATCTTATTCTTCATCCTTTCTTTGTCAACTAACCACAACTATTTATCCATAAAAATTGTTCAAGCCTAGCAAATTACACATAGTGAAATGTAGATGCCAAACATCTGAAATCCAGATATTAGAATGTATTATTTCAATTTGTAAGCTCCCTTATTACAGAACGTTTCAAAATAGTATGTAGTCATATAACAATGATTAATGTTACCTACAGTTTTAACAATAGATAAGTTAGGATATATTTTTTGGGGTGATAACAACATTGTCAAAATTTTAAAGTTCCATGGAAGAAATCTCTGTCTCATTGTTTAGTGTAATAAGTAATTTTCACTGAGCACTTATATTATACTAAAAAATGGTCAGGGATCAAGAAAAATGAAACACTAATCGACAGGTAGACATGTACATTCCAACAGTTTAGTTCTAGGCAGTTCATAAGTGTACTTGAACATATTTATGCTCCTGAGTCTCCTAAGATGGTTCACCGAATTATCTTATTTTATATGAAGAAGCATAAATAAAAAGAAGGTTGAGGTTGCTCTAGTTTAAAACCAAACATAATATTGTAGTGTAAAAACAATACATAATATTGCATTTGGAATTTAAACATAACAAATGACATGGAGCTTTTCATTTCATTCTTGCTCAGGTTCAAGACAACTAATAGTAACTGTGCTCTATTAGCCTCCAAGTCATCTAGCTATATTTTATTTTTTTAAAAGATAAGCACAATTTTTCACAATAATTGATGAGAGAATTTTTAACTTTATATGGAAATGCACACACACATATACCTTATAACTATTCACAAAATATGTAAAAAGTTTAGTATAGAGTTTTGTGTTTTTAACATTAAAATGTCATTAATTTTTTATACTATTGTCCATAAATAAATACGAATTTTAGTTAAGGTTTATTTACATATTTATAAAATATGTTCTTGCATATTACAGTTGTAGACTCAGATGTATACAGAGCCATGATAGCTTTCTAATATGATTTCATAGTAAGAAACATGAATGATAATTAATATTAAAAAAGTTGAGGACAATAGTAGAGAAAGAGGATAATTTTAGCATTGGAGATTTTACAAAACTTAAGAAATACATGTTGAAAAATTTATAAACTTTATATTACTTTGATAGTAACAAAATTCTATAATGTTTTAAAGCATTTACTTCCGTCATTGCTTGCTTTGTAATAGTAATAATTTTTGATGTTGTTGTTGCTAATACGCTCCACGGTACTACAGCACAATTACAACAATTAATGAACCTATATTGACTCAGTCTTACTATTTTGAGCCCACATGTTTCCTGATGTTCCATGATGTTCTTTTCCTCTTTTAGAAGTACACTACACTTTGCAGCATTACATTTACTCATCTTATCTATAGTCTTCCAAACAAAATTTGTATCAGGTTTAAATAAAAATATAACAGAAATGCATTGCACACTAGAGCTCTAAAATATAAATACAAAAAACCATGTTTTAATGTGAAAAGGGATTATCAAAATGATAATACATCAAAACACATGAATAATGCATGATCCATATTAATAAGATTATACTGGTAATCTTATAGAATGAACAATATTAAGTCTCAAACAATAAAGAAATATAACAAAACTTCAAACAAACAACTGTGTTATATGTTTTACACTTTGAAAAATAGTTTATCTTCAGAATGACTTTTTAAAATTTTATCATAGAAAACATTGCTCTATTCCTTGTCTTGGACTGTGAGAAAATTAAATTTTTTCTTCATTTAAAACATCAGTGTTCCTAAAGGAATTTCTAAAATATGATGATGTCACTGTTTCAAGATAATAGAATATTTAAGTTGTCCTTAAGTTTTACACTCACTGCAAACAATAAAAATAAAGAAGAAATGTACCTTGAAATATTTATAATGTAGATTTTTATATGAAAATTTTAAGAATGCATCAAGCATAATGGAATCAAACATTTACATTATACTAAAGTGTTCCACATAATTTAGATAATCAACACATTTATTCTGAGATATAAATATAATTATTTTCTTTTTCTACGATTGAGAATATGGATAAATAAAGCAAATATTGGATGTCAAATGACATTCGTCTTTATGAAATTTGTTATAGATCTCTGTAGCCTATTGCCTTAGATATTTTTTAAAAATCAATATATCATGTTACTGATCATTATACATAAGATTTATATAAGTTGATCTCACAAAAGAGAGCAGTATATATAATTTTACAGAAATCTATGTCTTAAACATCATTGCTTATATAAATACATGATTACTTGTATACCTTAGGTGTTCTCATAATGACATTTGCAAGTTACATCTCAGATTACATTTTCATGTTATGCAAGTTTCAGTGTTCCCGGGTATTGGAAGAGAGTTAGGCTGCTGAAAGAGGCGTGTTCTGTGGCTCTGCAGGTTTTCATAGGTGACAGTTAAATGGCATTTTATACATTTCAAGGTTCATTATACAAACTCACAGTAGTCTTAATTCATCTTTTTTTTTAGGGCAGAGACAAGATAATCATATATATGAAGAATGGTTATAACATGACTTCATGCCACCTCTATATTATCACTGGGACAAGAGGAGGATTATTGAGTATTTGCAGAATACTTATAGGTAATATTAAACCTTGACATTTCAAAGGATATCTTCTTATGCTTTCGTTACATCATTATTGGAAAATGACTATAATTCCAAAATGATACATAGTAAAATTATGTATAATTAGGACTTGATGATATAGATATGACTGGCCTTATTTTGCAATGTGTCTGACTGAGGCTAGTAAGGCAAAATAGCCACACATATAGAGAAACCACATGAAGTGGGCTTACATCTTATAAGTGGGAATTCAAGAATTTAAATCCAGCATTCATTGTGAGTCAGTATCCCAGGTCTCAGTAAAGAAGTACAACCTTTGTACAAGTTTCTCTACATGTGTCCCATATTTTACCACACTTGAGGCATGAAGTGGTCAATACTGAATTTTCTCCCTCAACTTATTATGAGTCATTAGCCAAAAACAAGAACAGTATTCCATTTCCACCTAAGGTTTGTCACTATACCTAGGATTACCCAGTACGTATCTTCCTATTTCAGAATGCCACATTCTAATACAACCTATGGAAAAAAAATTGACAGTTCCCAGCAAGAAGTGAAGTTCTTGGCCAGTGGTTTTTCAATCCCATCTTAAAAAAAAAAAATTTGTATTTCCAAATGGGTGGAAACCACTAGAGAGAACCAAAGCTCATCCAAATGCAGACTTCTGGCACCCAGCCTCAAAGGATACATCTTTAAAGCTCAGGAGATACTGCAGAAGAGGGGACAAAAGATTGTCAGAACAGGAAGATAGGAAGTTTGGTGTAAGATTTTCTCCAATGTGATGGCCCAAATATGAGCTGATCAATAATAGACATGCCACTGTAGACAGGATATAAATATCATGGGGTCTCAACCCTATAGGCAAGTAAGGAATAGTGCAAACAAAGAACTGTTTTCTTCAAGGAAGAGCACATCAACTGGTTATCCATTGCCAAGTGGTCAGACCTAAATCATAAACACTAGTAATATATAGACGGAATGAGTTATATTTCAGAATACATACACATGTACATATACATATATTCATTAAACAACTATTTATAAAAAGGAGGTATAGATTTACAAAGGAGGAGAAATAAGTTTACAATGAGAGTGTGAGGGAACAAGGGAAAGAGTGGAATAATGGAATTATAGTCTCAAAAGTAAAAGAAGTAGAAAATCAAGCCTCTGATTTGGTAGTCCTCTTATATTTGCGGAGGATTCAAGGTTTAATGGTCTCTGTACATAGGAATTTCACAAATAAAAGATGATTAGAACAAATTTTAGAGGAATTATCAGAGAAACATGACAAATATATGTTCTATTAGGAAAGGTCCTGCATAAGAAATTCAAGAGTATCGATAAAAGTAACAGTTCCTAAAGAAATAAACAAATAAGTTAGGAAAGTAGCTTTATACATGCTGGCATGTAGTCTTGTCTAAGATTTTATGAGGAAGTCTTGACATCCATTTCAAAATCAATTAAACCCTGAGTGAACTCATGCACATTTACATTGAATTACCTATTTCTGGTAATAGAAGAGTAAGTACTATGATAAATATAGATCTCCAATTTGAACAGCTATACTTGTAAAACATATTTTCAACAAGATAAATAAATTCACTCACTGTGCTGATTTAACTGTTACCCACTTATTAGTTTCAGCAAATAATTCATAACTTCACTGACACACTTCTGAGAACAGCTGGAACTTGAGTCATCAATTATAGATACATCTCCCACAGGCCCCTGCAAAGGATGGGAGTGTATTCCACAGTGTTAAAGCTTCTTATTCCCTCAGCTAGCAGGCCATGTCAAATCTCATCTTTGAAATGATGGCCAGATTCCCAGACTTACAGCATGTTGAATGCATGCATAATCAGAACTCAAATGTGTGTCTGGACGACTCTCTTGTTTCTACTTACCAGTTGAAATAAGTGCAAATATATTTTAATGAAAATAAATCTATAAGTTTAGAGGATGAAAAGGAATTGTCTTTCCTAGTAAGTGAAACACCCTGTAACAGTGAGAGCTTTCAGTTCTGGTCGTTTTATTTCCAAGCTTCCTTGAATTGAAACAGATTGACTAGCATAACTGAACCTCTCTTTCCTCATGGTTGAAATAAAAAAGATCAATTTTTACTTATTTATTTAAGAATTCAATAAAATGAAAGTATTCATAAAATAGTTTCGAAGATCTTTTTCTATTAAGCCATAGGAGAGAAAATTTGGTTTCTAAATGCATCATTATTACCAAAACAATATCTCCTTGTAAGGGAGGAAGTTCAGCGGGTAAATTTCCTGCTGTGCAATCATGAGGAGTTGAGTTAAATACCCTTAAATTAAGTTCATATAAAAAGACTAGTATTTGTGGCTATAAACAGACATATCCAGGGTGTTCTAGCAAGACATCCTAAGTGAAAAAAAAGCAAGTTCCTGGTTCAGTGTGAGACCTTATCCTGAAGCAACATGGAAGAGGACAATAAAGGAAGACAATGGAGAACATTCTCTGGTCTCTGCACCCACACTCATTGCTTATGACACATACTCATGTGTATTTATCACAGATGTCTCCTATACCTAGACAAGTCACATAGAAACACAGATACCACACATAAAGAGAGGGAGTGAAAGAGAGAGAAAACAAGAGAGAGATACATAAAGAGAGATCATAGCCTCAAAGCGACACAATAATCACTTTGTTTCCTGCTATTGGCATTTGCTGCATTTGATACATTACCATCACTACAGCCATCAGCATATTAGCCCACACTTAATGCTTATTTATACAAAAATTTTACACATGTTTTATTGTAGTATTGCTATCATATTATAGAACTTTGTGAAGCATCAAAATCTATGCTGTGTGCTACTCTAAGACAAATATTAAAGGCAATTTATTAACAAAATAAATGTTAAATCAATTTTTAGAAAGATGAGTACCTGAGTACCAGAGGGTTAGGTTTAGACAAAGAGTAAACATTGGTATACTTAAAAAAAGAAAAAGGACATTGGGATTTCATTTAAGAACTTTCTAAGTCACATATTTTTGTGTGTGGAAAATTCTTGTTCAGTTCTATCTAACATTTTTGTGCAGCTTTTCTCTCTGAATTTAAACATTATTCTTGGTAAGAGAAGAAAAATTAGTAACACTCTGAAAGATTAGCAAACTTACAAGGAACCAGAAATTCCTTAAATTCACAAAAATCAGAGGCCCTTGTTACAGGCTTATAAAAGGAGTAACAATTACTCTTTGAAGTGAATGAACATCTATTCATTTCACCCAAGACACTAACACAGATCTAGATTAAAATAAAATACCCATGCCTAGTTTAGTAAACTAGTTACTTATTCCCAGAAAAGGTTATATAAAATATTTTTGACAGAAATTTAAGTAATTAGTAAATAGTGTTTACTAGACACATGAAGTTGAAGAAGGTCTACTGTGTATAGTTATCATATTGATAGTATAATTGTATGTTTTTGCAATTTAGACACTTAGACTGAAACCATCTAATGATTCTGAATATCTTCTAAAAGTTTCAATATGATAGCAAGAATTATGATATGCACAATGAATATTTGTCTCATGAATGAAATTTTTATGTGAAAAATATCTTAAGAAAGAATGAAATAATAGCAATCTAATTGTTTATCACGTTAAATTTATTAGAGTAGTATGAACCCCTGAGGGGTCATCAATTGTACATGCTCAGCCCTAAACTTATGAACAAAAAAGTATCACTAAATGGACTCAGTGTGTGTGTGTGTGTGTGTGTGTGTGTGTGTGAGAGAGAGAGAGAGAGAGAGAGAGAGACAGAGAGACAGAGACAGAGACAGAGACAGAGAGACAGAGAGACAGACACAGACACAGAGAGAGAAGTAATAGTAGTTATAGAAGAGGTAATGAATCTGACATGAGTGAGGGGGCAGAGGATGAGATGGAGGATGAAAAGAGTGTAGCAAATAATGTAAACACAGTACTCATGTATGAAAATTATACTGAGTATATATTGTATGGACTTTTAACTAAAAATGCAACTCTCCAAAGAAGAAAAAATTAATTTTAAAAAATCCTCAAAATTGATCATGACATTTATTTAGTTAAAAAAATAGTAACAATAACAAGTGCTTTTTCAAGGAAATTCAGATTATAGTGGAAAGGGAGTAATTAATTAAGAAGCTCTGGAATCGTCTTACTATACACAAAGCAAATTAAAAACAAGCAGATGCACATAACTACCTTTTCACGAACTAAAAGAAGGAAGTAAAGAAAACATAATCACTACGTTTATGCCTACACATCTTCTCCTAGCTCCATGTAGTTGAGTACAGAGAGATGCCTTCAGGTTGGGGATCTGAGAGGAAATCAACCCAAGCTTTAGATATGAGACATCAATCTCACTGATAAACATAACTGTTACACGGGGTCTCATGACATACTGCCAGCAAAGTTCAGTGGTGAGAGCATCTGTGAATGTGCTAACTAGGCAGCAAATACTGTGACTCGACCATCTTCACTGAAGTTCTTTTGTGAAGATTCAAAGCCAATCTCAAAATGACAGGAAGAAATCCTCAACATTAGTACATGCCTCTGTATTAGATCTGCTATGTTATAAGATATATACCCTATAGAAAGTAAATTTCCTCTACCTTTTCCAGAACTCACAAATGGAGATGCCATACCTGTCCTACCATAAGCTAGAGACCTACCCCCTATTTTGAAGTTCACAGAGATGTACTGAGACCACATAGACCAAGCTCCTCCCAAAAGCTGTCTACATTTCTGTAAGCGTCAGATTGAATATTGACCCAACTATGTTTCATAGGGCAAGATGTTCTTTCTACCACCCATCACCTAAACTTAAGCTATGCAGGTAGTTATTTCTAGGTCAATGTTTCAAACATATGCTGTGTTACTTGCCCCAGCTGTTTGTGCATGTATCACCAAAGACAGTGGTATTGGTGTCTTCATACACACTTGAAACTATGCAAGCCATTATGTCTAGGAGACTCAGTCTCAACCCAGCTTAAAGAAAGCATAGTTGCTCATGGAGGGCTTCACAATACAACAATCTTAAGGGCAAAGGGTGAAGGAAAAGCATTCACTGCTTGTAGCAAATAGCGTAAGCACGAGGTTTTGATCAGGAACTTGGTTCTGAAGTGATGAGATCTAACATTGTAGAAATCCAGTGACTTCTATTCCAAGGGCCTTCCTATATATGAATCTCTGGATATCTCTGGTGTCAGACAGATGAATCTAGTTTGCTTCAACTCCTACAAGCATTGCTATTATCTTGTTAGAGCTATCAAGAGTTTTTAGTCCATGTCAACACTGTGCAGCCCATTGCAACAGGAGTCATCAGAGTTGTTCAAGGCTTGGTTGGCTATGATGTCAGGAAGGCACATAGGTAGGGGGACATATATATGGCTTAGGATTCTTTCATGGTGATTCTATCAAATGCTGGCGAGAAACCCATAGCTCTTAACCATAGATGGTAAATATACCACATGTGCCTATATTTATTCCAAGAAGAAAATTCTGGAAAAACCCTAAGCTTTCCAGGAAGCTGTCAAATTTACTCAGAATAACATAGTACAAAAAAATCTGAGGAAATCCTGGCCATGGATCACCCTCTGGTAATGACACAGTAAGAGCACATTGGTATTTCACACCCAGAAAGCCTAGAGCTATACATCTAATTTTATTGGAATAATAGAGGTGACTTGGTTTCAGAGAAAATGAAATCTTGCCTAAGATTTTAGGAGTTGAAGTATAAGAAAATTTTAGCTAGGGAAGCTGGAATTAAGAAAAATATTCATCAAATCTTACATGATTTCAAATGTCAAGCATAAGGTGCTTTGAGGAAACCATGATCACAACTAACTGGGATGCAGTGAATAAAAACAAATGAAAGAAAAAGAAACTCATAGAAAAACTATAAAATAAAGAATATAAAATATTTATATTAAAGAAAATTCAGTGAGAATCAAGAGATAATGGAAGAATCTGCAATTTTAAATGTAAAAGAAATAATGAATATCCAAAAATGAAAAATACAGAAATTTTAGAAATTGAACAGACTTCATAAAAATTCACATGGGGAGGATAAAAAAAAGGAAAAAGAGTGAAAATAAAGAAAAAGGGCTTCTAGTATTTGAGGAGAGTACTCAAAGGACAAATGATTAGGCACTGTCGCTCATAACTGGAGATGCAAAGAAGTAAGAATATTATTCAAAAAGATGGTTATAGAAAGATTCTGAAACCTAGAGAAGAATCTAGTATGTTTGCACAGAAGGCGAAAAGTCATCAGGCAAATGTAACGCAAACAAGTTTCATCTTTATAAAAGTGAAAAGTAAAAATAAATGTCTCAATGCTTTCAGATAAAAGAATGGAACAACATATAAAAATGTCCAATTCAAAGTTCGAAAGAATGGCAAAACAATGACTAGTCCAACTTGAGACCCTCCCCATGAGAAAGTGCCAGCCCTGTCACTATTAATGATGCTTTGTTATGCCTGCAGAGAGGAGCCTGCATAACTGTCTCCTGAGAAGCTTCATCCAGCCACTAATGGAAACAGATGCAAAGACTCAGAGACAAACAATAGACTGAGCTCAGGGAATCGTGAGGAAGAGTGGGAGGAAGGCTAGAGGGAACTAGAGGGAACAAAGGTAACACAAGAAGACTTGCAGAGCCAATTAACCTGGGCCCATGGGGGTTTAAAGAGGCTGAACCACCAACAAAATAACATGCATGGGCTGGACCTAGACCCCCTACACATATGTAGCAGATGCGCAGTATGGTCAACATGTTAGTCCCCAAAAATAGAGAGTAAGGGCTGTCTCTGACTCTGTAGTCTGCTTCTGGATCCTTTCTTGTAGCTGGGAGCCTTTTCGGGCCTCAGTGAGAAAAGACACATTTAGTTCTTCTGAGACATGAAGTGTCTGAGTAGGGTGGTAGTCCATGAGCTCCTACCTTCTCTGAGAAGAAAGAGAAGGAGAATGGGGGTAGCCGGCATGAGAGTGGGGCTGACAAGAGAGGAGGAAGGGACTGGGATCAGGCTGAGAATGATTGATTAAAAAGAAAGAATAAAGAAAAAATGTCCAGGTCACTTGACAGCAGAAGAAACACAACAGTCTAAGTACATATCACAATATATTTTACTAAAGTAAGGGGGAAAATGTGAAACTGAGAATGCTGGGTTCCAAAAAGCTGTCTTTTAGGAAATAATGACAAATAGGATAGATTTAATAAATAAATACATGTCTTAGGAAATTTATATATCAAAATTATTTTGATCAAGAACATTATATAGTAAAGGCAAAAGAAAGGCTCAAATCATGGAAACAATAATAACTAATAAGAAATATGGGCCTTCCCACTGACCCTTAAGCTCACATATTCACATTAACTGGCTGGCATTTCAGATATTTCCTTTCATTCCTTACATTTTAAGTAATGGTGAAGAATTTACATAGGTCTTCTTGCTTGTGTACCAAGCATGGTAATGACTTAGCTATCACTAAGCCTCTTGAGTTGCTTTTACCAGTTATTTTGTCTTAATAGTGAAACAAAACTAATCCAATGAATAAAATTTCTTGGCGATCTATGTTGATTAAAAGGATGCCTGTTATATTTGTCATAATTTGGAGAATTTTCCATTTACTGGTGTTGCTTATTTCTTGATTTGAATTGGATACCTAGATGAATTTTTCTGCAATTTAATTATACACAGATACTTAGTACAATAATAGATTTTCACACATTTTAGTCTGCATTCCTACAAGGTTCTTTTACTACATTGTTTAATAAATATAGAATTGATAGTGTACTCAAATAGTGGTTCAACATTTTCTCACTGGAAGAATAAAAAGCTGTCTGACTAATTTATAGCCAATTACACTTTGCTTATAAAAGGAAAATTTCAAATGTAATTCATAAAAACCAAGCAGTTAAAGTTATAACAGTTTCAGACTACAAACATGCCAGAGATAATGTGTCTTCAGGACCTCAGATTTCTGAGGTTGAAACAGTTAAATCTTTGGATTCTCTGTCCAACACAGATGTTACTGTATGAGATGATAGCCTTTCTGACAGTTTCCTTGAGATTTCAAAAAGATAATGCCTCATTTAATAACTCCAAGATATTATTTTGTCAAATTATTCTATGGAACAAAAGACTCTTATTGGCAAGCTGAAAAACACGTCTTCAGGAACTTCTTACCTCGTGGGTGTCTTAAAATATTCCATGATAAAAAAATCTTTCATACTTGATAAGAACTCTGTATCATTGATACAATCATTAAAATCCATGTATTATAAAGAAATAATGAACAAATATTACTGTGCTTGATAGTTGAATCAGATTGAGATGAATTGACAATATTACTCAACTGATAGACTTGCTTACTTTAAAATTTTTACTAGAACAAATTAGAGGAGTTGAAACCCTATAAATTTACCTCTACAAAAAGTACACATACTATTTTATCCAAAGAAGGCTGCATGTATAGTTTGCAGAATTTTAAAAAAATATATTTTATATTACTAAATGAACATAGACAGCAAGGGAAACAATAAATCTCAGTAAAGTAGCTTTGTTTATCTACTATCTTTTCAAAAATGTATGGTCTTCAGCATGTGACTACAAGTTTAGATGACAATTATAAATTAAAAATGTGTCTTTGTTTAGTAATACTACATCTTTGAAAGGTAGTACAGGGTTCTCTTATCAAATATGCCAGTAAGAGATCATCCACCTGAACATAGGTATCTATTATGGTTAATATACTTGACATATTATGTAGTACTGTAATTCTTCACAAACTACCGCAAACATGTGATGACAAAGTCCTAGAAAACCATGGTGTATCTTGTAACATAAGTAGTGGATAGACATAAAAAGGAACTGAGTCTTGAGATAAATCCTTATCCAAGAAACACAATTCAGGAAAGGTAATATTACATTATTCATATTTCTATAAAAATGAAATCGTTTGTAAAAGAGATCTTCCTAGATACCAGTGTACTTCTGTGAACAGTTTACCACAAAAATCACTAATCCAATTTTTGCAAAAATGCTAAAGTATATATGAATATATAATTTTTTATCAATCCTAAACCATTATATTCCCTATTAGACATATCTCATAATATTTAACCATAAACCTGAAAACTATATGCTTAGTTCTTGTCTGATTCCACTGCTTCTAGAGATTGAAAAGTATTGAAACAGTGATATTTGTTTTATTATGAAGAATTCTAAAAAATTTAATATGCTATAATAGCAAGTTTTCCGGTGAGGGACTCAATTTTATACTAGAAAAAATTAAACAGAGGAGAACAAAAGATTTGGTCTGGATAATGATTCTCTGCAGCTAATGTAGGCACAGAATAGAACAATGATCTCTTTGCTGTCTGCATCACAACGTTCTTAAGAGGAGAATGAACTGTAATTACAAAATAGGGCGGCCTTTTCACCGTGATATCATTACACAACGGTGAGAACTTGGTTTGAAGTACTCTAGCTGAGGACTTTTGTTTTTAGGAGTGTGTTAATTACAGGTAGAAGGGTTTCATTAAGACATTTCTGTGCATTAATTTAATGTACTTTGAGTTTTTGAGGCTGAAAATGGAACTATGCTTATATTTCTCAGGTAAGTCACCAGAACAGGGAATATTATTACAGATTTGAATTTGGAACTTTCTTAAATTATTTGTATAAAACAAGGCATTGTTGAATTTAGAAAATCTTCATTTTTTTGGCTTAGAAAAAGTTTCATGCAGGTTCTTAAAGAAGCCCTTTACCATGAACAAAGAATGTTTGCTTTTTGGAAAGATTCATAGAAACTACACTAAAAATTAAAATTAGAGTCTGTCTTAGTTTTATAGCTATGAAGAGACACCATAGCCACTGCAGTTCTTATAAAGGAAAACATTGAATTGGGGCTTGCTTAAAATTCATAGGTTTAATCCATTATCATCATGACAGAAAGCATGGCAGCAGTCCCGTAGGCAGATACAGTAATGGAGAAAATGCTGGGTGATGTACATCCAACAGGATGAGTGAGCCAATGGACCTGTCTTGGGCTTCTGAAAACTCAAAGGTTACCCTCGGTGATATACTTATGCCAACAAGGCCACACCTATACCAAGAAGGCCACACCTTGTAATCTTTCTAAGTAGTGTCACTCCCTGATAATAAAATGTAAATATATGAGCGAATGGGAGACATTTTTTATTAAAACTAACAAAGGGTTGAAAATGACTGAAAAATAAATAAAATGTAAACTGAGAAATCATGGCTATTTCTATCCCATGATATCACAGAACCTTTGAACTTTTTTTTTTTTTTGGTCTGCTTGCTTTGCTCTTTGAAATTAGATGAAGTGTGCCAAACATTCATAAGAATAAAATCTAAAATGTGACAGTTGTATTTAATTGAGTCCTACAGGCCATTTCCCTAAGCATTTAAACAGAGGTTATAAAAGAGCTAAATGTGTTCTCAAGTGAATATGAAAAAACTGAGCAGGAGGAAAAGAAGACATGAGCGATGATTGATTTGCATACTAGACAGTGGGCCTCTGACAAATAGAGTTCTCGTTTTATTTTGTTTTCATTATTTCAATGTGCATAATTTAAAACTGAGTTCACTTCATCAAACACCAGGATACTTAATCTCTTTTAAATGATGTGTAGAACAGCATCATATTTCAGGTTAAAATTGCAACTAGGCAACTACAAAGAAATACATCATGAAAATGTTAATCACGAACTATCTTTCAAATTCTGAAATTTAAAATCAGTGCAAACACTTCCAGCTCTGAAATATTTTATTAAAGTTTTATATCATCATAAGTCTTAATTTTACATAATTTTTGAAACAATTGTGCATATTTTAAATAAAAAGCATGGAAATTAAGTACTGGAAAACAAATCAAAATACCTAGGTCTTCTATCATATAATTTTTTATTTTTATTCTTAATGTTGTTATTTTAAAAAAATTCTTAAATAACAAATTAAAACAAAACTGTTTATTACAGTAAACTAAACATACACTAATACTTTTGTATTGATTGATTTAATATTCTAGAAAAGAAATGTAATTGAATGAGAAAACAAAACAGTGGAGAATTAACAAATCACATTTAAAATGGGGTTAACTTCCCCCACACAAAAGATTGCCACATCTATAGCATGTTAGTTAAAACAATTGCAAGACAAATTTGGAAAATAGTTTTAATATTACAAAGATAACATCTTTGATTAAATGAGGTGGGATAGATTGTACAAGATAAATAGAGGGAGAGAAGTGAAGTGAAGAGAACGAATAAGAAAAAATTATGTACATAGATATGAATAAGGAAAATAAAAGAGAAATATTCTATTTCAGAGGTTTTTGGAATGTGATAAATTCAAGATTATACAGTGAAATACTCAACGTGGAGATGAGGTTCTGCATGAGGCTCATGCCCACTGTGCCTATATGGAGCATGAACCTAATGATTACAAAGCTCTTTTCTCACATTTCAATATGTGATCATGTGGCACTTCTTATAAAACACACTTGAAATGTGTTTGTATACAACTCCTTGTAATCCCATATATTTAAACAAAAATGTATTAAGTGAAAAATGTATATATTGCTTAAATCTTGAGTATATATTAATTTGGATAGAAACATTTTATAAATATTTTAATAATCTTTTCATCCTTGCACTGTTTTCTCTATATTTAGTTGTTAATTTAAAACTCTGAAACCTAGAGTCAAAGTTATTCATGAATGACATCTTTGAAACATGTGGCACTGATTAAATACAATATTACATTCACCCTCATGTTTAAGATGCTGACAGTAGTCACAGTTGTTTCTAATTCTTCATAGATGATAAAAATCCCTACTGTGACACTGGGTTGTTTATGGCGGAATGATTTCAAATGTTCTATGTTTTGCTGACTAGTACAATTCTTCTGGAAAAAAATTAAATTTTATGATTAGAATTGAGACTAACAATTATGGCATTTTATTCTTTCCAATATTATTTTTTTATTTTTACATATATATTTATGTTGTTACACATATATAAAATAAACTACCTACAGCAAAAAGAACCATGACACATTCAGGAATTATATAAATGTTACATTCTTAGTGTTTTTGCTATTTGTATTTGGGAACCTTGAAGAAAACATCTTTTCTATCTTGGTGAGTCTAAAATTCTGAATGTAAATCAATATCTATCATATCTCATCATTATCAACTTATAACATATATCTAGACCTAAAAACATCTTAACCCCTAAACAACTAAGTTTCATTGTAAAACTAAAGTATTTGGTCTTCAATCCCATCAGAGACTTGTGAAGGAATAAAATTAATTACCTGAGTATACAGAGGGTGGAGGTTAGCAGCTTCCCAAAAGAAAAGATGATAGAGACAATTTGCTACCAATAATGGATTTTTCTTTTGTATTTGGAATATTTTTTTACCAAATAACTAATTATATTTTTGAGATAAATTAATTGCATCATTTCCCCTGCCAAATGTAAATGTTAAAAATTATACCTATGATATTTTAGAATATAGTATAATTACATCATTTTCCCTTATTTTCCTCCATCCAAACCTTTGTATATACCACTCTTTGTTTTGTTCCAAATTCATGACCTCTTTTTTCAATATACAAATATATTGAAAATACATCTGCATATACTATATACATGCTACATACATACACACACATAATCCTATAGAAAGCCTACTCTATCTGCACAATGATACTTTTATGTGTGTTTTCAGGAGTTATCGCTTGGTATTGAACAATCGATTGTGCTTTTCTCTGTGAAATACATTTTTCTATTCTCTATTTCTTAGATTTCTATAGTTCTTTCTATAGGGTTTAAGCTTCAAGGCTTAAAGCAAGTTACTGAGTATAGACACATGAAAAGCTCAGTTTTCCTAATTATTTCCTTGACAGAAGAAGGAAATTGAAAACTGTATGTTTCTCTGTGAACCAAGGCATGCTGTAAATTTTCATCAGGCTTAAGACAACCTGGAGCAATCTGCATGGCAAATCTCACTCAAGTGTCAGTGGCATTCCTGCCTTGCTACAATTTCATACGTTTATACTCAAAGTCATTTGTTTATCTTACCTGTTTTCATAGTATTGTAGATTAAATATAAATTTCATTTATTGTTGAGATCTCAAACATATAGGCTATGTAATTTGAACATATCCACCCTCGTTTCTCTCCTCCTAGACAATTGCACCATTCAGCCTGTCTTCACTCCCAAATTCATCCTCATTTTATGCTTGCCGTACTTGCACAGGTATAGGACCATTCACTGGGATGAGGGAAACATCGTGATGGAAACATCCTCAAAATAAAATGATTCTCCCTTCCATAGAAAGCACCAATTGACTATGTCTCCTCAGTAAGTTGGAGGGTCTAGAGAGCACCTCCCAGCATATGCTGGCTGTTGTCTTGTATGACCTTATGTGTAACTTGTAATAGGCAAACATATGCTGTGAGAAGAATACTTACAACATGCCCATGAGTGTAATTTTCTATGTTGAATGTACTATATAATTAACAGTACAAGTTTTCTCTTTGACTTCACCAGTTGCCTAAGCTGCTACATGTTTATATGAAATGTATAACACACATGCTCCTTTTTCCCTTTCCTTATTAACCTGTCTTCTGTTATAAGAATTCTAGCTAAGAAAACAATATTGTAGAAAAAATACTTGTTTTCACTAGATAGCAAGAAACTAAGAGAGGCCTCTGAACTAGTTTTATCTAGAAAAAGAGATCTTCTACTCAGCAAACAAAAGAAATTCAATTTTACTAATGTCTTTCTGAGTTTGAAAATGCATCTTTTTAAGTTGAGTATTGTAATGAATAAAACCCAAAGTGATATCTAATTAATCTTGAATGAAACAGGAATAGAGGATATGCAGAGAGTAGGACAAAAGTTAAGGAGATTTTCAACATGTGCCTGTGTATTCAAGTTTTTAAATATTACATTCTCTCTTTCAGTTCAATAGCTAGTTTACATGGTGGTTTTCATATAATTTTCCTATGCAGAGATGTGTTGAGTGAGTGCTAGAAATCCTTGATGACAACAAATGTCTAGTTTATACAGAATGCAGTGCACAGGGTTATTAAGAGAAGGAAATAAGATACAAAGATAGTCATTAAAATATACTTTTCCTATTTAAATTTACATAAGTAGCCAGGACAGTTTCAAAGAAAGCCTCAGAACCCAATTGGTCCAGCAATTCAGACTGTCCAACACAGGACTTTAAATAAATCTGGAATTTCTGAACATTTAGAAACTGGACTGCAAATGTTATTCCTAGCTTGTTTAACCATTTTCCCCAATTTTATTTGGGTCCCTACAAAGGAATTATTTTTCCCAAATCAACCAGAAGGAACCTTAAGAGAATGATGTCCCATTTCCCATAAAGGGGTTTGGTAGGTTTTTGGTTGCTTTCATGAGCTAAAGATATTTATTTTCATTGGGAGTTGGTTATAAGTTATAAATTGTCTTATTCAGAGAGAAAACAAGGTTAAACTCAAGGATGTCTCTTTTCCTTTATCTTTCTTTCTTAAGTTTGGAGACAGTAGTTGAAAGAAACAAGAGGGAATATAGAAATACATAGGGATGATATGACAAAAAGTAGAATATTAAATCTACTCCTGAACTTAATGCCTGAATTGTTAATCACAAGGTTATTTTTAATTTAGTGGTTTAGAATTGTGTATATGGATGAAAAATAAGTTTAATTTTGATCCATTAGTATATAATTCAAATCTAAGATTATTCTTCACAAACATTATATGTATTACCACTCTAATATGAAGTATTATGCCCATGTAACTCAGCTAAAATACAAGATTGACTTCCAATACTTTTTAAAGTGCTATTTCAGGATGGTTAGGATAATTAAGTAATACAAGTTAACTGTTAGTTGATGAAATCAACTAACAAAATGTCCTCATTTCTACACAGACATAATTTTGCCTAGAATGGGCAAGCTTGGATACAGGCAGAGTTGACAGCTAAACTCTGCCAATACACTGTAAGCAAGTCCTCAATAGTTCCTGCCTCAAAAAATATGTCTGTCAGATATATTGGGCCTGAAGGTTGAAGATGATGCCCTAACATTAGAGAGAGTTTTGGGTGACTGTTCAGGCAGCAAACTGTCTCTGTCATTTTCTCATTTTGGAAGCTGCTAACTTGCATCCCCTGTATGCTCAGGTAATTAATTATATTCCTTCACAAGTCTCTGATGAGGTCCAAGACTAGACAGTTTAGTTTTACCATTAAGCCTAATTGTTTGGGAGTTAAGATGTTTTTAAGTCTAGATAGATGTTTAAGTTCATAAAGATGAGATATGATAGATATTGATGTACATTCAGAATTTTAGAGGCACTAATATAAGAAAGATGTTTTCTTCAAGGCTACCAAATACAAATAGTCAAAACACTGTGGATGTAATATTTATGTAATTCCTCATTGTTTTGAGGTTCTTCTTGCTGCAGGTAGTTTATTGTATGTGTGTGTGTATATGTACACATACATACACACATATATGTAAAAAAGAAACAAAAACAAGAATATATTTTCAATAAAAAGTACTATAACCAAAATAAAATAAAATAAATTTTGATTATTTTTTGGAGAATTTTGTATAATTTAATTTGGTAGTACTTAAGCCCTCTCCGAACTTCCAGTCCTTACCCGTTCAACTTTGTGTCTTCATTTTTCAACCATCACGTACAGTTTTCACATGGATAAGTGGCCTTCAGTGACATTAGATCCACCCACCCAGGCCTAAGCACTTAAGTAAAATTCATACGCCCTCACCTGTGGCTAACGCTAGGCCACTTATAATGCATTGACATTATATTAGGAAAATAAATAAAGGCAATTCTACCTGGGGTTAGCCAAGAGCAAGTTTAGATTTGAAATCTAAACTTCATGCTCCTCTTGTTTTCTGACATCTGAATGTCTCTTACATGTATGTGTCTGAATCTGTGCATGCTTGCAGATTGTTTCATGAAACTGTCTCTGTATCTGTGTTTGTCTGTTGTATGACTCTCTTCCATGTGTGTGTGTGTGGGGGGGGGTTGGAGGCTTGTTATGACTGTAAGTCTATATGTGTCTCTGGGAATCTGTAAGTGTCTTTGTGTGTCTGTTCCCAACAAAGGGCTGTCTTTGTTCGAACTTTTAATTGAACAGCAAAGAAAGCACCACATGAGTAAAGATGCATTTGACTATTTTGGTGAATTTTAGAAGGTTGATTTCAAACTCTATACTTGCTCCTTTCACTGACATTGTTGGGACAGGTGCATAGTAGAGTCGAGAACATAGTTATAGCTATGAATGTTCTTAGGTCATAAAGGTTATTACATGGAAGACCCAACACAAGTAAGGTTGACTCCTACCTTACCCTTTTAAGAGCTTATTAAATGAGTAGAGTACACACTAGGATCATACACATAAGCCTTAGAAACCTTAAATGGTGTTATTAACTATAGCTGTGAAGTTCTGCAAATGGTCCAGAACCTTAGAGTGTATGAGATAATTTTAAAATATTGCATATCCACATCTACCCAGGAAGCATGTAGTGTAATAGCTTCTTAGCACCTCTCCTCTTCATGCTAAGTTTTACAAGGGAAAATGTCTTTCCCAGACTAAGCTGTTTCACTTGCTGCAAATTCATATGTATACCTGTGTCTAGAAAACTCAGTTTCTTTGTAGTCACTCATAGTCCTTGGTTCTTGCAATTATTTTACCCCCATTTCTTTAATGAACCTTGGTCCTTGGAAGGATAGCTTAGACTCTATGTGTCCTTTTTGGGTTTCAGTATTCCATAGTCTTTTATTCTTTGAACTTTGATCTATGGTAGATCTCTGTGTTTATAACCTACTGCAGAAAAGCTGCTCTGATGAGTATGGAAAGATGGACTCACTAATCTATATATATACTGATAAGCCATTAAGAATTTGTTTAATGCTATGTTCATTTATAAAAGTAATAGTAGGAGGTTCTGTCCAAAGGCCTATGACATGTATAGATGCAGATTGTTATCCTTAATAAGGCTACTAGTGTGTTTTTACTCTATGGAGCTTTTAAGTGATCTATGCCGTAGGAGAGTAATGAGACTTGCAGGAAAGTTTCTAATGGAAAGTGACTAAGCAGATGAAACCTGAAGAGGTTATCCATCATGTCAGTGGACTTGGGCCTTTAATCATTCTTGTCATTTAAGAGTGTAGATGAAGCAGAAAAGAGGGAGGCTAGGGTGTGATTTAGATAGATCACTCATATGAAGACTAAGAGTGTAGAACAGAAAAAATAAGTCATATATTAAGAATAGGGAATATTTATTGAACACTTATGTGGCAGGAGCTCTTCTACCTCATTTAACATCCATAAGCCTCATTTACATGACAGGAACATCTCTACATCTCTTAACATGGGCGGGTCTCCTTACTTTTTATTTGTGATCATTTTTAATATGAAGAAGTTATGATTTTTGAGAACTTTAGAATACCTATGAAATACACAAAACTGATTATTTATAAAGCCACAATTTAAGCACAAACCACTGTGCCCATGAAAATTTTCTGTTGACAAGGCAAACGATTCTGCAGTGATGGAATTGGTGGACTACGAGAGAACATTTATTCAGACGACAGAAAAACATCGAACTCTGACTTTTTGTCCTAACTCCTATGCATGTGCCTCCTGTTTTCTGATGCTCTGAGTAATGTCTTCCTTCTTATGTTTGCATCCTATCTCATTAATATCATCTCTCATATGCTCAGTATTTTTCCATAAGCATGTTTCTTCCCTGAACACCTTGTTTCTCCTTTTCTCTTTTTCTGTTCTCTTTCTAATTTAAAAGCTTTCTCTAAATTTCTTTTACAACTTATATTCATTTCTTTAACTGGACTCATCATAAACAATGGTAAGCAAAAAGTAAAAAAGAACATGTATTTATAGTTATGTTCCAGGGCTCTGTGGATGTCCTGTTTTTAATTGTGTACATTACCTTTCTTTCTTGGATTCATTAACAGAAGATATAAAAAAAAGATGTAACTTGCCACTTGGCTAATAATGTACTTATAAGGGGTTTGGAGTTCATGCTGAAGGAGGAGAACATCTGGTTCTGCAAGTGACAGCTGGCTTTTTGGACTATTTCAGTTTGCACTATTTACATGTCTTATAGAACAGTTTTGCAGTAGGAGATTTGTTACTTACAAATACCATCTGAAAACCTATGTCCTTTTCTTTGTTTCTACAACATGATGATGCCTGCCTTGAACAATTTGGATGGCAAGAGAATAGCAAGGAATTGCAACTCAAAACAGCCCTTCAAACACTAAAACACAGAAAAGAATATCAGATTGAATTCCAAAATACTGGCAATGAACAATTTGAAATCTGATTAGAACTAATTTATTTATATATAGCAGAGGATCTTTCATTATTGTCTCCAGGTATATGCTTTCACTAGATACGAATAACCAGGTGAAGTGAGTTTTAGAAATTCTTTCTAAAAATTAAAAGTAATGTTTAACAAGAACATATCATATGCTATGTATGAAAAGAATTACCTTACAGCTAAGAAGTTTGATGCCATCTGTCAAACTTTACATGATTTCAAGACACTCTTCAAGCAGTGTGTTTGAATACAACCTGAGGTACAGAGGAGCCAGGTCCAATGAATAAACAGAACAAAGGTAATGCATGCAATGTGCGCTGTGATTTTATATCATAATGAATTAACTACTATAGAACTTGAATATAAACACCAATGAGACAGTTCAGTAAGTAAAGGGGCTTAACAACCTGCATTCAGTCTCTGAAACATATGCTAACATGGAAAGAGAAAAATGAAAAGAAAAATGATGATATCTTCTGACCTCCATTCTGTGATACATCCATGCCCACACTCCCCTCTCTGCCTCTGTCTCTGTCTCTCTCTGTCTCTGTCTCTGTCTCTTTCTGTCTCTGTCTCTCTGTCTCTCTGTCTCTCTGTCTCATTCTCTCTCTCTCTCTCTCTCTCTCTCTCTCTCTCTCTCTGTCACTCCCTCTCTCTCTTTGTCTCTCCCTCACTCACACACAAACAGATTAACTAAAATTAAACCACTTTAATTTTAATAATTAATGGTTTGTATAGAGTTGAAATTATTATCAGTAAAATAATTTTTATATTTATAAAAATAATTTCAGTAATATTCACATGTCAAACTATTTTAATAGCATTTTCATGCTGGCATTATAAATAAGAAATCAAATTATATAATTAGTGGGTATATTAAATAGATTAGCAGTACAATTATTTTTAAATCTATATAGTTGATAAATGCAAGATTCATTTTGTGGTTGGAACATTTGATTTGGTGATGTTTACTCCATATTCATCCTTGAAACTAACATAGAATAAACTAGAATAAAAACACTAGGAATATATCATATATAAAAGTCTCCATTTTAGCATCTAAGTATAATGAAATGTATACTGAAACCCCATAACTAACTCCTTTCAAAACTATTTTCATAGAAGATAACAGAGTGCATTCTTCCACTATTTCACTGTTTTCCAGCATTACTATTTAACTTTTTGGAAGTGTATGTATCACTTCAAGCCTTTTCACATTAACTAAACTTCCAAAGTATCAGGTGTAATATAAAAAATTAAGATAACACTTGCAGTACTTTGGTAAACTAGGAATAGAATTCAATTTGATCACATAATATATGAAGTGTTTGGCATAATGCCTGGCATAAAGCAAGATATCAAATAACTAAAATTTAAATTGGGACACATGATACATTACTCACAATTAACTGATGTATTACTTCTGTGCCTATAATGTAAAAGTGAACAATGTTTCTACTAATTATAAAACTTCTAGCAAGGACTAATAGTATTAATTATATAGACAAGTATGCACATGTGTGTAAACATATATGCAAACATGTACATGCACCAATACTGAACAGTTGGATGGGACAAAACACAAGTAATCTTTTAGTGAGTAACACATTGGGAGAACAGAAAACTCTTCAGACTTGGCTAAATTGGATTTAAATTGTTTAAAGTTTATGTTTAATTCTAAATTGTTATTCCCCTTCACTCTGTTAGTGTCTCATTAAAATTTTGAAACTACACACAAAGTACAGAAAAATGGCAAATATGCCTACATCAATGTGAACCATGTTGAAGTTTAATGTGATATTCCCCAGTAATAAATTCCTTCCATGTGATGATCTAAACAACAAGAGAGTCCAAACAATATTTAATACGAAGGCGTGTTCATATGCATAACATCTATATCACATACCCATAGTTTAGGCCTCAAAATGACTACTGAAGAGGGGTAGAAAGAATGTAAGAGACACAGGCAGTGCATCTCTAAAAGAAAACTGTTTTAGGGTACAGCACCACCACTGTACATGTGAAGTAGCAGTGACTGTGATGTTTTGCTCAAAAAATGTGAAAGCTCAAGGTGGAGAAAGTCAGCACAGAGAAGGCAGTGGAATAAATCTCACACCTACCTGACCCACTGGCACCTCGCTGTTGATAATTTACAGCTACTGAGGAATGATGAGTTTGTTTGCTTCTTGTTTTTTAATGGATGTGACCGATGATAACTCTACCACACTATACTGGATATCCACATACCCTAGAATATATGAGAAATGAAAATGAAACTTCTTGTGTTTTGTTTGTTTGCACACAAAGTTGGATGGGTAAGGAAGAAAACAGATATATGAAGAGCTAAAAAGAGGACTTGCTTACAATCATAATACACTGTATTCAATTCACAAGAAAATACTTTATATTAAGACACCCTCTACAATGAAACTGATAGACATCATGAAGCAAATAGACCTAATTGATATCTACAGAACATTTCACCCAAACACAAAAGATTACACCTTCTTTTCAGCATCCCCCAGAACCTTCTCCAAAAACTGACCATATACCTGGTCACAAAGCAAACCTCAACAGATACAAGAAAATTGAAATAGTCCCTTGCATCTTATCAGACCAGCATGGATTAAAGATAGAACTCAACAACAAAAGAAACAGCTGAAAGCCAACAATCTTATGGAAACTCAACAACTCCCTACTCAATGACCTCTGGGTAAGGGATGAAATAAAAAGAAATTAAAAGCTTCCTAGAATTTAAATAACCTGAAGTCACAACATACCCAAACCTATGGGACATAATGAAAGCAGTGCTAAGAGGAAAGTTCATAGCACTAAGTGGCTTTATAAAGAAATTGGAGAGATACTGTACTCACAACTTAACAGCACACCTGAAAGCTCTAGAACAAAAAGAAACAGACATACCCAAGAGGAGTTGGCAGCTGGAAATCATCAAACTAAGGGCTGACATCAATAAAGTAGAAACAAAACAATGCAAAGAATCAACCAAATAAAAAGCTGGTTCTTTGAAAATATCAACAAGAGAGACAAACCTTTACCCAAACCAACTAAAAAGTAGAGGAGGAGGATTCCAATCAGCAAAATCAGAAATGAAAAGGAGACAGAGCAACGGGTGCTGAGGAAATCCAAAGAATCTTTAGGCTTTACTTCAAAACCCTATATGCCACAGAATTTGAAAGCCTACATGAAAAACACAATTTTCTTAATAGCTACCAAACACTCAAATTGAATCAAGATCAGGTAAACAAATTGAAGAGTTCTGTAACACCTGAGGAAGTAGAAGCAGTCATCAAAAGTCTCCCAACCAAAAGGATTCTAAAGCCAAATGGATTCAGCACAGAATTCTACCTGAACTTCAGAAAAGAGATAGTACCAATTCTCTTCAAACTATTATGAAAAAAAAACCAGAAGGAACATTATCAAACTCATTCTATGAAGACACATATAAAAAATGGCACCCAGTAATAAATCACAGGGATTCTGTGACCAATAAGAAGCTTTGTCTATGCATGTACATTCAAGTCTCAGCCAGTCTCAGTGTCATTCCCATGTGGCACTGGGTTAAGCAATACAAGTTATCTGCTTGTTTTTCAGTTTGAATTCTTAAGTAAAGAACACTTTTACTGTTAATTTTGATAATTAACATGATTCTCTGTCCCCTGGAGGGGGAGACCTGGTGGCACTCAGAGGAAGGACAGCAGGTTACCAAGTAGAGACTTGATACCCTATGAGCATATACAGGGGGAGGTAATCCCTCTCAGGAACAGTCATAGGGGAGAGGAATAAGGGGAAACTGGGAGGGAGGGAAGAATGAGAGGATACAAGGGATGGGATAACCATAGAGATGTAACAAGAATAAATTAATTAAAAAAATTATTTTTTTTGGTATATCTGTAGAGTACTCTAGAGAAAATGAACTAAGAGCACGAGTTCCAGACATGAGTACAATACCATCCATTTGCCTTCTGATGTAAAAAGAAAGTGCATACTATTATAGGTTTATTTACCAACTAGCTTCTTGGGTACAACAGGTGGGAATGGTTTGCTCTGCCACACAATGCCATCAATAGACATGATTCCTTGAAAAATTGATGAAAACACATGTTTCTTTTCTTAACGTGTTCATTCCGGCGCCTCATCACAGAGATGTAGAGGAAAACTATCCTTGAAAGCTCATACCAGCCCTAGCTCTAAACATTGATAGCCAGGTCACACTATTTAGATATATTAGAGGTGGTTTGTGGGGGAGAATCTGGAAAAGATATAATGATAAAATGTAAAATAACATTAACTCATTTTGGGAACTCAATAGGAGATTCTAGTGTGAGATCAGAAAATCAGAACAGCAGTAGTAACATGGAAATGAAGGCTATTCACGAATGAGAATCTGAGCTCCATTAAGAACTGAAAAATAGAAAATATGCTATGTGCAAAATACAACTACAGAATCCAGGACACTGGTGGTGGTGAGAGAATAGACAGATGAATGGAATAGAACAAGAACAAAACTGGAACGGAACCAAGAAAAAGAGCCTGTGTGTGTGTGTGTGTGTGTGTGTGTGTGTGTGTGTGTGTGTGTGTGTGTGTGTGTGTGTATTTAACTTTGAAACAAAAAGTCAGTAAAATAGAACATAAGTAGACCTTTCAGTAAAATTTTAGAGCTAGGAATTTAGTTAGAAAATTAAAATAATAATCTTGATGAGATTTGTCACTTACTAAATAAATGAAGAAAGAAAAATAGAAAAATAGAAAGAAAGCCGTAAAATGGAGGGCGGGAGGGAGGAAGAGCAAGCTAACATGTAAGACATGAAGGTCGAAACCTAGAACACAATACAGGATATCGCTGATAAATTAGATTTTAAATGTAATAAATCAAAGGGCTGAAGCCTGAAAGGAGTTATTTTGAGACTTTAGTTAAGCAATATCACAAGTATCCACTTTACGAAACTCACTACCAAAAGGAAGATCTAGACTATTAAAAAGAACTCTAAAATTCAACAACAAAATTGTAACACAGTCAAATACTAAAGCAAAACAAAGTGCTCAGACAGAAAAAAATATGGAAATACTTTCAACACCATGTGTCATGGAACCCTCAATTTAAGTAATAGTAAGTTTCTACTATACAGATCTGTAATAATGATCAAACAGAAACTACTGACATAAGCAGATGCCAGTGAAGATATTAGAAACTAGATACATTCCTACCAGTAGAAAGCAAAATGGAATGAAAAATGTAGAGTTACTTTTTGTTTGTGTGTGTATGCATGTATGTGTGCTTATCAAAATAAGCATAGTATTGTCATATGATTCAGTGATGTCAACCTAAGGAGACTGGAACCCTCACCCCACAGGAACCCCCAATATTTGTTAATAACAGCTGTGTTCACAGTTGCAAATATCTGGAAGCAACCAGAAGTCCACAGTAGACTGTGAGATAAGTAATTCTCAGTACATCCAAATAGTGCAATATTAAACAGCGCTGAAAGGAAATGAACTGTCCATTTCTTAAATGAAAGGGGAAACACTAAATACATATTACTAAGATATAGAAGCCAATCTGGAAAACAAAACAAAACGAAACAAAGCCTCTAAGCTTCCAAGCTTTTGACTCTCCAGAAAAAAAGCAAACCTATGGAAAAAGTAAAACTAACTTTGCTTGCCAGAGTTTCAAAAAAGCATGTTAAATAGAAAACAGGGAATTTCATGGTAGGTACCGTGTTCTATGTAGAAATAGAAAAGTGGATATATTTCATTGAGTATCAAGCGAAAACCTCTGAATAGATAGTCATACTAATTATACTAATTTGATGATAATGTGTCAAAGTTCATTCACTAAAAATACTAGATATTCCTCTTTGAGGAAATATTACAATAATTAAGAAGATATTAAACATTTGAGGAAATTTGTGTCAATATTTTGGGACCCTCTACACTTTTTCTCAATTTCCTATGGCCTTAAATTTCCCACAGACAATATTAATTGATTTATATCCATTACTGGAGAGAAATGTAAACATTTTTATTTTATACCCATTGAAATATATGAAAATTGGAATTATGTAGTAAATACATAAGTGCACAAACACATTTGTGTGTGTATATGTATGGTTGTGCACATCTGTAAGTTAGCATAGTTTAATTTTAGAATTTGTCACCTATGTTTAACTGTTATATAAGTATCTGGCTTATGGTGGCAATATGCTTTCCATTCAAAAGAATATGCATAAAAATGACCAGAAAATCATTTTAGAAGTACATTTATTTTTCGATTTTGTTTAGAAATATGAACTAAAACAGAAATAAAATTAGTAAAGGTTAAGTAAAGGTGTTCCTCATTCTCCTCTTTTTTAAAATTTATTTTTGAAATATATTTTATTAATTTATTCATATTACATCTCAATTGTTATCCCATCCCATGCATCCTCCCACTCCTCCCTCCCTCCCATTTTCCCCTTACTCCCATCCCCTATGACTGTAACTGAGGGGACGTCCTCCCCCTCATAGGGTATCAAGTCTCTTCTTGGTAGCCATCTATCCTTCCTCTGAGTGCCACCAGGCCTCCCTATCCTGGGAATGCGGTCAAATATGGGGGACCAGAGTTGATTGAACTAGAAATGATAATAATGAGTGAGTTACCCTGGAAGCAGAAAGAGTCAAATGATATATACTCACTTATATCTGCATACTAGCCCAAGAGTAATGTCCTATGAAAGTCTTCATTTACTAGGAAAGTGGGACAGAGGGGAGAACATCCTATTGGGACTCTAGGTGAGAGAATCATGGGAGAATGGGGAAATAGAAGGATCCAGAGGGTCCTAGAAACCTACAAGAAGAACATTATGACAGGAGGATCTGAGCCCAGGGGTCCTGCTCAAACTATGGCATCAGCCAAGGACAATACGTGCAGTAAACTTTGAACCCCTACCCAGATCTAGCCAATGGACAGGACATTCTCCACAGTTGAGCAGAGAGTGGGGTCTGACTTTCACATGAACTCTGGTGACTCATTCTCCTCTTATTGAAGGATTTATCTCACTCGGTCTACTTTGATGGTTGTAATAGTCCTGTTTATTATCTATAAAGAAAAGTCAGAGATAACTTGTTTTAACGTTTCTCAGCTTTAGAATTCCTGACATCTCAGACATTTTAGACATACATGTGCATAATCAAGACCATACAAACACGTGTAAACAAAAAGCTCACAAATAGTTTTAACGGCCAAGAAAACTGACTTTGCTCATCATTGAAATACAGTCATCTTCTGAACCATGTTCAACATTGCGCATTTTGTCAGAGGCTCAACTGAGTGTTATCTCATAATCAACATATTTCTATTTTTTCTTTAGTTGTACTATTATTCAGTACTTTATAATACTCATCTAGATTATGTTTAACATACACTTATGACCTATAATAGGAAATGAACATAAACTATAATAGGAAATTAACTGACGCTTAGGATTTTCATTAGCAAGCAACAGTTACATTTTTCTTTTTTTAAATTAATTTATTCATATTACATCTCAGTTGTTAGCCCATCCCTTGTATCCTCCCTCCTCCCTCCCGCTTTCCCCCCTACTCACCTTTCCTATGTCTGTCACTGAGGAGGACTTCCTCCACCTGTATATGCTCACAGGGTACCAAGTCTCTTCTTGGTGACCTATTATCCTTCCTCTGAGTGCCACCAGGCATCCCCATCCAAGGGACATGGTCAAATATGGGACACCAGAGTTTGTGTGAAAGTCAGATCTCCTTCTCCACTTTTTTAAAAATTCCCTTACAGAAAAATGGTTTCGTTACTACCAAAAGTTCCAGTGGAGTTTAGCATTTTAACCTAATACCTACAGCTTATTTCTACCCACCCACATCTCTAGATCCTTAAGCAGTTTTACATAGCATATAATCCATGATGTATGTGACACTAGGAAAGGAGTTATGAAATCACAATGGCCACTTCCCTTAAGTGGTCACTGTAATTCCTGTTTCCAACAACAAAACATTCCCTTACTTAATTTCACGGACACTAGGATTCGTTTAAAACTGAGGACAGGACATCTCTGTGAACACCTGCTAAAGGTATCCATCCTGCCTGTCTCCAAAATGGCAAATCCAGAGGACCAGGAATAGGTACATCCTTCTGCAGACACCTCCATGTTTCGTTCATCTATTCACAGACTCTGATTTCCACCTGAGCTGCTGCCCAGGAAGGCTGGGACCCCAGTAATGACCAGAGATTCTTCATTCTGCCTACCTGTCTCCTTAAACTTCACCATACTTAATATGAATTCCAAAACACACTCTTGTAAATATGAATGTATGAATGAAAACCACTGTTACAATGGTAACAGGTTTACATGTTTTTTACACTTGCTGTGCTGTGCTGTGCAGTTTGCAGACACATGGTAAGATCCTTTGTTATAAACAATAGTTTCTATATTGAGCTATTAGTGGTACTGCTTTAGATTACAATATCATATTGGTCTAAATCATCTTACATTCTAGTCAGCCACCAGTTAAACTATTTCAACAGTGGACTTATGTTGCAATTAAATTCTTTTTTTAACTGTTCTGTTTTACAATCGGATACCATATGTGAAGGAACATACTCAATTTTGTAAAAACCTGTTTGCTTACAATTCAAGCCAATGCAATTCTCACTAATTGCTTTAAACTATTCTACAATAAGAAGACTTTAAAACATAAGTCTTTAAACGGGTTTAATGTGAAAAGTTAAAATAAAATTTCAGTATCAGGTATGTCTACACTTTAATCCAGAAATAATATTCCTAGATATTTGCAAGAACAAAACATAATTAACCCTGAAATTAACAGTCTCAAGTTTGAAGAAAAGTATCATAGGAACATTATGATTAGAAAAGTAAATCAAAGCTAATGAAGCAACATTAGCACTTTTATGCTGTAGGTTCTAATTAGAAAGTCTGTTAATGAAATTGGGGCATTTACTTAATTGCTGTGAACAATTATTTTCAAATTAAGCATGGCAATTAAATAGCATGATTAAGCTCAGAATAGACAATTTAGGTAGTGATATGTTAACTGTTTTGCATGCTATATTATGTATGGCAGTTTTAAATGCTGAGTATCTGCTGATTAACAAATACAAATGACAAGCAGTACCTCTGGGTCTTGGTGATTTATGCAGAGAATTTTTCTATTGCCTTAAGTACTTTCTTTGCACAGTAACTTACAACTACTGGAACCCAAAGCAAAAATATGCCCTACTTAAGTTAAATAAATGTTTTCGTCTCATTAAAGTCATGCTTCCTGAAATATACTTTACGTTTATGAGTTAAGTTAGGTTCATTCTCTTGCTTTACATCTTCAGTATCTCTCCAAAACAGAGAATATCATTAAAAAGTTCCTAATTGATTTTTCCTTACTAAATTATTTGAACCCAATTTAAAACTTTTGTTAAAAGTGATGTCATCATTAGACTTTTCAGGGTATTTCTGGGGTTCATAGGTACCCCTGGAAAATAAAAGGAAAAAAAGTTCAGATCTAGAACCATTGCTCACTGGCAGTGAAGAAACTAGAATATAAATATGTTTAATGGAAATTCCATTTAATGTAAGACATTATAATTAAAACTGATTTTAATAACCTTGGTTGTTGTTAATTTTTTCTTAAGCTACAGGCACTATATTTCTCATTTTTCTTTGAAAGCATTTGGGAAAGGATGGATGCATAACATAGGCTAGATTCTTATTACATTAAATCAAGTAAAACAGGGAAATATTTCTTTTCTACTGGTGATTCACTTTATAAACTTATCAAAATTATCAACTAAATATTGACAACCTTTGTTCTTTGTTTTTGGTAATGAAATAATATTTTATAGTTCAGAATGGTCTCAAACATAAGTCCATATCTTCTAGTTAAAGTTACAGTATACAGCTACATACCCCTTGCCTCCTAGTGTTACTATATATAACATAGGAACTCCAGAGACTACATAATGACACATAGCTCAGATATATAGCTGGAAAGGAGATAGTGGCTTAGATCTATTACTCCTGGCGGCCCCCCATATCTCTCATTCTGTGAGGAATTATAAACAGACTATATCTTGATTGTTGCAAATATAAAACAGTTTTGATAAAGATGGTAATGACTATTAACGGTGAAAAAAGAATTTTATAAACCGAGATTTGAGCAAAATAACTACTGGTACTGATATAGAATGAGCTGTTAGTTTTTAATCCATTGGGCAGTTTATCCTTTTCTTTTCTTCTATGCTATAGATTGAAAAGGTGACTATTCAATTAACTAATTTTAATATATAACTCTCATTTAATATATGTAAACATATATTTAACTTTTATAAAATTATTTTATTAAATATTTCAAAATCAAGACTTGTTTAATGAGACATAATTTAGAAAATATTTGCTAAGTTTCATGGTAAAAATTTATTTCCCTATCCTTAAGCAAATATGTCTTACTGTATTTGCTTAAATCTAATATGTACATCGTTGTAAAAAATGGATGATAACATTATCATCAAACAGTATCTTTTATTCTGGTTTAGTAATCATTTTTTTAAAAAAAGTCTCTAACCTTTTGAGACATAGTAAATCATTATGATCTCAACATTTTGAAGGCAGATGAAGAAGACTTTTTAATTCAAAGCATCATCAGCTTCATTGATACATAAAAGCAGTGATGGTGGTATATATATATATATATATATATATATATATATATATATATATATATACTATATATACTATATATATAGTGTGTGTGTGTGTGTGTGTGTGTGTTATTCCTACCTCATATATGAACATTTTCTGAAAGCTATAAAAATTCCTGGCAAAACTATCCTCATTATTACTTGTGAAAAAGATCTATTTGCTTAAAATACTTTAAGGAAATCTCTAGACAGACGCTAACAAAAGCATTTGGACTGTTATGTGTAATAAAAGCAAAAGAGTGGGACCAGGGTCACTGTTCATTTTGAATTGTTAAAAATGTTATCAGTGGGATAAGATGAATTCTTGAAGGAGGGTACTGTTAACAGATAAAAAGAAATAAGACTTCAGAAAAATTATTGATGATTGGGACTTGATTATTAAGGAAACATAAGACTTCAGAGTGACACTCAAGAAGCCTTCCTGAAGGGAGAATACTAGAGGTAGAAAATCAGGGAAAAATTAGATTGCTTAGAATAGAAAAATACCAAGAAGCTTTCTTAAATTCTCACTGGCAGTTATGAGAAAAAATCTAGCAAGCATCTAAAGTTTGTAAAATTACAAAAGGCAATAAATTCTAAAGTGGTCCCATCTTGGTTAAGCACCACTTTATACTGTGAACCTGAAACTCCCTTAGGGACTCACTGGTTCCCAGATATTCATCCTGACAAGGAAGCCTTTTCAGTGTCACTGAGATGTACAGACACATGTAAGCTACTAGCCAGGACTTAAGACCTTCTCCAGGAACCTGTCCTTCCTTGTAAGACTCCCTCTTTTCAGGCAACTTCCCACAAAGTATATTCCAGCCAGCACAAGTAACATATAGGTAATCTTCTCTGCCTCTCTTCAAGAATAACCAGAGCCATTTGAGTTGTTTTTCCGGACCAGTCAACATTATCAGAGCAAACTTTGATCCAGTCTTGGCCAAGCTGCTGATGGCACCAAAGCTGACAAGACAGAGAAATAGGATACAGACTGTGTCCCAAATACCAAGCAGGTAATCCACATCCTAAGTCTGATGTGAATTATCCCTGAACAGAAAGGATGAGTGACTTGAATACAACCTAAAGAAAATCTCAGGATTCTTTTGAAACCTCAAAGCCCATTTCCTAAGTGACACACCTCCTCAAATAAGGCCACACTCCTTAATTCTTCCTAATTAACCTTAATACATGAGGATTAAGTATTAAAACATATAAGTCTATGGGGGTTATTCTCATACAAACTTGCAGACATGACATTCAGTGAAACAAAAGCTGTAGTTTAACCACCCCCCACCTCAACTGAAAAATGTGGGAACAAGATGTATTCATTACATAATTCTATTAGACAGTTGAAGAACTATGAGTCATCAAAACTCCAGAACACAGAAATGAAGTGACATTTCCAGATATTTTTCTAATCCCACTGTCACCCTGATGCCAAAATCAAAGACCCCCACAAAATATTTTCCAATATCTTAATTCAACATTAGTACAAAAGGTATCAATAAAATACGGTCCAAATGAATTTTCCTTAAAATAAAAAAGATAAGAATTTGAAGTGTATAGGGTTGGGAACAATCTGGCAGGAGATGAAGAAGCGGTAACCATAAGCACAATTTATTGTAAATGTTGTTTTTATTTCCTCATATGAGGGGATGAGATGAGACCCAAACCCAGGCTTTACTAATACATGGCTGGGGCTGAGGCCAGAATGGTTCTATCTAACTCTCCCTAGGCGTCAGCCTGGAAATGGCTAGCCGCCATACCATTTACACTTCTGCAAGCCTGGACCTTGACGGCTTCAGTTTCCAGACCCCATCTACTAACCTAGACCTAGAATGTTTTTAGTTTCTGAGACTTACTGTAGAGTAAGCTCACCCTTTCTAGTTTTTTCTAAACTCTCTCTGACTGGTTCACTTCAGTTGTTTTGGCTTGAAACTCCTCTCCAATCTGCCTGATTCAAACTGGCCTATCATGGGTTCTGACTGAATTGCTCTGCTTTGGAACTCCATGAACTGAACTGTACCAAACTGTACAAACTCAACTGCACTCAAGTGCACTGCAGGGACCTACACCAAACTGTACTATACTCCTGAACTCTACTGTATGATCTCCACAAACACCTTTGCTCCTCTCTGCCCTGCTCCTTAGAAGCTTCCTTTCCTGTCTGTTTTCACTAGAATTGGACATATCCTATCTGTGACTTATTATGTCACGTCTTTCTTTGTTTGGTCACTTTGTCTCTCGTTCAATTAGAAGTCACTTTTTGCATTAAAAGGATGTATGCCAGCCAAAGAGAGTAAAGGTGTGTACTAAGGGAATTTCTGTATTCCAGTCAGATCATACAGATCCAGGTCTTTGGATATGATCCCTTGCCAGAGTAGCCATGTTGCTAGATAAAAAATTTCTCTACATTAATTATATGTCTGAAAAATTATTTTCAAGAAAAAAGAACACATAAAAAAGATTAGCAAGCTAGATCAAACAGGTTTCATCCCATATATGTAGGTAAGTTCAATATATTCACATGTATTTTATCAGGATATTTACCACAGTGTAATATACCACACACATATACTAAAAGCCAGAAATACACAATCATTATATTATGAATATAAATGATCTTTTATAAATCCAGTGTTTCTTAAGGGTAAAATTCTTAAAGAATCTAGAATTCTCTAAGGAACATATCTCTCAGTAGTAAAGGAAGCATCCAGGAAGCCCACAGAGAACATGTTGGCAAACAAACAAACAAAACCTCCTAAATCAAAGCTCCAAAACTATTTCTGCCAAAATCAGGAAGAAGACATCATCACTCCACTCCCATCCCTCCTTCATTCTACCTAAGCACTTGAATTTGTACCTAGAGCAATAGTACTATTGAAAGAGACAAGGAGGATCCAGATAAGAAAGGAAGTAGAAAAACACCATTGTTTTTCTGCAGAAGATATGTTAGCAAAGTAAGTTAAATTTTGTTAAGACTCCCGCAGAAAATTCTTGTAACTACGAAACACATTCAGCAAAGTCACAAAATAAAAACTCACAAATCAAAATTACTATCTTTCTTATATACAAATGGCAAAAAAAAAAAATGAAGCATGTAAACAATATCATTCACTGCAGACTCAAGAAAGAATGTCTTTTGGTGTACATCTAACAAACAAAATCAGACTTACACAATGAACATTTTAAGACACCGGAAAAACATATTAAAAGGGAGGTAAGAAAATGGGAGCAGTTCCAAGTCACATGGATTCCCTGGCCCTAGTTTGCTCCATTGTGCAGTTACTAAAGCATCACTTTGCCCTTTAAATATACACAACTATGTTTCATTCAAAATTAAAACAATTCATGAATTTCAGAAATAGAAAAAGAAAATAGCCACCCTATTTAAAGAAATTTAAAAAGTCATGATGTGTGAGATATTGGAACTTTTAAAGATTTCCACTTTCACATTGGATTTTTAAAGAGAACTCTGACTTTTAAGATGTAAAATCTGTGGGGATTTTAGAGTTTTACTATGTTTTGTTACCCCTTATACAGCTTAAAACAAAGGAACAGCTATGATTCATTAGTGATATATTTGTGTGTCAGGTGGACAAGAGTTCTATTGTATTGTTGGAATCACATGCAATGAGTGTCACTGAATAGGGAAAGTGCTCCCATACCACTAGCTTGTATGCCAAGTCCCTGGAGGCACTTTCTTGATTAATGATTGATGTGGGACTGCTCAGTTTACTCTGGGTGATGGCTTCCCTTTGAAGATGATGCTGGCTTGTACAAGAATGAAGCCTGGTGGTTCTAAAAGATTAGTGCATTAAGCAGCATCCCTCCTTGGCCTCTGTTCCTGCTTTCAGGTTCACATTCTAAGTTTCTTCTCTGTCCTTCCCTTTGTGGCGGACTGTGATTTGAAAGAGGGAGTAAGCCTTTTCTTTCCAAAGTTAATTTTGATCATGGTGTTTATGACAGAAATAGAAATCAAGGTAGAACACAATGCAGTCCCCATCAAAATTGCATTGTGATTCTTTACAAACATTGAAAAGTAATGTATTATTTTATATGGAAACAAAAATGATCCAGGTGAGCCAAAAAATTCTAAACATTAAAGGCAATAACAGCAAAACATCTGGATATATCACATCACAGATTTCTAGTTATATTATAGAACTTTAGTAACACAAACTGGTCCTGGCATAAGAACAGATGCACAGAACAATTAAATAGAACTGAGAAACCACGCATAAATCTACACATATAAAGCCACCTAAATTTTAACATGGAAAATAACAATAAAAATTGGAAAAAGATGGTATTTTCAACAAGTGGTGCTGGTCAAACTTGATACCTTAATCCTTGTCACTCACCATTCACAAATCCCAAGTGTAAATAAATTAAGGACTTCAACATAAGACCTGATATTCTGAAACTTAGATGGAGAAAGCAGGAAAAACATTTAAATTTATTGCCATAGGAAAGGACTTTAGGAACAGTACTCTGATAGCACACCTTTAAGGCTAACAATTAATAACTGGGACCTCACAAAACTGAAAAGCTCTATACAGCAACAATCACAATCATTCAAATGCGGAAGCATAATAGAATGTGAAAATATCACATTCTATCTATCAGGAGATTGTCTATAATGCACAAAAACGTCTAAAAACTAAACATTTAGAAAACAAAAACCAATTTTAAAAAATCATATATGGAATTAAACAAAGAGTTCCAAAAAGATAAAATACAAATGACTGAACAACATTATTATTTTTAAAGCAAGCTTAGTCATCAGGAAAATGTAAATTAAAACTACTTTGAGATTTCATCTTGGCCAAGTTAGAATGACTAAGATTAAATAGAAAAACACATGCTGTGTGAGTGTGAGAAAAGGAGAACACTTACCTCAAGTGGGAGTGCAAACTGGTTCAGCCACTGAGAAATTAGTGTAGAAGTTCCACAAAAACATATCTATCAAAACATAATACTGTTTTAAAAAACATAATACTACCTAGTTATTAAAAATTAAAATATGAAATGACATAAATTGACTGTGCTTAAAACAATCATTCTGAGTTAAATAACCAAGATCCTGCAAGAAAAACAGCACTTTTTTATTTGTGATTATTAGTTTTGAATGTTCAGATATGTGTGTTTTATTCTGGAATAGGCATAGAGAATGGGAAATAAATAAATGAACAATAAGGGATGGAGTTTTGAATAGAGAGATATAGGAAAGCAACGGTATGAAGCTTAAACTGTTACATGTGATGGAAGGGCAGGGCAGACTAGAACTTAAGAACCTCCATATGACTGTAAAACATAAGAACCTCCATATGACCGTAAAACATATATGTGTGTGTGTGTATACCTATTACTATGTATAGTTAAATGTATATTTAAAAACTTATATTTAGAGAAATGGGGGTGGGAGGGAGGGAGAAAGAGGTAGAATGGAATTACCTATGTTTCATGGAATACTAATGCCACTACTATATGCCAAAATCTAATAAATAAAATCCCTGTGTAATGAATGGGCTACCTCTTCTGGAGTTTTTGACAAGTAAGATTCAACAGATGATGAAATATTACATGCTACTGCCAATGCTTTAATTATATCCCCAAACATGAAGATACTTGTGCTGAGATCATCATATACTGGAGTCACAAACATGAAGATATCAAACTGGCACTCAAATGGAAACTTTATCCCTACTGACTAGGTTTCACAATGCTGGAGAGTGCTAATGCATGCTACCCTAGGATAACTGTAATCATCTATCATAATCAGCAGGGAGACCTATTTTTGGTCTAGTAACATGTGCCCCCTGAAACAGCATTGTAAGAATTCATTTGGAGTAGTCAACTACTTTCTCATTGGACTTATACCCCACTCCTCAATATTAAACCTATCCCTGGGCAATGTTATCAAGACAAGAAACCATTGCTTGACAAGGCATAGGATCTTGGGGAGAACCTACCACAATTGCTCTCCTACGTGGAGACAGTATTGTACTGACTCCTAATGACTTATACTAATAGCCAGAGATTAATGCATCTTTCAACCCTCATCTGAGAAGCTTGTATTTATATTAGACCGTGATTGAAAAACTGAAATGCTTACCCATAAATGGAATATCTATATCATATACCCTCCTCTTAAGGCAGAGGTCAGAGATCATTAAAAAAAAAAAGAGGACAGAAAAAGTGCAAGAGCTAAAATCAACAGACAAATCAAAGTGGTATCCTAACACATGAAAGGTTAAGCTGTACAACTTTACTTAAAGGCAGTATGACAACACGTAAGAATCTGAGCACAGAGAGGGTATAAGGACATGAAGCTATTGGCAAGGAATATGTAGCAAACTTCTGGGACAGGAAGTGTCAGCTTTCTTTAGCTTTGAAACTGGTGAGGAGACAACACTCCAGCATTAGGGAACATACCAACTATATTTGCACAGCATGGAATATTCTTGATGGGCTTAGAAAAATAAAAAAAATATGACACAGAGCTGGGTGCATAGGTAGAGCAAGGCATTTGTAAAGAGTTCGGGTAGTGGTGAATATGATCAAAATTGGTTTTAAGAAAGTCTAATGAATTAGTAAAAATGTATGTTTAAAATACCGTGTAAATTACAAAGGATGGTCCTCTAATTTTTAAATGTTTCTGGAAAAATTAACTGAAAACATTATCAACATTATTTATGAAAACTGAACTGACCTATGTGACATAAAGTTTAAAAAATCTAAATGATTTTATATGTATAAAAAACTGCATATATAATTATATATTCAACTACATGCATATACAATTGTCCTTTTCTGATACATATATGATACACACACACACACACACACAGACACACACACACACACAGACACAGACACACACACTCACACACACACATATCAGAACTGGGCAATTTGTGGTTTGAGCGATATTTTTGTTTGTTTGTATGTTTTTTATTTCTATGTTCTTTAGATACTGTGAATCTTTTCCACACATTCAAAGATAATGGTCCTGGAAAAGATTTTTAAGGTGAATATATCAAATACAGAAAACTTTTCTTAGTTCCATTAATCAATCATGAATGAGAAAATTTTCATTTCTTTCTTTCTACCAAATAACAATCATGTAATCAGTTCACAAAGAAAAGTAAATATGCCCTGGTGTTGATTTGCTGATGGTATTATTTTGTGATATGTGACTGTACAAAAGTTTTATGGCCAACTTCATCAAAAATTAGTGGCAAATATAAACTATGAACAAAAAGTTTTTAGGTGTATAATTCCGGTGTAAAATGTCTTTAATGTGTCAGAATGGGTTGTTCGTATTTCTTAGAAGTAAAATATTACAGCATTTACAATGTAAGCATATATTTTACCATGTCCCTGTAAGTGGATTGTAGAAAACTTTGAATGGTGCAGCCCTTCAACAGCCTTTACACAGACCTGAGATAGACTTTGTATTGTAAGAAATGGTCTTATAGTTTATGATGTACTGCTTACAGTGACAAAGGCTCTTCAATTCCTAGGAGGGCTGACGTAGTTACACAGATATTAAAGATATCCTCTAGCCAAAAATAAGAATTACAGGCTTAATCCACAGTCCTGTTTTCTTTGTTGCCCTGGGGTTTGGTTCTCATAACCTTGATGAGAAAACTCTCCTCAAACTTCATCCATGTAACTTCTGATTTGTACTTATATTTTAAGAACAAATGCCATTTTTTGGCTTTATGTGGCTCATTCCTATGGTTAGATTGTACTTTCTCTTAGGAACTTTCTCTACAAAACATGTGCATTTACCTCTCACACATTTAATGTTCTGGAAAAGTAAAGAATCAAAGATTTTAAACAATATACTCATTCTTTCCTTATGGACAACTCAGTTCATAAGCATATTTGTGAAGATAAGTGTACTTCATATTTGTGGTTTTTTTTTTTATTTTTACCATCAAATTTTTTCTTGATATTGTTAAAGTTATCTACAAAAATGTTTTAGCCATTTTATTTGATTTCTTCAGACCATCTATAAATATGTCCCATTTGCTTTATTGAAAAATTCCTTTTAATTTAATCATTAGCCATTTTTATAATAGATAATACAAAGATTTTTCACTTGATAAGATATGATGAAGCACAGGTAATATCTCAAAAATTTTGAAAATTGTAAAACAAAATCTAAGTTACTATGAATTCTATTGAATATTCTTACTTGTGCATCTTTGCTTGTCACTTATTACAGATGTCTATATCTCCTCAAGTAGTATATATGATTATGGATCACTACATATTTTTGTCTCCTGCTTTATGAAAAATAGAATTGCCATTTTCAATTGAGGTAATTGGTAAACAATTGGATCATTAAGTTCAAAATTGTTTTCACACTTAGAGGTTTTCTCCAATTCAAAGGGTATGGAAATATCGTATGTATATGCCCAATGTCTATGTATGCCTGAGATTCATATGTTTTTTCATCACATAAATTTCAGTGTATTTTACTTTTTTAGTTTTGAATATATTTTATTAATTTATTCATATTACATCTCAATTGTTATCCCATCCCTTGTATCCTCCCATTCCTCTCTTCCTCCAAGTTTCCCCTTATTCCCTTCCCCTATGACTGTGACTGAGGGGGACCTCTTCTCCCTGTATATGCTCATAGGGTATCAAGTCTCTTCTTGGTAGTCTGCTATCCTTCCTCTGAGTGCCACCATCTTACACCTATCAGAATGGCAAAGATCAAAAATTCAACTGACACCACATGCTGGTGAGGATGTGGGGAGAGAGGAATACTCCTTCATTGCTGGTGGGAATGCAAACTAGAACAGCCACTCTGGGAATGTATCTGGCACTATATCAGAAAATTTGGAACAGGGCTTCCTCAAGACCCAGCTATTCCACTCCTTGGAATATACCCAGAAGATACTACAGCACACAACAAGAAGATTTGCTCAACCATGTTCATAGCAGCCTTATTCATAATAGCCAGAACCTGGAAACAGCCTAAGTGTCCCTCACTAGAAGAATGAATAAAGAAACTGTGGTGTCTTACTGTTTTAAAGAATCTATCTGGGGCTGTAGAGATGGCTCAGAGGTTAAGAGCACTGACTGTTCTTCCAGAGTTCTTGAGTTCAATTCACAGGAACTACATGGTGGCTCACAACCATCTGTAATGTGATCTAATACCCTCTCCTGGCCTGCAGGTGTACATGCATGTAGAGCACTGTGTACATAATAAATAAATAAATAAATAAATAAATAAATAAATAAATATTTTAAAAACTCTATCTGACATGATAAGCTGTTTATTCTGGTGTGGCTCTATATTTACCATTTTATAGAAACAGATCCATGGAAAATAAGAATATTTTTCAGGAAGCATGTTTTACATTTTATTTTTCATACATATAAATGGTAAAATGTAAAGGTTAATTGCTAATCCATAAATAGAAATGTATCAATCTATCAATCTATGTATACATTGTATAATTTTGAAAATTGTTAAATTCTAATCTTCTAAAATATTCATCATTTCGTTTTGGTGATATCTTTAAAAGACATTTAAAGCATTTCTTCTAACTTTTTTGAGGATGTACTTCATAGTTGTCAAGTAGAGTCTCCCTGCTATGTACTACCACACCAGCAAGTCTTGATTTTGTTGAATTCAATTTATAATACATTAGTCAATTTTTCCATTTCCCCGTTCTATGCCAAACTTGCCCTTATCTATAAGAGCCACCATTTAAAAATGCCATTCGTAATTAAAGGCACCAGGTACTTTTCTTTCTGTACCTGACTTGTTTTACAAAAAAACAATGGTCTTTCTCCACTTGTATAAATATTGTTATAAAACACAAATGTTTTTATGAAATTCCATTTGTAGATTTTACATTCCATAATGTATTCCATCGTTGGTCTTTAATTTATACTCTATCAGGGCACAGTGGCATTTGTTTTCAGATCTTCACTAGTGTTTTCTTCTTTTTAGCAACAGAGAGTCGTAAAGGGAGCTATCATTTTCTTTTTCAACCTCAGTGTTGACTTAATTTTCATTTCTTGATAATTAATTATGATAAACATGTTTCTAATATGTTTGCCATTTGTTTTTATTCCTTTGAGAAATACTTATGCAATTATTTTGTACTTTTAAATTATATTCCCATAATTTTTACTCTTTAAATGTCTCATATACTGATTCTTTATTAGGTACATATTTTAGAAATATTTTTTACACATATATGTTTTCTCTGTTTTAGTAATTATTTCATCTATTGTGTACATTTTTAGATTGCTATAACAATTATGTTTCTTTTGTTTATACTTTTTGACTCTTTTGGAAAGGCATGTTTTTTTAAAAAAAAATCCACCCAGATCAGTCTAAAAGAAAATTTCTGCAGTTTATTTTATTTAATCTATCTACTTTCAAAGTCTACAGCAAAACTATATCGATAAAACGAGTACACTGGCATAAAAACACATAAACCACAAGAAGGAAATAAATTCCAGTAATCTGCATATGTTTGTCATATGATTTATGAGGACTCCAAGAAATCACAACAGCAAAATGTTTTCAATAATATTTGAAAAATTGTCTACAAACACAACAAAAATAAATTGAGTTGTATGGAACACCACTATGTAGAACAGATTTTTAGGAAGGATAAAAGTATGATGAGGGCACACATAATGATATCACCAATAGACTGTGTTAGGGATAATTACTTTGACTTGAACAGGATTGCTTTCTGAATTATCTTCCCGAGTCCAGGAGCACACATCTCTAAAACTTTTCACAAAAACATCCAAGTCTTTCGTTGTTTATTGGCACAGGAAAACAAGCATCCATGTTGAAAACTGTCATTGGAAAAGGAAATCCTTCAGGTGGGTAGAGTCATCACCCATCAAATGTGAATAACTATATTCTGTTCATACATGGATGGGGCCTTGAGCTTAAGATGAGAAATACCACATTACCATACTCAAATCATACCCTTATTAGCCATAGTTGTGCACTAGCCAAAATATGCCTAGAATCTAGGACAATATAACCTGTTAGGCATTAAATTTATACTCTAAATTAACCTGCTGAAGTAGTGGTGGTTTGCTGCAGAGCAAAGAGAGAAGTATAGTTTTTCATGCAATAAAAGTGTGATATAAACACTATTCACCACCTATGATCCCTGAGAGGATTAGAGGAATATGTGCACATTAAAATCCCTGGACCATTCTAAGGGCTAAATAAAAGCAGAATCTTATGATTATATATGATTGCTTTATACTTGATAACATTTGCTTTTGTGTCTTAATAATTCTAATTGGGACAGCAGGCTTTAAGTGTTTTTTTTTTTCTTGCTTACATAGGAAAATGATGACAGTTTCTTTAAATCATTTATAATGCACTTTGAAGACATTTGGCTATGAAGAAAATGTTAAGTGGAAAATTATTTTTGATTCCTCCGGGCTTCCTGCAGACTTCCAAAGCAAGCACATGCTGAACATGGCCCAGTGCAAACTGTGAAGTAGGCAAAGCTGCTCCTTTAGTTCTCAGACCTCCATATCACACTCCACATTTTCATGCTTTTTATACAACTCTGTTTCCATGAATTTGCATAATTTTAAATGCACACATAAATAGGATAAAGATATAGATATTTTTATTGCAATCTTGTTTAGATTTTTTAATTTTTTGTTTCAGGCTTTCAATTTCCATTTCTTTGACAAATTATCAAAGTTACTTTACTTTTCTGAATATCCTTTATTTGCTAGCAACCATAGGACACCTAATACTCATCCTGCCACAGAAAAACAAAACTAATCACCCTTATATATTATCACAAATATGGCCAAAGAATACATTATACAACTTAGAATCCCAGTTATGCATAAATATAATTGTGTATATAAACATATGTGTATTTTCCTCAAAAAATATTTGATGAAAAAATATTTAGAACACTTTCATATATGTACTTTCTACTTAATCGTAATGTGTACATTTTCTTCTGAAAGGTAGATACAGCTGTTGTCTTGACTGGTCTCTTACACCCTGTGCAGACTGGAAGGATTGGCTGTACAACAGAAGTAAACAAGAGGCAGCATGGGTAGGAAGATTTTAATGGGGTGTCACATGCTGTGCTTCTATTGTGAAAGGCACATTTCACTGTGGGCAAGTGGATGCTGCCCAAAGAGAATCCACATGTTTTCAGTCCACTAGCACCTTTGTGCCTTATCATAAGAAAACTCCTGCTGAATTGATGAAGCATCTGGCTTCTTGTGGCTATACTGTAGACCTTAAAGTCTTGACCTACAAGTAAATCAAGTCACTGGGTCTATCTTCCTCTTCTAGTTGTTATGGGTTTCTAGTACACATCAGTGTGACAACAACACAGATCAGAACTTTTATCTTTCGATAACTAAGTAGCAATATCAAATCTGAGATATCAGAATGTCAATGTGTTTCTGTAAGTAGAGATAGATATTTTTAAAATTCCAATTCCAAATATTTATAAAGCCTAGAATTGATGAGCAAGTCATGACTTGCCTGCTGGTACAGTAGTTCTAAAATTGTTTGGGAAATAACTAAGCACTTTCTGATTGAATTTAAAGGCTAATCCACCACAAGATGTAAATTGTATGTTGCATCATTAATTTGACCAAACCCAAAGCTTCTCCGGTCACTGGAGGAGAACCAACTATTATTTTTCTCTTTTTATTGGCCATAGAAGTAAAGTACACCCTATGTTCTTACTTATATACGCATAGATTAGCATCTTTTTTGACCATCACATGCTCCAGAAGTTTGCCTTATGTTCATGGCCACAAAGGCAACACCAAGGAAGCAATGGGTTTACGAACAACATTCTTAGAGTTGGGTGGAAGAAATTTCAAGAGATATAAAACTTGGAAGGGAAGAATTGAGAGGTGAAATTCATCCAAACACATGCTTCTGAGAGAGATAGCCCAGCTCTATCTTCTGTTTTCCCCTGCCTATGGGTGTAATTCATATTTGGTAAGATTGCTGGGTTTTGACAAACAATCAATAAATCAAGGAACATATAAATAAATTATAAAATACAGTCCTCATTTGAGACTTTTTAGTACTTTCTGTTATTCATTTGTTACTGTATTACTAGCAGAAAATATGATCAAATACAGAGAGCAAATACCAAATATTTTTCTTATTGCCAATTACAATTCTTTTTTTTTCTTTTCTGTTTGCCATTTTTTCATGTGTGTATGTAGACATGTGGTATACTTATTCAAGCTTTTATACATGTTATAATATATGGTTGAGATGCTTACATATATGTGTGAAAGTTCATACAGAGTCCCACAGCTAATATTTGGAATCATCCCCCATCACTCTTTGACCTTATTTGTTGATGTAGTCAAAGCCAGAGCTTGGCAGCATGGATAGACATGATGATCAGTTTTCTCTCAGGATCCTCTGCCGTGACCTTCTAGGACTGAATGTACATGTAAACTCTCCAACCAGCATTACTATGCATTTTGAGATATGTATTCCATTCTTCATGCTTTTATGACAAGTAATTTAACCTACCCATTGAGTCATTTCTCTAGTCTCATCAAGTTTCAATAAAATCTCTCTCATTAGCTTTCTCTATCTTTGTATTCTATTATTCTAAGTGAAAGAGTAAGCACTAGGCTAGAATTAGATAAATTGCTGTTCATTCTCATCCATGCAATTTAATAAATGTGATTTTATTAAAAATCAAAATCAGTTTTACTAAGTTCATTCTATTATTCTGTAGAATGAAAGAAAATTTCTAAAATTACTAAATTTCTATCTTTCTTTTTTCTTTTCTTTCTTCTTTTTTTTGCTTTGTTTTTGTTTTTGTTTGTTTTTTTGTTGTTTGTTTGTTTTATTTTGTTTCTGAGATAGGGTTTCTGGTACAGTCTTGGCTGTCCTGGATTCACTTTGTAGACCAGGCTGGCCTCAAATTGACAGTGATCCACCTGCCTCTGCCTCTCAAATGCTGGGATTAAAGGCAGGCATCACTATGCCCAGCCTACTAAGTTTCAGTTTTTAAATGATCGTTGATGAAGATTCAAATGGTATTTTATTTCTTATTGTATTTTTATTATCTTGTTATATTATTTATTATAGAATTGGGTCAACTTATATTTCCTTAGAGACTTTATGAAAATATTGTTACCAATAAAACTCAATTGAAGATTCCAATTCAAATGTTTTGGGTGACTGTTCAGGCAGCAAATTATCCTCATCTTTTTATTTTGGAAGCTGCTAACCTGCACTCCCTGTTTACTTGTATAAATAATTTCATTCCTCCCCAAGTTTCGTTGAGGTTGAAGACCAGATAGTTTAGTTTTACAATTCAGCCTAGCTGTTTAGGGGTTAAAATGTTTTTAGGTCTAGATAGAAGTTTTAAGCTGATAATGACTAGATATGATGATATTGATTTTCATTTTGAATTTTAGACTCACCAAGATAGAAAGGTTAACAAATATAAATATCAAAACAAATATAATGTAATGTTTATATAATTCCTGATTATTTTGTGGTTCTTCTTGCTGCTCATATTGTACACATATTATATATGTGTGTAATAATACAAATATATGTGTAAAAAATAAAAAATAAAAACAAAATTTAGAATATATTATATGTATTATAGAATAAAGTAAACAGTTAAATATAGACAAACAAGAGTTGATATTGGAAATGAATATATATTAAAGTTTTCTCTAGCAAATATTTTTATTACTGATATTTAACAAATGTAATGCTAGCATATCTCTATTTTAAAAATAGTAATGCTTACTTAAAATAGTTATTATTCTAGCCACTGCTTTCAATTTTTAAGTAAGTGAGGTATTTGCTATTTATACTTTCAATTTTAAAGTAACATGCTTTTTTAATGTAGCAATCCAATGCTTTGAAATTTAAATTCCACTCAATGAACTTTCAAAACAATGTGTGGCCTGACTCTTCCAGAATGAAGGCTAAGGCAACTAATGTAAAGACAAATCAATCATACAACCCAATTCCTGGAATCAAGCACCCTTTGAGTATGATTATCTCTAAAACAACTAAGCAGAGAAGCAGAGGAATGGGCCTGCAGCCCTCATGCTATGAAGAGCAAATTTGTTAAACAAATTTGTTCTTTTAACACTACTTCTTCAAAAAAAAATATGACTGGCAGAGAGAGAGGAAGGAGGAGGGAGAGGGAGAGACACACAGGCACAGAGAAACAAAGACACAGAGGAAAGAAGAAAGGAATTCAAAGAACTTTAGAACTAGAAAACAATTTTACCCCATAAGATTTAACTTATCCTGTGGAGTCAAAAACACAGAACTAGTGACTTGCCAGTGACCCATTCATCCGCTTCTTCCCCAACCTTTCTTCAGTTGTCTCTGGGTAGGGTTGAAGATACTGTGCTTTTTCTGTGCACTTTGGCATGTCTAATGATGTTGTTTTAGTTTGGTTCATATTTGGACAGTAGTGTTAATGAAACTTTATAGGCAAAGCTTTGACATTTAATAGTTATTAAATATTTAATCTATTTTAGCTCTCTTTTAATTTCTGGATAAAATTAATGAGTTGAGAAAAAAGTTTGCATCTCTATATATCTCTCTACTCACTGTTACTCTTCTTAATCATATTTTAGAAGCTGGGATGTTTAATTTTCAAGACAAAACAAATCAACATATCTATATTGTACCTTGAACATATCTCTCTTCATTATCTCCTCACTATTTAAACTGGGTAGAATTTAGAGCCTCAATAGACAATGTCAGTCTTTTGTAATGTAGGAAGATTGATAGGTAGGGTTGTGAATATGTATATTTTTCCGGTTATCATAATAAACCTCCAAGGTTATTTGAATGTCTTCCTCCTAGGCTCACTAATTTAAACTCTTTATCCTCACTCGGTGGCCCTGCACTAGGATTTATGGATTGGGTATCTACTAGAGGGAATATCTCTCTACGTCTACATTGAAGAATTCACACCTCATCCCACTTCCATCCTGTTCTCTCAGGGTTTTGTTTGTGCTATAAAATATGATCTCTCAGTTACCATCTCTGGCTGTTATGCTTCCTTCAAACATGAGGAACTCTCCCTTTGAAGCCATAAGTCAAAATAAGATTTTTCTTTGAAGGACTATTCTAGTGTAATCCTGAAAAACAATAGGTTGCTTGTGGAGGCCCAGCTCAAGAGGTTTCAGAGTGAGTATTAATAGCAACTTGACTGGAGGCCATGCCTTTGAGGTTTTAACAAAATATCTGGCTTCCTTCTGCTCTTGTTCTGTGCCAAAATTAAAAGGAAAATGAAATTATTTCTTAAGTAGAAAAAAATTTAAGATAGCATAACATTGAATGTATGACATGGCTATTAGTGAAGATATTTGTACAAGACCACAAAAAGTAAAACAAGTGAGGGAGGAAGGAATACTAAATTTACAGTCTAGAGAGAAAAAGAGCACTAGAATGCTTACTACCACAGGGGAGGCTTGTGCTGAATGTGAGATGGTACTCATTGAGGATGTTAACACAGCCAAGGAAAGGTCTCTTGCTCTGGACTAGAACAACAGAAAGGACAACTTCAGGTTACCTGGTATGGGAAAGATGGCATAAAAAGTTGTTTCTAGAAATAATAATAATAACTGTAAAACAATAATCTGCTGTAAGAGTCGATCCCAGGCTGGTAGTTTCTCCCACACTTGGTTCTGGTTTTACAACCATGAAGGATACAACAGTAAAGAGGTTACAGATTCTGATTCCATAATTTCTGAAAGCAGTTGAAACAAAACAGTAAACGGCAGGTAGTCTGGATGTAAAGGTTCTGGAAGCAGGAGACCCTGACTCCAATAAGCCATTGTATGTGGCCACAAAAGTGAAGCCTGGGTTTTAATGGACACCCCTAAAGCTGTCATCTATCTTAAAGTAAACTTCCATATAACAGGTGGAAAAAGACCAAGAGAATCAGGTGTGCTGGAAGAAAGAAGTATGAGTGATGAGCTATAAAAATCCTTTAACACTAAAATCCCAGCCATGGAAAATGGAGCTACAGTATTTTATATTTGCCCTGTTATGGTTCAGTCTTGCTTTTCAACAGTAACTGTGCACTATTGCCCCATTCTTCCTTTTGGAATGGTAATGCATATTCTATGTCATTGAATATTTAAAATATGAATTTACATTTATATTTACAGGCACCTATATTTCAGAGATTACCTTCATGCTTAGAAGAAAATTTGAACTGTGGATTTTAGTGTTGAGATTTTCTTTTTAAACTATGCAGACTTTTAGAGTTGAGATAAATACATTTTAAATTCTGATGTCTCTGTGAGTCTATGAAGGCAAGGAAGGATACTGTTTTGGTGTCAATGATATATCCACTATGGGCTCAGGTACCTGACTACTTGGTTACCAATAGGTGACACAAAGTGTGGAGCTTGTGAAGCCTTGCCGGCAGAAATAATCATAAATAAAGGCTTTGGTAGTTTATAGAATGGCCATATTTCTAATATTCTCTATCTACTTTGTTTATTCCTCAGCTCTCTGCTCTCATGCCTGCTGCTTGCTGCCATATCATCCCCTTCCTATGATAGACTCTTATCTCTCTAAAACCATAAGCCAAACATTTTCCTCCTCAATTTTACTTTAGACATTCTAAATTTCATCACAGCAAAAGAAAAGTAATTAATACAACTCTCATTTGGCTGAAAGTAGCCTGATTTGAGATAAAAGGATGGGAGTGTTGACTCATTATCTTTATAAAGATGCCTCATTTCTCCCTGCTGTGTTCAAACTTCATGGAACAAGAAATTTCTAATTTAAATTTTTTCTCTTTAACGACACATTCTTTAAATACCTAAAGATGGGGGCACCAGGAACATCCAGGCTTGTCAGTCATCAGGAACCACCAGGTTAGAAACCACTAGCCTTTTGCCTGTCTGCTACCTGCCTGCCTGGCCCACCTGAGGCACAGTTAGGAGAAGAACATCCAGGTCTACAGGTCCCCAGGAACACCCTGCCAGAGGAAGTGAGGCCTGTCTGCATTAGGAACATCCAGCCAAACCAGGGCCAAGCAGATGGCTAAATGCCAGTGTAAGAACACAATCAATAAGAACCAGGGCAATGTGATATCACCAGAACACAGCTATGCCACCAGAACAAGCCATGGACTCCCTGATACAGCCATAGCAAAAGAAGCTGACCTTAAATTCAACCTTATAAAGATGATATAGACCTTAAAAGAAGGTATGCATTAATATCCTAAAGAAATAAAGGAAAATTCATTCAAACAAATGAATGAAATCAATACATCCCTTAATGAAATACAGGAAAACACAATTAAATTAGTGAAGGAAAGGCATTAAACTGTCCAAGACAGTAGAAATAGAAGCAATAAAAAAAACATAACCTGAGAGAATCCTAGAGATGGAAAATCCTAGGTAAGTGAACAGAAACTATAGATACAACCATCACCAACAGAATACAAAAGATGAATGAAAAAGTCTCAGATACAGAAGATACAATTGAAAAAATGGATACATGAGTCAAAGAAAAATGTTAAATCTAAAAGTTCCTGACACAAAACCGCCAAGAAATCTGGAACACTATGAAAGAGCCAAACATAATACTAGGAATCTTTCTATTTCCCCATTCCCAATATTCCCCTCACTTAGAGTCCCAATAGGAAGTCCCTGTATCTATCCCTATCTCCTGGTAAGTGAAGACTTTCATAGGAAATCCCTGTTGGGCTAGTGTCCAATTATAAGTGAGTACACACTATGAGAGTCTTTCTGCTTCTGGCTTAACTCACTCAGTATGATCATTTCTGGTTCCTTCAATTTTCCCACAAATTTCAGGATTTCCTTGTTTTTAATAGCTGAGTAGTATTCCATAGTATAAATGGATGCAGAAAGTCTGCTCAAAATAATGTAGCAACCAAAGACATTACATGCAGTAAATACTGAACCCCTACTCAGATCTCACCAGGGTACATGACATTATCCACATTGGTGTGGAGAGTGGGGACTGACTCTGACATGAACTCTGGTGCCCCATATTTGACCATTTCCTCTTGGTGGGGATGTCTGGTAGCACTCAGAGAAAGAATAGGGAGGCTATCAAGAAGCGACTTGATAAGCTGTGACCATATGGTGGGGGAGGAGGCCTCCTTATGTCACATATCTAGGGGAGGGAATAGGGTGTAAGATGGAGGGAGGGAGGAATGGGAGGAGATAAGCAAGGGGATAACAACTGAGATGTAATCAATAAATTAATAAAAAATATTTTTTAAAGAGGAATAATAGGATTTGAAGGAGAAGACCCCCAAATCCAAGGCCAAAAAAATATTTTCAACAAAACCAAAGTAATAAACTTTCCCAACCTAGAGAAAGAGAGGCCTATAAACATACAAGAAGCTTGCAGAACACCAAATGATTAGATCAGAAAAAAAATCCTCATGCTACATAATAATCAAAACATTAAATGTACAGAACAAAGAAAGAACATTAATAGCTGAGTAGTATTCCATAGTGTATATGTATCACAGTTTCTTTATCCATTCTTCTACTGAGGGACACTTAGGCTGTTTCCATGTTCTGGCTATTATGAATAAGGCTGTTATGAACATGGTTGAGCAAATTTTCTTGTTGTGTGCTGGAGCATCTTCTCGGTATATTCCAAAGAGTGGAATAGCTGGGTCTTGAGGAAGCCCTATTCCCAGTTTTCTGAGATAGCACCAGATAGATATTCAAAGTGGCTGTACTAGTTTGCATTTCCACCAGCAATGAATGAGAGTGTTCCTGTGGTACATTTGCACTATGGAATACTACTCAGCTATTAAAAACAAGAAATTCCAGAAATTTGTGGACAAATGGATTGAACTAGAAATGATCATAAGGAGTGAATTAACCCAGAAGCAGAAAGAGTTAAATGGTGTATACTCACTTATATCTGCATATTAGCCCAAGGGGCATATCCTATGAAAGTCTTCACTAACCAGGAAATTGGGACAGTGGGGAGTACATCCTATTGGGACTCTAGATGAAATAAGCATGGGAGAATGGTAAAGTTGAAGGATCGAAAGGATCCTAGAAACCTAAAAGAAGAAAATTATGATAGAGAGATTTGGGCCCATAGGTCCTGCTCAAACTATGGCAGCAGCCAAGGACAACACAGGTCATAAACTTCAAACCCTTACGCAGATCTAGCCAATGGACAGGACATTCTCCACAGTTGAGTGTAGAGTGGGCTCTGACTTTCACACATACTCTGGTGCCTCATATTTGACCACGTCCCCTGGATGGGGAGACCTGGTGACACTCAGAGGAAGGATAGCAGGCTACCAAGAAGAGACTTGATACCCTATGAGCATGTACAGGGGAAGGAAGTCTCCCTCAGTCACAGTCATAGGGGAGGGGAGTGAGGGGAAAATGGGAGGGAGGGAGGAATGGAAGGATACAAGGGAGGGGATAACCATTGAGATGTAATATGAATAAATTAATAAAAAAGTTTTAAAAAAGAAAGGATATTAAAAGCTGCAAGGGAAAATGACCAAGTCACATATACCATATGTAGATAGATGGTCTTCAACCACTTCAGATATCTAGAGAATATGAAATTTAAAGATTCTTTAACAATAACAGGCTTTTCTGACAGAGAGACACATTTGCTCGTGGCAGCACCTCCAACGTACTTCAAAAAAGGTGATAGGCATAAAAAAAAAAAAAAGGCAAGATAGCCATTGGATACAAAAACTATCTTTATCTCAATGGCTGATAGCAGGCTGTCTGTCCAAACTCTTGACAAACACGACAATAGGAAATGACTGTCCAATATTGCAGAGATAAGGTAGGTCAGACTTTCAAAATTCCTTCTTCACAGAAGAGTCTTTCAGATATTCTGAGCTGATAGGCTGAAGAATGCATGCCCGAACAACACAAAGAAACCTTTGAAAATTTTCCAGGTAGCCAGCAAACTCTTTCATTTCTATAGGTCCTTAGATGCTTGCTCTGTACTTCCTTTTTTCTCAGGAATATTTGTCTCTGATAGATTTGAAGACTTGATAATTATAGTCTTACATTTATCCTTATTAGCAATAAAGACAACAGCTTAAGTTTTTGAGGTCTAAGAAATTGTTTCAGAGACCACAATGATATTTCTTGGTTGATAAATGAAAGTTACAAGAAACTAATTTAGATAGAGAAGTTTGAATTTACCAGAACAGAATAGATAGTACTTTTTCCAAGGTTTCCAAATACAAATATACTGGACATACTAAATGTAATTATTACTTAATAATTTTCATAATTATTCTTATTTTATAGTTTATCAATGTTAGAGAAAATGACATTTTTTAGACTAAAGGGGCGAATACAGTGGAAGTTTTGGTTTCTTTAAAAAATCAGTTATGTTATGTAAACATGTTTTTGTTTTAATCCCAGGTATGGGATATGGTAGTGCTTCCGATTGTGCACAGTCGTTAAGCATGATTATCTTGTGCAGTGGCAGCGGCATGATTTGTATCATCTTCAGATAGTTTACTTCTGAAGACTCTGAGAAGGAATAAATGCCAGGATCCTGGGAAGGCCAGTGGCTGGTACTGCTCTTCCTCTTGCTGCCCAACACAGCTGCTAGTTCATCCTGATTCTGAATGTGCTGTTTGCTGCTTTTGTGTTTTCCTGGACTGATAAATATCCTGACTATGTAATTGGACTTGTTGCAAGGAAGTAAGTCTTAAGAAATCTACATCCCCTTTCTCACTTAACCTTCTTTCTTTCCTACCTAGAGTTGGGGGTTGGAAGTTCAACAGAGGTCTAAGAACCCAAATAAAGTAGATAAAAGTTTGCCAAAATAAGATAGATTTAAAACAGGAAAAATAAGAGAAAACTTACCACTTCATGGAAAGTGAACAACTCTCTACTCAGTGACAATGGGTCAGGGAAGAAATAAAGAAAGAAATAACAGACTTTGAAACAAAGAGAACAATTCAATTAAAATTCAAATAACAATGTAAATAAAACCAAGAGCTAGCTCTTTGAGAAAATCAGCAAAAGAGATAAACCCTTAGCCAAGCTAACTAAAAGGCAGAGAGAGAGAGAAGCGGGGGGGGGGGGGGGGGGCAGCTAGGTCTTACTTCAAAAGCCTGAATTCCACAAAGTTGGAAATTTAAATGAAATAGATGATTTTCTTGATGTACTTTACTTATCAAAGTTAAATCAATACCAGGTAAACAATTTGAAACAGTCCTATAATCCTTAAGGAAATAAAGAAACACTAATCAAAAGCCTCCCAACCTAAAAAAGCAAAGGAACACATTGTTTTAGCACAGAATTCTACCAGACTTCACTGTCAAAGAAAAGCTAATATCAATATTCCTTAAACTATTCTACAAAAGTGAAACAGAAGGGACATTGTCAAATGCACTCAATGAAGCCTCAGTTGCCCTATACATAAACCACACAAAGCCTCAAAAAATAATTTCAGACCAATTTCTGTCATGAACATTGCTGCAAAATTACTCAATAAAATACTCATAAACTGAACTAAAAAACATAACAAATTCATCATCCATCATGATCAAGTAGGCTTCATCCTTGGTATGGAGAGATAGTCCAACATGAAAGTCCATCAAAGTAATTCACCATATACACAAACTGGATGAAAAAAAAAGTTACATGATAATCTCATTAGTTGCAGAGAGAGACTTTGACATTAGCCAACACCCCTTCATAATAAAAGCTTGGAGAGATCAGGGAATAAAAGGCACATGTTTAAGCATAATAAAAGCCATATATAACAAGCCTGAAGCCAACATCAAATTAAGTGGAGAGAAACTCAAAGCAATTCCAATAAAATCTGGGTCAAGACAAGGCTGCCCACTGTCTCTATATCTCTTCACTATAGTGCTTGAAGTTCTAGTTAGAGCAATAAGACAACTAGAGGAGATCAAGTGGTTACAAGTTGGAAAGGAATAAGTCATAGTATCACTATTTGCAGATGATAAGATAGTATATACGAGTGACTCCCAAAATTCTGCAGGGGAACTCCTATAGCTGATAAAAACCTTCAGCAAAATTGTTAGATACAAAATTGACTCAAAAAATCAATAGACCCACTTTATACAAACAATAATGGGGTAAAAATTTAGAGAAACAACATGTTTCCCAATAGTCACAAACAATAATAAGTATTTTGGTGTAACTCTAACCAAGCAAATGAAAAACTTGTATGACCAGAACTCAAGTTTCTGAAAAAATAATTAAAGAATATACCAGAGGATTGAAATATCTCTCATGTTCATCAATCAGTAGGATTTAAATAGTAAAAATATTCATCATACCAAAAGCAATATGCAGATTCTATACAATTTCCATTAAAATTCCAACACATTGTTTTACAGACCTTGAAAGAACAGTTCTGAATGTCATATGGAAAAAGAAAAAAAACCTCATGATAGCAAAAACAACCATGTAGAATGAAATAGCTTCTGGAAGTATCACCGTTTCTGGTTTCAAGCTATACTACAAAGCAATACTTATAAAAATTGCATGGTATTGCCATAAAACAGACAGATTGACAATGGAATTTAATAAATGACCCAGAAACAAAGCCAAACACCTATGGACACTTGATTTTTGACAAGGAAGCCAAAACCACACAATGGAAAAAAGAAAACCTCTTCAACAAATGGTGTTGGTCTAACAATGTCAGCATGTAGAAGAATGCAAATAGATTGTCATTCATCACCCAGCAAAAAAGTTAAGTCCAAGTAGAACAAAGACCTCAACATAAAATAGGATACACTAAATTTAATACAGTAAGTGGGGGAATAGGCTTAAACACAATGATTCAGAAGACAATTTTTTTGAACAGAACACCAGGAGCTCAGGCACTAAGAACACCAATTAATACATCGAAACTCTTGAAAAGAAAAGCATTTGAAGGCAATGACCCATCCTTCGGACAAAATGGCAGCCTATAGGTTGGAAAAGATTTTTACCATCCTACATGCATTAAAGGGCTAATATCCAAAATACATAAAGAACTCAAAAAATTAGACACCAACAAACCAAATTACCCAATTAACAAATGGAGTACAGAGGTAAACTGAGACTTCACAAAAGAGGAATTACAAATTGCAGGAAAGCACCTAAAGATATACATAACTAACTTTAGTCATCAGGTAAATGCACATCAAATGACTCCAACATTCCATCTTACAGCTGTCAAAATGGCTAAGATAAAAACTTATGTGATAACACATGCTGGCAAGGATGTTAAGCAAAAAACACACTCTTCTGATGAGTATGCAAACTTCTACAATAGTTGGAAAATCAATCTTACAGTTTCACAAGTAATTGGTAATAGTTCTACTTCAAGACCCAGCTATTCCACTCCTAAGCATCTACCCAAAATATACTTCACCAAACCACAAGGAAATTTGCACAACTATGTTCATAGCAGCTTTATTCATGATAGGCAGAAACTGGAAACAACCCAGATGTCCCTGAACTGAAGAATGGGTATAGAAAGTGAGGCACATTTACACAATGGAATACTACACAGCTTTAAAAATAAGGACAACATGACATCCACAGGCAAATGGATGGAACTAGAAAATATCATCCTGAGTGAGCAAAGCCAGAAGGACACACATGGTATGTACTCACACATATGTACATATTAGCCATATAGTACAAGATAAGCACACTGAACCTCACAAAACCAAAGAAAGAAAGAAACAAGTTTTCAAGGGAGGATTACTTAATCCCATAGCCATTGGAAGCAGAGGGAGAGTGGGAACTTGGTGAGAAAGGTGTGGAGAGGGAAAAGGTGTGGAGGATTAGGTGTAGAGGATCAGGTGATTGGGGAGAAAGGGTTGGGAGAGAGAAGCGAAATTGCTGTTAGAGCCTCTCTGGGAATAGCTGGAGACCCGGGATGAGGGTTGCTCCTTGGAAGATATGGGGATGATCTTAGCCGAGACTCCCAGCAGCGGTTAATACTGATAGTATAGTGACCACATTCTGTGGCCAGGCAAGATTTTTAATAGAAGAAGGGGAACACCAACCCACTAACAAATTCCTGGATACAAAATTTGTCCTGCTACAAGATGTGCAGAAATAGAAGATGCAGCAGAGATTGAAGAAATGGCCAGTTATTGACTGGGCCAACTTGAAACTCACCCTTTGGGAGAGACCCAGCACCTGACACTATTCACGATAATCTGCTATACTTGCAGACAGGAACCTAGCATAACAGTCATCTGAAATGCTTCATCCAGCAGATACTGGAAACAGACAATCAAACTTTAGGTGTAACTCAAGGAGTCTTCCAGAAAAGGAAGGAAAGTAGTGAGGGAGCTGGAGGGGTCAAGGGCACCACAAGAAGACCTACATGGCCAACTAACCTATGCCCATGGGGCCTCATTAAGACTGAACCACAAACCAAAGAACATGCATGGCCTGATCCTAGGCCCCCTACACATATGAAACTGATGTGCGGCTTGGTCCTCAAGTGGGTCCCCTAACAACTGGAGCAGGGCTTGTTTCTGCCTTGGACTCTATTGCCTCCCTATGGATCCCATTTCCCTATCATGCCTTGTTTGATTTGTAAAAGAGGAAGTACTACTCCTGATGTTACTTGATGTGCCAAGGTGAGCTGAGGGCGGGTGGTATGGGGGAAATGGGTGTGAGGGTGGGTCATGGGAGGAAATGAGGGAGTGGGATTTTGATTGGGATATAAAATGAAAACAATAAAGAACAACAACAACAAAAACCAAAAGCCAAAAAGGAACAGATGAGGAAAGATTTTAAAATACAAAAGACTCCATTTTGCCTCAGCAGTAAGAACAATGCTGAAGGTAACACAGTGCTTGCTCTCAAGCAATATTACAAAGTCAGAAAAATACACAAATACACAAAATATACAAAAACTGCTTGGTACTGTTGAAACAACGACCTAAAGACCAACAAAATAAAATAAAAAAACCGAGATATAATCCCACACACCTACAGCCACTTTGGTTAAACAAAATTCTCAAATACACACAATGAAGTAAAGATAGCCTCTTTAACAAATAGCACTGGGAAAACCATAGTTCCACATTTGAATAATGGAACTAGATCCATATCAATCAGTCCACATAAAAATCTATTTAGGATGGATCAATGCATCCTGAAACATGGAAAGTGCCACTACAGCACTATAGAATAGTATTGAAATTTTTAAATTGTGAGAGGAAAGAAAACAAGAAATAAACTTTGAGACTTCGACATAGTCAGTGGTTTTGTGAACTGCTCCGTTTCGGAACTGGGTCACTTCACCCCTTCTTAGGCAATCTGGTGGTCCCCCGCTCCCAGGAGGTCACCGTATTGATGCCAAATTTTGTGTGGATATGGGATTGCGATAGTGCACTACAGTTTAGAACTCCTGGACTCAAGCATCCTCCTGTCTCAGCTTCTGGAGTCGCTGGGACTACAGGCCGCAACCAGCATCAGTGGTTTCTTTTTCTTTCTTTCTTTCTTTTTTTTTTTTAGTTCCAGTATCATAAGAAATAATGAGAATTGACAAATAGAAGTACATTAAATTTCAGTTATTTATTGTGTGTATATGTTTATGTAGATATACATGTGTGTGTCATGAAACTCATAAAGTAATCATTAAAGGAAAGAACTTGAAAGAACTCATAAGGGAGGTCTGAAACAGAAAGGTAATGGAGTGGATGGACTAACTGGGGAAAAGACAGACCCAGCAGGATAGGGCCACAGAGGAGGATAATGTAGGATGGGAAAACCGAGAATAAAGTATAATAAATGACACATGTATGAAGACACAATAATAAAACTGATTACTCTGTAATGCTAATATAAAACATCTTAAGTAATTTTTAATGTAGAGGCTGTCATGCATTAAACAAACAAACAAACAAACAAAACAAAACTATGTGAACAACTGATGCACATGGATTTTCCTACACTCAATGAAAAAAAAAGAAAAGCATTCTGCATATTTTCGTGGACCCTTTAGAGGTCCTTGCCAGGTAAGGTTGAAGAAAAATATGATGTGGTAAACCAGATATCAGGAGGAAAGAGCAAAAATATATATTTTATATATGTTAGGTAGCTCCACTCCAGTCCTGTGAAGAAGATTCTGGGACATTGTCTCTTGATTCAAACTTGCTGATTCATAAAAACTGGAGGATTTTTTCTGCCAATGAGCCATAGAAGGGAAAAAGGAAAAGTAGTGAGAGAGATCTAGAGAGAACACAGTGCATAGTATATGTGTGTGACAAAGAATGATTTGTTTAATATTTGTTTTGGAGGCTGGAAAGATAGAGAAACCTTTGTATTCTGTAGCTCTGTATTGTAGCCCATAAGAAACTCTATTACTAAACCCAAGGCATTTTCAGTAGCATTTCCATGTGTAGTATTGAATGAGTTCTCTGAAACTATTCTGCTACCCTGTGCACACCAACACACTATGTAGGATCAACAGTGGCTGCTTGAAATGTGTTGGCTCATATTAAAGAGCTGTAAATCAAGAATTACTGTGTTTTTAGTGTACATCCAAAATTTTCTTTTTGTGAATTAATTATAAAAACAAAATATTTTGGTATTTTCAATTATCATCAATCTTCAGCATAACAAATCAATATATTTTGATTCACATTGATAAAAACGTTTGGTTTTCAAAAGATGCCATTTGAATTGATTAAGTAAACTTTTATTACATGAAAGTAGAAAGGGATAATTGTTGAGGAGGAGGTACAAGTCGTGGGAGTCAGGAGTCAGGATGAACAAAAACAGATAATTACAAAATAGTTATAATGAAACCCATTAATTTGTTTGCTAATTAATTTTTAAAAAAAATTTTTCTAGTTATATCTGGGAGATTTTTATTTGACACTTTTACTGCTAACAATCTACAGAAGTTTAAACTGTCATGCCAGGCAGGATTAAAGGGTGGTTTTCAATTTCTGTAGGACTTTGAAAGGTTTGAAGACTCAGCAGGTGATTATATAACATGGATTGGGGAATGGCGACTCTGGCTTCTATAGAACCTCTCCAGGTTCTGCTTCGAGGTGCATTTCTGGATCTCAAGGGCTGAGCTTGCTAAGGCTCTGCTGTACTGACAGGGGGCTCAGAGCCCGTGGTAGGATGTGCAGTGTGTGGGAGATGAATAATCAGTAGCACTTTACAGTGTATCTGAGGATGCCTTCCAAGGGCTGCTTCTCAGCTTACCTGCTTTCTGAGTTGGACACGGCCATATGTATTGGCGTGGCAGTGCTCCCAAGTCTGTACAGCAAAGACTTTGTTCAAAGAACTACTACACTTTTTAAAATTTTTTATTAATTTATTCTTGTTACATCCCAATGGTTATCCCCTCCCTTGTATCCTCCCATTCTCCCCTCCCTCCCATTTTCCCCTTATTCCCCTCCCCTATGACTGTTCCTGAGAGGGATTTCCTCCCACTGTATATGCTCATAGGGTATCAAGTCTCTTCTTGATAACCTGCTATCCTTCCTCTGAGTGCCACCAGGTCTCCCCCTCCAGGGGACATGGTCAAATATGAGGCATCAGAGTTCATGTGAAAGTCATACCCCACTCTCCACTCAACTGTGGAGAATGTTCTGTCCATTGGATAGATCTGGGTAGGGGTTTAAAGTTTAAATTTGCAACTCATTGCTTTTGTTGCATAGTTACATTCAATAAAAATTGAACTATGGTATGATATTAAAACAGAAAGTCAAACAATTTCTGAAATGGCCACATTCATACTTCTAAAGATGCAAATATGTTTATGTGAAATAATGTTTTCAGATTCATGATTGTAAAATAAAAAATACTGAGAAACTGTGAAACGTGATGAAAACAATATATGTCCCTCAGGACCAACCAGACATCCAAGATGTATGTCTTCATATAAACATAAACAATCACATCCATCTTATTAGTATGTATATTTAGTTCTTAAATAATGCCAAAATAATCTGTACATTAAAGATTCATTAAAAACACATTTTAAAAACAAATAATTGTCGAGAAATCTTTCATGTTTATCCATTTTATGACAATATATCTAAGACTGTATAAACATTTATTAAGTTAAAAAAAAGTATGAGTGGGAAAAGTTTAAGAAATCATGTTTTAGAGCTGATAGGATTATCCTCTATTGGATACTATCTGTGGGAGAAGTGGGTGTGGCAAACTGAAGGTGAATGAAAGAAAACCTACAGAAATCCATCTACAGATTATTGAAATAGCCAAAGTTACAAGAAGTGGGCAGAAAATACATCCTATCAGAACAGACTCCTCTTCCTCAATACTTCTTAACATCATAACAACATTGCGTCTATTATTTCACTTTGCCCCATCATAACATGGGAATTTCCTGACCCAATAAAGGCAACGACATGTATTCTCACTGAGAATGATGAATTCTCCATTGTCATTATATCACTGTGTCATTTTGTCACTATGATCACAAAGGATAAAGCATCAGAAAACATTCTTCTCTCCTTCTAAGTGCTTCGCCAATGACCCAGTCCATGCAGGAACTAATTTTATTAAGTTTGACCCACCACAGTATTATGTAACTTATCAGAATAATGAGTGAGTAAAAATGAGAAAAAAAGACAGAAAAATTATGCCCATCACATATAAATTGACTGAATTCTGTGAAAGTAAATCTAAAATAAATTAATGTGTTCACCTTGAAGTTCCTTTCCTCAGAAAAATAATTTTACTCTAAATTGTATCTAGAAATGGTTCCTTTCGAAGTAATTTCCATCCAAATACACCAGAATTACACAGTTTCTACTTCAGTATTCTTCATACATCTGTCTTCTTTATTTCCTACAATGAATGAGGATTATAATTCTACTTGCCTATATGATGGCTCCTTTTTAAATATCTTGCCATTATTGCTAACTCAGCACAATAAAAATTCAAATATATTCGTTCTTATACTTTCCACATCTTGGTGTTCTGGAATCACTTTTGATCACACTATGTCAATTCTGTGAGTAGTATTGTAATTTCAGTATCAGGATAAAGCCATAAAAATACCTTCAAATACCTTGACACATGAATGTTTTATTTCAATGGATAACAAATCTCTGATATATTTTACATCAGTCTCAGATATTTCCCCCACCGATATACCTTCTCAAAGTAAAAATGGTCATGACTCAATAAAATTCAGGTATAAATTTTTTTTCATAACAACAAAATAGTCCTCTTGAATATTTTAGCATGTATTATTTTTGTTACACATATTACATTATATTTATATATGTGTGTGTTTCTATGTGCTCCACATGCATTCATGATGCTCATAGAAACCAGAGAAGACATAAGAATTACTGGAGCAGGAGTTACAGATATTTGTGTATCATTAAGTGTGTGCTCTGAACCATAGTCTCACCCTCTGTAAGAACAAGAGCTCTTAACCTGTAAGCATTCTTTTCATCCAAATTCTACCTTTGAAATCATATTACTTTAGTTAAAACATTAATTTTGTATTGCATGTTCTCTGACACCTGGTCTCTACCCCTTATAGAGCCATTTTAATTAAATTACTAACTTATCAACAACCTTTTAAAACCCTTACCAAGATCTAGTCAATTGACAGGACATTCTCCACAATTGAATGGAGAGTGGGATATGACTTTCCCATGTACTCTGGTGCCTCACATTTGACCATGTCCCCTGGAGGGGGAGACCTGGTGGCACTCAGAGGAAGGACAGCAGGCTACCAAGAAGAGACTTGATACCCTATGAGCATATACAGGGGGAGGTAATCCCCCTCAGTCACAGTCATAGGGGAGGGGAGTAAGGGGAAAATGGGAGGGAGTACAGAAAGGGAGGATACAAGGGAGGGGATAACCATTGAGATGTAATATGAATAAATTAATAAAATAAAATTAAAAAGAACCCCTTACCAAATTTAGCTTGATCATATATATTTTCACATACCTAGTCTATACATAATATTATCTTCATTCATAGATACTTGGTTATTGCTACTTTCCTTTCCTGAGTTTGATACACTTAAGATCTAGTCCTCCTAATAAGGACTCAAATATTTCTGTGGAGTTTCTGTCAGCCTCCTTAGCAATATGTACTTTAATATCTTTAAACATGATTTCTATGTGAATAATAGCTTAGCAATGTATAGGAAATAAGAATACTGAAATGGCAGAAATGAAAGAGAAACTATATTTACAAAAGATACAACTGAAAATGTCTGAAGTTACTTGGAAAAGAATGTTATTAGCATTATTAAAAGGATAGGAGAACTGGGACCCTTAAATCCCATTAGATTAATAGCTGTTGGTCTTGTGACTGCAGTGTCTATGAATACGGAATACAAGGTAATGCAATCAGTGCTAGATTTCAGAACAAATGAGATGGGCATACCTTCAAGGCAAACAGATACCATGTGCAAGATGTACATCAATAATTGTATTAGCACTGAAAGAACATAGAGAAAAGAGCTTTCTCATTGCTGTTATGAGATCCTAAAGGAAGACTCTTTCATTTATTTGACAGGAAAGACTAAGACACGAACATTATCAGAATCATTTTATAGAATTGAAAGGTGGTTTTTGCAGTACTAGAGAACATTTCTGCTTGACCAGAATTCTTTAAAGTTTTGAATGTATTGGGAGGGGGGAAATCATTACATATTACATTTTGTATGCATTTAAATGTTTTCTTCCTTCAAAACTCACAAGACAGTATTGTTTATTTATACAAAGTTTAACTTAAACCCATGAATTCATGTTTTAAATCATAACATTAAGTAATAAATAAATAATGGAACAAGAAGAATTAAATAGGGGCTGTAGCAGGTTAGATAAGATTTAACTAATGCTTTAAATATTTTTAAAAATCATATTAAATATACTACTGTATATATTTCTTAAAATGTACATAAAATAAGCTTACATTAACCAACCGCTTTCTCTTTGAATTGGAATGCCTTCTTCACAAGAGGAAATCCATAACTAGTTTCCTTACTGAAGCCAAAATCCTGTGGCCAGAGAGGAAATAATCCCTATTGGAGAATTGACTATTATCATTCTTCTAAATGTATATAATGTTAAACCAACAATTAATATATTATCATTGTACTTGTAGATTAATGCATATCTTAAATTTCATCAGAGAAGCTTCAATTTTTTCACTAGAGATCAGCACAGATATGCACAAATCAAATCAACTTTGAAATTTCATAATACACTTGTCAGAATTTTGAAGATCAATAAATCAAGTGACAGATCATACTCTTGACAATGTAGAGTGGAAGTCCAGTTTTGTACAGCCACTATGGAAACCAGTGTGGCATTTATTCAGGAAAATGGAATTTGATCTAAGAAAGATGAAGAAGTGATACCATTCTTGGGCATATACCCAAAAGATGTGTCATCTTACCACAAGGACACTTTCTGAAGCTTTTTCATTTTTGCTCTATTTGTAATAGAAGAAAGTGGGAGAAAACTAGACATCCTTCAACAGAGAATTGATAGAGAAAGTATGTTAAATTTACACAACAGAATATTACTCAGCTGTTTAAAAAATGAAATTCTCAGATGAATGTATGGAGCAAGAAAAAGTCATCCTGAGTGAGGTATCCCAGTCCCAGAAAGACAAATATGGTTTGTCTTCTACTGTGAGTGAACATTAGATGTTAAATTGTTCATAACAGCAATGTAATCTGTAGATAAATATGGATTTTTAGGACTATGCAGTAAGATAATGCTCATCGGAGAAGAAAAGAAAAGAATTGTGAATAGATAAGGGTACTACAATTGGAAAATAAAATGAATAAATTGAAGAGAGTGGGAGAAAGGGAAGGAATATGGGAAGAGACAGCTAAAACTAAGGGACATGTGTAGTATAGCATGGAAACGCTTCATAAATTATAAACATAAATAAAGGTGATCTAAATAAGGTAACTAAATAATGAGGAAAACAGAGTCACAGCTGGACATCTCTTGTCACAAAATAAAGCTTCCAATTCCATGATAGGGTTACATCTAATTCACTTGTTGGTCAAAGGACTTCACTGGGAATCCCAAACCAATTCAAGCTGTTGCCAGGACTGTAGATTGTCCTTCACAAATGGACAGCATGCTCCCTCTTATAAACATAGAAAAGAAGAGTTGGTGTCTACAAAGAGCCTTCACTGTGATGTTTTAGCCTTTTTGTTATATGAAGGGATTCTACATATTATCAAAGGTAAAACATAAACACTGAAGTCAGCCATAAACTCTTGGATCTACATTGTCATCCTGACTGGAAGATACGCTAAGGAAATAGTGGCACAGAGCATGTGGGAGTAACCAAACATTATTTGATTTAATACCTACTCCGTGAGATCAAACCCATACCTGATTCCACTAGATATCAAGAACCATGAGACTAGATAGGCAATAGCGCAGTAGGGTAAATCCAAATACTCCTGTTCTGAAAAAAAAAAGGGGTAACAGTAAAAGATTATTAATAACATTTTGCTGCACTGATTATACTCATGTATAACCAGATTTTTATCTAGTTGGTTGGTTTTGAGTTTTCCTTCAGTTCTTCTCAGAGAAGCTTCCTCAAGCACCAGGATACCAGCTACCATACATTATACAGAGAATGAAAGAACTTGAAAATCCCAGCCATAAATGGGACATCTCTATCAAATACCCTTTCTCAGGACATTGGAAGTCCCATGGTAGAGGATGCTGCAAAAGAGTGTAAGAGAAAATTGTTATGGTGGACACCAGAAATATAGAGATGGGTAAATCAGCATTAACAAAGATCATATGAACTCACAGAGACTGGAGCAGTGTGCTTGGGTCTGCACAGGTCTGAACCCAGTCTTCTGGATATATATTACAGCTTCCAGTTTAGTGGGTTTTTTTGTTTGTTTGTTAGTGTGTTTTTTAGCTTTTGGGGGTTTGTCTTGTTTTGTTTATTTTTTGTGGGTTTTTTTTGTTTTGTTTTGTTTTGTTTTTTGTTTTTGTTTTTTGTTTTTGTTTTTTAGTGGGAATTCTGAGTGTGTAAAGAATGGCTCCAGATTTGACTTTTATGCTTCCCCTTAGGGTCTTCTCCTTCTATTTGTTTGTCCAGTTCAATACTGATGTGATAATTTTGGTTTTATCTTATTACTCTTTCTTCCTCAGTGTCTGTTATTATGGCCCCCTTTTCATTTCTGAGTTTGTTGATTTATATATTGTATCTCTGCCTTTTAATTAGTTTGGCTAAGGGATTGTCTATCTTGTTGATTTTCTCAAAGAACCAGCTCTTGGTTTCATTAGTTCTTTGTATTGTTCTCTTTGTTTGTAATTTATTGATTCCAGGCCCCAGTTTGATGGTTACCTGCTGTCTACCCATCTTTGGCATGTTTACTTCCTTTTCTTCTAGAGTTTTCAGATGTGCTGTTAAGTTGCTAGTACAGGGTCTGTCCTATTTCCTTATGAAAGTGGCTAGTGCTATGGACTTTTCTCTTATAACTGCTTTGGTTGTGTCTCTTAAGTTTGGGTGTGCTGTGCTTTCATTTAATTAAATTCAAGAAAGTCGTTAATTTCTTTCTTTATTTCATCCCTGAACTAGTGGTCACTGAGTAGGGAGTTGTTGAGTTTCCATGAGTTTGTAGGATTTTTGTTAAATCTGTTATTTATTTTTTAATATATTTTATTAATTTATTCCTATTACATCTCAATTGTTATCCCATCCCTTGTATCTTCCCATTCCTCCCTCCCTCCCTCCCATTTTCCCCTTACTTCTTTCCCCTATGACTGTGACTGAGGGGGACCTCTTCCCCCTGTATATGCTCATAGGGTATCAAGTCTCTTCTTGGTAGTCTGCTATCCTTCCTCTGAGTGCCACCAGCCTTCCCCATCCAGGGCAGGTATACCTGTATCCTATCAGATCACCATGGTCTTAGGCTGCACTTCAACAACAACAGAAATAACACATACATGGAAACTAAACAACTCTCTACTTAATGACACCTGGGTCTGGGAAGAAATAAAGAAAGAAATTAACAACTTCCTGAAATTCACAGAAAGTGAAGAAACAACATCCCCAAATTTGTGGGATACATTGAAAGTAGTGCTAAGAGGAAAATTCATAGCACTAAGTGCCTTTAAAAAGAAATTGGAAACATCCCACATAAACAACTTAATGACACAGCTGGAAGCCCTAAGAAAAAAAGAAGCAAAACACCCAAGAGGAGTAGACAACTAGAATTAATCAAACTCAGGGCTGATATTAATAAACTAAATCTGTTATTTAATTCCAGAGTTACTCCATGGTGGTCGGATAAGATGCAAGGGATTATTTTGATCTAATATCTTTTGAGATTTGCCTTGTGATTGAGTATATGGTCAATTTGGGCCACGGTTCCATGAAGAGATAAGAAGAAGTTATATTCTTTTATGTTTGGGTGAAATGTTCTGGCGATATCTGTTAAGCCTATTTGATTCATGACATTTATTAGTTGTATTATTTCTCTATTTAGTTTCAGTCTCTACAATGATCTCTACATTGGTGAGAATGTACTGTTGAAGTCTCTCACTATTAATGTGTTGCATTCTATGTATGATTAAACTTTAAACTGTTTCTTTTAAAAATGTGAGTGCCCTAACATTTGGGACATAGATATTCAGAATTGAGACAATATTTTTCTGTATTTTTTCCTTTGATGAGTATGAAGTGTCCTTCCTCGTCACTTTGAGATAATTTTGGGTGGAAATCCAGCGTGCTTCTTGGGTCCATTTATGTGGAATATATTTTTCCCACTCTTTATTCTGATGTAATATTTATCTTTATTGTGAGTTGTGTTTCTTGTATGCAACACAATAATGGATCCTGTGTTTGCATCGATTCTATTAGACTGTATCTTGGGATCCAAGAAAATCAATTAATAACTGGGAAATATTGAAATTAAAAATATTTTATGAGGGCAAGAACACTATCAACAGAACAATACAACAGATACAGATTGGGAAAAGATCTTCACCAATCCTACATCTGACAAAGGGCTAATATCCATAATATATTTTTAAAAATCTTGAAGCATTAAACACCAACAAACAAAAATGCCATTTTAAAAAGGTACAGAACTAAACAGAGAATTCTCAACAAAGAATTATCAAACGGCTGAGAATCACTTAAAGAAATGCTCAATGGCCTTAGCCATCAGAGTACTGCAAATCAAAATGACTCTGAGATTCTATCTTACATTTGCCAGAATGGGTAAGATCAAAAAGTCAAGTGACTACATGCTGGTGAGCATGTGGGAATACTGCTCCATTGCTGCTGGGAGTGCAAACTTGTAGAACCACTTTGGAAATGAATCTGGTGCTTTCTCAGAAAATTGTAATCACTGCTATCTCAAGACGCAGCTACACAACTCCTGGGTATGTATATACTCAAAAGATTCGCTACCATACAACAAGGACACTTGTTCAACTATGTTCATAGCAGCCTTATTTGTAATATCTAGAAGCTGGAAAAAAATCTTAGATGTCCCTCAACCAAATAATAGATTAAAAAAAAAAACTGTGCTTCATTTACACAACTACTCAGCTATTAATAACAAAGAGATGATGAAATTTGCAGGCCAATGAATAGAGCTAAAAAAGATCACCCTGAGTGATTTAACCCAGACCCAGAAAGACACATATAGTATATACTCACTTATAAGTGGATTTAACTATATACCACAGGATAAGAATACTACAATGCATAGACTCAAAGAAGTTAAGAAACAAGGAGGATCCAAGGGTGTGGGTTCCTTTCTCTGGGAGGCTGGGATGAGAATCTGTCAACAGAGTTTTCTTCAGCCTTTTGGAGACTAACTGAAGAAGGCTCCTGAGACCCAGTTGTAAAGAAGGCTTTCTGGGCAGAGAGGAAGCATAGGGCAGATGCACTCAGCCTAATAGAGACAAGAGAAAAGTAGAATTATACCATTAGTTACCAAGGAAAACTACTTCTAGGAATAAGTTTTATTTTGTTGTATAGGCTATTAATGAATGACAAGCCTAAAAAAATAATGCAATGTTTAACAGACATAAAGTTTTAGTATAATTACTATATCAAATGTAACTGAATTTGTATACAGTATCATTTATATGTGGTATGTTAGTATGTACAAATACCACGCATTCCTCAACTCTACATTAGTATGAAGAAATGCATTTGCTTTAAAACTATGCATATCTTTCCTGTGTGTTTTCAGACATAAATGTAAAAATGTATTATGAATATTAGCATTTAAATTTAGGTATGCAAACCACTTTTGGAATAAATATCTTCAACTTTTAATTTATAAAACAGAACCCTTCTTAAATGTTGCACAGAAACATTTACTATAATATAAGCATTATTATGATAGTACAACATAGATAAAAGCAATCTTCATTATGAATCATAGCATTAAAAGACAAATTCGATTGAGGACAAATTGAAGTGCCAAATAGCAAACTATTAATAGTCATGAAGAAAGAGGAAGAAGTGGATGCTTATTCATACTCATAATGGCCTATAGAACAGTATAACTAATATGACTAGGGGACATAGTGTAAAATCCCCATATGCAGGTCAAAATTTGTATTACCATCATTGAACTGAAAACATTGACAGAAAACTCCTAGTCAGGCACAGGACATTTGTAACAAAGTATAGATGGACTCAAAAGCATACATTACTTTATAAAATTGAGTGTCAAGTTTAAGTGAGAGCTATTGGCTTGCAGATGAGAATCTGAGTCCAGGAATTTAATTATGAAAATTTGAAGAAGTATCATAAATCAAGTTCACACTCTAACAGTTTTATCACTGACAAAGCAACATTACTAAAATTAAGCAGAAATCAAAATTAACTATTTGAAACTTAATTCCATTAGCAAACAAAGGAGAATTAATTCCTGTAAAGACTAATGAAAAAACATTTGGAAGTATCTTAGATATAATGCATAAAATAATTCCTGTCAACTAGCCCAAAAGTCATGTCCCATGAAAGTTTTCACTTACCAGGAGATTGGGATAGATGTGGGACTCTAGGTAAGAGAAATATAGGAGAATGGGGAAATAGAAGGATCCAGAGAGTACTAGAAGCCTGCAAGAAAAACATCATGATGGATGGATCTGGGTTCAGGGGCGTCTGTTCAAACTACTGCACCATCCAAGGACAATACAAGCAGTAAACATTGAACCCCTACTCTGATCTAGCCAATGGATAGGACATTCTCCATAGTTATGTGGAGAGCGGGGAATGGCTCTAACATGAACTCTGGTGCCTCATATTTATCCACATCCCTTTGGTGGGGAGGCCTGGTGGCCCTCAGAGGAAGGATAAGCAGAATACCAAGATGAGACTTGATAGTCTATGACCATATAGTGGGAGAGTAGTTCCCCTCAGTCATAGACCTAGAGGAGGGGAATAGGTTAAAAGCGTGAGGGAGGAACTATAGGATACAGTGAGGGGATAACAATTGAGATGTAATCTGAAGAAATTAATTAAAAATCCTTTCAAAAGCTGTTTCAACCATAGCTCTATTTCCTTTGCTTTAATATGATCTCTCTGTCTCTCTGTCTCTCTGTCTCTCTGTCTCTCTGTCTCTCTGTCTCTCTCTCTCTCTCTCTCTCTCTCTCTCTGTGTGTGTGTGTGTGTGTCTATGTGGTGTGGAGGAGTAGGAGGGAGGTGGGTGTTTGGTAGAACATAATCTCTTTTTTTTCTTTTTCTTTTTTTAAATTATTATTATTTTTTTATTAATTTATTCTTGTTACATCTCTATGTTTATCCCATCCCTTGTATCCTCCCATTCTCCCCTCCCTCCCATTTTCCCCTTATTCTCCTCCCCTATGACTGTTCCTCAGAGGAATTACCTCCCTCTGTATATGCTCATAGGGTATCAAGTCTCTTCTTGGTGACCTGCTGTCCTTCCTCTGAGTGCCACTAGGTCTCCCCCTCCAGGGGACATAGTCAGATGTGAGGCACCAGAGTACATGAGAAAGTCAAATCCCTCTCTCCACTCAAGTGTGGAGACTGTCCTGTCCATGGGCTAGATCAGGGTAGGGGTTTAAGTTTTATAGCCTGTATTGTCCTTGACTAGTGCCTTAGTGTGAGCGCGATGCCTTGACCCAAATCTGCCTATCATAATGTTCTACTTATAGGTTTCTAGGACCCACTGGATCCTTCTACATTGCTATTCTCCCATGGTTCTCTCATCTAGAGTCCCAATAGGATGTCCTCCCCTCTGTCCCAGTTTCCTGGTAAGGGAAGGCTTTCATGGGACATGCCCATTGGGCTAGTATGCAGATATAAGTGAGTATATACCATTTGAGTATTTCTGCTTCTGGGTAAACTCACTCATTATGATCATCTCTAGCTCAATCCATTTATCCACAAATTTCGGAAATTCATTGTTTTTAATAGCTGAGTAGTATTCCATAGTGTATATGTACCACAGTTTCTTTATCCATTCTTCTACTGAGGGACATTTAGGCTGTTTCCATGATCTGGCTATTATGAATAAGGCTGCTATGAAAATAATCTCAGTCATACAGATATGCTTTGTAGACCAGAGTTCTATGTAGCATACTATCCTCTACAACCCTCCATATTGTCATTTTAGCTATACTTGCTACCAAGGAATCCCTGGAATCCTCATTTCCTGTGCCTTCCAGCTCCTAGTCCACAAAACCTGCAATTTCAGATGTTTGCACTTAAATTTTTAAAAAGCCTATGATGTTCTCTGGAGCATTTCTCTCTGCAAAGAGAAGTTTAGAAAAGCAAAAGACTAAACAAGCAATGTGAACCATTGCAAATAACAGCGATGCAAAACCATTATCTCACTGTCTGTGGGCTTCTGTTTATCCCTTCGCAGAGTCAACAAAAGGATGCTTTACAGTTAGCAAAAACCCTGTCTCTTTCATGGGACAGCTTCCAACAAAACATCATGTACCCTCTCATGTGTCTGTTTTCAGATAACAAAGATCAGGAGTCTGTTTTCTGCCATGGAAAAACTCTCTCTCATTGTACACTTGGAACCAAAACAAAAAACACATCCACATGACACACCTGTTAGGAGAGTGTTATATATATAAAAGACACTAAACCCATAAAACCTCAACACTATTGCTGCCTGAACAAGACCTAAAGAATGACAAGACAAGGTCATGTGCCAACATGGATGGAAACGGAAAACTCACCGAGCTCCACCTCTAGATAAAAAAACTACTCATGGACATTTAAATCAGAAATTGTAATGTGTTTATTTGTCAATAAAATAATGTACTTGTTTGTCAAAAATATTTTATTTCAAATACTGTGAACTTTCAACATACTTATGATTTGTATTTCTACTTAAGTTATAAAAATTCTTAAGTTTCCATGTTTTAGGTTAAACATTAATGACATAAATGCTTATATTATAAGGACAAAACAAATTTATTACAATAGGGTAAAAATATCCTATGTTGTACATATACATACACGTGCATTCATTTATTGACACAACTGAACACTTTTATTTCCTTCCTTGGGTACTTTCATGCCACCATCTAAGAGACATAGAGAAACATTTTACTTCTTTTACTTGAAATTTCTTGTCCGTCTTCTTAAAGATTTGTATTTTTACACTTTACTATTCTCTTCTGAACCTAGCTATCAAATTATAAATATGGATGACGGAGGTAAATCCAACCAATTGCTCTCTGATAGTTCATTAGATAGATAATGTGTTACCTCTCCAAGGTAATGTAAAACCCAACTCTCTTAATACATCTTCTGTAAAAACTAGTCTGTAGAGAGAAACACTAATCCAGGAAATTTAGAAAGATCCACCTGGGAATTAATTTACTCAAAGGGTTTTTTTTTCTAGAGTCCCTCAAAGTACATTAATACAGCAGCTGCCTGTTCTAATTATACACAAATCAATCCCACATGCCACAAGTTACTTAAGAAGACAGAACTTTTCAGAGCCATAGCTCCTAAGCACATAGCAAACAAAATACACTCTGTCCTTATTAGCAGTCATATTCTTCACTCCAAGTTTCTGTAAATGAATCTAAATTTAAATCTTAACATTATTTAAATGACAATGGATAGTGACATACATGTTATTGTTTATGCAGCACATTTAAAACTGAAAATAAAACCCAGGCCCTCCTAACTCCATCCTGTCAGGGAGCTCCCTGATCCAGCTCCAGGATGTGTTCCATCTCCTCGGGCCCCATCCCCACCTGCAATCCAGGAGACCAGCAGCCATTAAGGTACAACAGAGCCTGCCAACTGAGCATAGTCTGCTCCTAGCCATCTGCACCAGAAACACACACATACACACACACACACACACACACACACACACTCACACACACAGTGTGTGCTTTGCTCTCCATTTCCTTGGCATGTACCATTTTATAGGTCCCATCTCCATCTACAGTCCAGGAGACAGGCAGCCAATAGGCGACAACAGTCCTGGAGACAGGCAGCCACCAGGGAAATTTAATCTCAGAGTCCAGCAGCCATCAAGGAACAGCAGCAACCATGAGGGAGCTGCAGAGACCAACAGCCATCAGGGTCCAAGAGATTCCCCAACTGCCCCATTTCCTGGATCCCATCTCCACCTGAAATTCCAGATGCAAGCAGCCATAAGAGACTACCATGTCTCCCTGTGTCTCTGGAGGACTGCTACCACACAGGAAAACCAGATGTCTCTATCAACCAGGACACCCACCTCTACCTGTAATCCTAGAGCTCTATCAACAATCAGGCACCAAAAGACTTGCTAACACCAGGGTAAGCCAGATGGCTAGAGGTCAGTGCAAGAACCCAGGCAACAAAGCCCAGGGACATAAGACACCTACAGAATCCAGCTATTCTACTTCAACAGGTCCTGGGTACACTAACACATCTGAAGAGCAAGGAAATGATCATAAATATAATGTTATTAAAATGATAGACACTGAAGGAGGAAAATAAATCCCTCAAAAGAAATATAGGAAAATATGATCAAACAGGGGAAGGGATTGAATAAGTCCCTTAAAAATACAGGAAAATACAATCAAATGGGAGGAGAAAATGAATAAAAACCTAAACATGGAAATAGACGCAATAAAGATAACAGAATCGGAGGCAATTCTGGAGATGGAAACGTAGGGGAGAAAACAGAAACTACAGATAGCTGAATATCAGAGATAGAAGAGATAATTTCAGGTGTGGCAGATCCAATTGAAGTTATTGATACATCAGTCAAAAGAATGTTAAATCTAGAAAGTTCCAGACAAAAAACATCCAAAAAATCTGGGACACTATGGAAATGCCAAAACTAAGAATAATAGGAATGGAAGAAGAAGAAGACTCCCATGTCCAAGGCCCAGAAAATTTTTTCTACTGAATCATAGAAGAGAAATTCCCCAACCAAAGAAAAAGATACCTATAAACATACAGAAAGGCCTACAGAATGCTGTACTAGGAATGAAAGTCTTCCAGCCTCATCATAAACAAAGCAATAAATGAACAGAACAAGAAAGAATATTAAAAGATGCAAGGGGAAAAGGCCAAGTCATATATTAAAGAAGACCTGTCAGAAATACGCATGATTTCTAAAAAGAAACTCTAAAAACCAGAAGGGTCTTGGGAGATATGTTACAGCACTCAGAGACCACAGATGTCAGCCTCAACTATGACACCCAAGAAAACTTTGATCACCCGAGAAGGGGAAAACAAAATATTTCATGACAAAAACATTTTAAAATACTACTTTTCCACAAATCTAGCCCTAAAGATGGTACTAGAAGAACAATCCCAACTGAAGGAAGCTAACTACACCAACAGAAAACAGGAAATAAATAATTCCACATCATCAAAACCAAAAGCAGGGAAGCACGTGCATGCATGCACATGCACACACACACACACACACACACACACATGCACACACACACACACATACACACACACACACACACACACACACACACACACACACACACACAAAACCATCACCAACCTCAAAATAATGAAAATTTTTTATCATTAATGTCTCTCGACATCAAATGACCTCAACTTGCCAATAAAAGGACACAGATTATGAATGGATGTGAAAAGAGAACCCATCATTCTTCTGCATACCTAAAATATACCTCAGCAATAAAGATAGATATTACCTCAGGGCTGGAAAACGGTTTTCCAAGTAAATGGGCCCAGGAAGCAAGTTGGAGTAATCATTCTGTTGTCTAATAGACCATCAACAAAAATTAATAAAAAGAGATGGGAAAGAACATTTCATACTCATCAAGGGAAAAATCCACCAAGAATTCTGAATATATATGCCCCCAAATCAATGGCACCTATATGTGTAAAAGAAACATTATTAAAGTTTAAATTACATATTAAACCCCATGTATTTATAGTGAAGACTTAAACACCCACACTCAATAATGGACAGATCATTGAGACAGAAATTAAATGGAGAAAAAAAAAAAACTAACAAATGTCATGAATCAAATGGACCTAAAATGGATCTATAGAACATTTCACTCAAACACAAAATAATATATCTTCTTCTGAGAACCTCACAGGACTCAAAGAAATTCAAAGACTCATTAGATCATATTTCAAAAGCTTGTGTTCCTTAAAATTTGAAAATCTAAAGAAAGTAGATTACTTACTTAATAGAATTCAGTTACCAAAGTTAAATCAAGATCAGGTAAACAGTTTAAACAGTCCCATAACCCCTAAGAAAGTAGAGCCATCAAAAGTCATCAAAGCAAGCCCAGGGCCAAATGGTTTTAGAACGGAATTCTAACAGATAGTTAAAGAAGGGCTAATACTAGTATTCTTCAAACTCGTCCACAAAGAGAAACAGACAGAACTTTGACAAACTCCATATATGACACCACAGTCACACTGATTCCTAAACGACACACTCAACAAAGAAAGATAATTTCACTCATGAACATTAATGCAAAGATACTTACTAAAATGATCACAAACAAAATCCAAGAAAACTTTAAATATATCATCCAACATGATCAAGTAGACTTCATCCCAGGGATGCAGCAATGGTTCAACATCTGAAAATCCATCAACATAATCCACCATATAAACAAACTGAAAGAAAAAAATCACATGGTCATGGTCATCTCATTAGATGCAGAAAAATCCTTTGACAAAATACAGCACCACTTCCTGATGAAAGTCTTATAGAGGATCATGGATACAAGGCCCATATATAAATATAATACAAGATATATATAGCAAGCGGATAGCCAATATCAAATTAAAAGGACATAAATGCAAAGCAATTTTACTAAGATCTGGGATATGACAAGATTGCCCACCCACTCCATATCTTTTCAATATTGTTCTTGAAGTTCTACCTAGAACAATAAAGTAGAACAAGAGGATACAATTTGCAAAAGAACAAGTCAAAGTATCACTATTTGCAGACGATATGTTAGTACACATAACTGAACCCAAAAATTCTAGCAGAGAACTTCTGCAGCTGAGAAATACCTTTACTGATAGCTTAATTTTTAAAGCTAGTCACAGATCAAGATATCTCCATTGTAAGAGAATGAGTTATATTTAAAACAAACAAAAAATAAATGATAGTAAAGAGGGGAAGAAAAACTTATTTGTTTCACCTCTCCCTCAGAACAAGGCAGCACAGCAATAGAAAGTTTATATAGGAGAAAGAAAAGGAGGGATTAGTCAGGGTCTACATTAGGAAGCCAAGGCCCTACATTGAAACCTTTCCTGATGAAACCAAGTAACACCAAACTAAGTCCTTGCATTAACTGAGATACTGCAATTGTTTCTGACAGCATATAAAGATTTGCTTCCACAATCCCTCCAACTTATTAAATACTAAGACAGAAAGCTAGTAATTTTTTACAGCGAGTCTAGTTTGATAGGCCATAATCAGTGGCAAAACCAAGAAGAAATAAAATAATTCTGTTAGAAAACCCACAAACTCTACATCTACCTTGATATTTAGAGAAAATCTTCAACAAGTACAAAAGACTGGAGATTTTATTTTATTTTAAAAAATTTTTTATTAATTTATTCTTGTTACATTTCAATGGTTATCCCATCCCTTGTATCCTCCCATTCTTCCCTCACTCACATTTTCCCCTTATTCCCCTCCCCTATGACTGATCCTGAGGGGGATTTCCTCCCCCTGTATATGCTCATAGGGTATCAAGTCTCTTCTTGGTAGCCTGCTATCCTTCCTCTGAGTGCCGCCAGCACACAACAAGAAAATTTGCTCAACCGTGTTCATAGCAGCCTTATTCATAGTAGCCAGAACATGGAAACAGCCTAAGTGTCCCTCAATAGAAGAATGGATAAAGAAACTGTGGAACATATACACTATGGAATACTACTCAGCTATTAAAACAAGGAATTCCCGAAATTTGTGGACAAATGGATTGAACTAGAAGTGATCATAATGAGTGAGTTAACCCAGAAGCAGAAAGACTCAAACGGTATATACTCACTTATATCTGCATACTAGCCCAAGGGGCATATCCCATGAGAGCCTTCACTTACCAGGAAACTGGGACAGAGGGGAGGACATCCTATTTGGACTCTAGATGAGAGAAGGAAGGGGAAATAGCAAACTAGAAGGATCCAGAGGGTCCTAGAAACCTATAAGACTGGAGATTTTATTTACTTCATTGCCTACCTGTGACAATGCTTCAGACACAAACCACTCAACAATTCACTGAAGTTTCCTCCAATGCTGATATTTAAGAGTGTGGCAATTATGTGTGAATATGCTAGGGCAATATAGAAATTAAGCATAAAATTTTATCTTCAGATTAACCTGAGATTTCTGATAAATACAACAACAAGAGCAAAAACCAAACCCACCAAGCAAAGAAAAACAATAGCTTGATTCTAATGATCCATATAGTATGTCTGTCTATATATAGAACTCATGGAAAAGGCAGTCACCAAAGGAAACATATCTCCACAGCCTTTTAGAGTAGTATTTCAGAAGTGTGGCTAGCTGTATTAGTCTCAGAAATCTACTAAAATGTTGGGTCAAACATAGTAGTGTAGGTCTCAGTTCTACTCCAGTTTCACTTGCTGATGTTTTGTCTGAGGGACCATGACATAACCAATTGGATGAGAAAGAAGTGGTCCCAAGGCAAATCAAGAAAAAAAACTAAATAAAACAATAGCCAGTAGAGAAACATGAAGTTAATAATTTTTGCCTTTGCAGTCAGCCTATTTCAAACAAGCATCTTCTATGTGACTCACAAGTTTGCAGCTAGACACCCTTGTACATGAGGAATAATTTCCTGAGGGTGATTCCTTACAGAATAGTGCCAAATAAATACTAAGCACAGAAATCTTGGATATAAACAGCATGATAAACCAAATGGGTCAAATATACACCTATAGAGCATTCTACTCCAACACCAAAGAATGCACATTCTTGTTAGGACCCAAAGTAATCTTCTACACAATAAAAACAGATAAGTTTACACTGCAAGTTTCAACAAATACAGAAAAAAATTATATTACACTCTATATTCTAACTGATTAAATGGGTTAAAGCTAAATATTAGTAGCAATAGAAACTAGAGAATACAAAAACTCACATAAATTAAACACTACCAACTAATTGTGTCATGGAATAAATCAAGAAGGGATTTAAAAAAAATTCTTTCCGAGGGACCATGAAAATGCATCATACCAAAATCCATGTTGTTTTTGCTGTTATGACTTGTTAATAGTGCTTGAAATATGGCATGGTGATACCTCATGCAGTTCTTCTATTTTTCATGATTGTTTGAACTCTTCTTTGTTTTTGTATTTACATATAAAATTGGAGGTTGATTTTTCAAATTCTGTCATGCATTTTGTTCGGATTTTGATGGAGGATTACATTTAATCTGTAGATTGCTTTTGGTTAAACGGCCATTTTCACACTATTAATCCTACTAGGAGATCTTTTCAAATTCAATTTTATTCAACTTCTTCAACATCTTAACATTTTTATGACATATATGTTGCAAAGGAATATGTTTTCCTAAGAATTTAAATTCATTTTTCCTAATACACTTTCACTTATTAGTCACATTACATCAATGACTGCTTATCAAATATCTATTAAGTATGCCAGAATTTTAAAATGCATTTTAGGTATACATTATAAGAACAGTGGTGTTTCATGAACTAAATTTCAGTATGGGAAATGCAAAGTAAGTTATTCACTTGATGTTATGTAGATTATTCAAATGAGAATGCATTTCAGTAATGAGTAGACCCTGTAACAACAATGCCCTGTTGTAAAATAGGCCTCAATTTGAAGTTAATGGAATTTCCCCACAGCATACCTTAGTACACTCCATTACACTAGATAGCAGAGAAGGCTGGAACTGTGAGAGGCTCACTCCTGAGCACCGAAGGTTGAAAGGCTGACTGACTTTTCTCATATGGAAAGGGAAGGGAGGAGAGCACAATTTGAAGCAGAGACTATCTATGAGGAGGCTCTGAATCACATGTTGAAATTTTTGTTGGGAACCTAAAGAGATTTGCCTTTTATTCCATTCACAGAAACTGGCCAGTTCACTCTGTAATTGGAGCCAGCTTCAAATCAAATCTATAAAAGATGTCGTTCCACTGCTTAATTGATTCTTGAAGCAAATGTTTTTGGAGCTAAAAACAAAAATAATTTCCAATTTCTCCCTCTGTGGTTCATACATAATTTTCATGCAAAAACAATTAGGCATGCCACAAGAAAACAACTGAGAAAAGACTAAAAAAGAGAGAAAAAAGATGTATCACTAAAGCTGCCAAAAGCAAAGACAAAGAGGAAATTATAAAGGCAGCCAGAAACTAAGGAAGCCACATGGAAAGGCATATTGCCTTCAAAGAGTGATTTCCGAAAAGCCAACAACAGAAACCAACAAACACTGCACTGTACCTTTGAAGTGATGACCTAGAATTCAATACCCTGTGAAAACATCATTCACAAATGAATAAGTTCCATCTTATTCTTTTTAAAAATAATAGATTCTTGGAGAAATCAGCCTTACATAAAGCTATGGTTCAGAAAAACACTGCAACAAGATTTTCTTTTGCTGATATATACATATATATATATATATGTACATATCAGCATGTATATATATATATATATATATGTACACACACACTTATATATATGGATGGATGACAAGACCATAGAATAGTCACATGGAAGAATGTGGAAGATTAATATAAAGATGTCCTAAATAAATACTTTGACAGCAAACAAAAATAAACTTAATGAGGAGCACTTCTGAAGCCTGCAAATAATGTCATCATGTATTAAGTATAAAAATAACTGTATAAATAAACATCAGTTGATACACATATACATAACTACTGAAAGTCTGGAGAAATAAAGAGCAGTGAACTGGATTTTTTTAGCCCTCATAGTGTCTGAAGTGTGGAAGTATTCTAATATTTTCTCTTTTTGTGAGTCTAGAGCTAACCTTATTTTAAGTCATACACTGAAAATCAACCACAAGTAAAATATTAAGTTACCACAAAGAAATGTAGTGAAATAAGAAGTATGATGCATAATAAACAGTGAAAAGACTGGAAAACATGATATAATAAGGTATATAGCAGTCAACTGTCAATAACCAGAATTTATTAATAGATTATTCTATAGTTGCCTATGAATTTTTTGATTATGAGTGCTAAGAGCAAAGCAATTATATTCTGCTTGTAACCAGCATATCATGAAAATAGGGCAGGAAAGAGGAAACAAAAAAAATAGACAATTAAGTGCTTACAAGAACTAAGCTTGCTAAATATGGTAATTATTCTATTACTGTTATATTTTATGATAATAGCTTTTTCACTTTTTTGGGTTTTTGTTTTTTTGATTTGTTTTGTTTTGTTTTTGAGACAGAGTTTCTCTGTGTAAGTTTGGCTGTCCTGGATTTACTTGTAGACTAGACTGGCCTCAAACCCACAGTGATCCACCTGCCTCTGCCTCCCAGAGTGCTGGGATTAAAGGCATGTGCCACCATTCCTGGATGTCTACTTTTCACTTACGGTTTTTTTTGTGTGTGTGTGTGTGTGTGTGTGTGTGTGTGTGTTTATTAATACTTCTTCTAAAAGGGTTCTCTCATTACAACGTTTCCCACATTGATCTACAATGGTAATGATTTACAACACACCCCAAATCACACTGAAGCACAGCAGCAAACATTTACTTTTCTCACACATGTGTAGACAGTGTGAAAGGCTAATGGTCCCATACATGCCTCACTTTGAGTTTGCGAGTAGTCTGCATTAAACTAAATGGTAGAAGTGAATGCTCAGGACAGAGAAGGTGAGCACTTCCAGCAGAAGGCTCTGCTGTTCTGCGTCCTGCTCTCAGCAACTGTAATCATTTAAACACACCCTCATATATGTGGTGAGGCTGCAATGTGTTCTCTCATAGAAAACATGCAAATGTTGTGGATGTCTATTTCATTTATAGAAATAAGAGAATAGTATTCATTCTTTCATACCTCCTAAATTTCAATTTTATTTATTTGTTTGTCACTTCTCTGAACAAATGTTTCCAAAATGTTCGGTATAATACTACATAATGTATTTCTTGTCAAAACAGTTGTTTCTATGCTCAATTAAACATGATTTAAGGCAAAATTTTCCATATTTATGTGTACATACATTTAATACATAGTTATACATTAAATATATTATGAAATGCTAGTTAGTATGATTGTAATAAGGTTTCATAGATACTGATTGATAGAGTATATGTCTCTATTTTTCTGTCAATACACACTTTAACAGGGTGATAATTTACAGACACTTGTCCTCTACCACTTTGGTTTTCTTACTGTATATGTGTATTTTATAAGCATTTTGTGTTTTTTTCCCATTTTAAGCAAAACAACAAAGCACTGAGCAGAGACTATGAAAATAAAGCAATAAATGTAATATTCCAAGTTCTAAAAAAAGACTCTTTTCATTTAATAAATTTGATCTTATATAATTTATGATACACATCATACATAACTATCACTTTCAAAATCTACCTCCCCATTATCCATGTCAAACTTCCTCCCCTCCACAAATCTCTTTCATATACATATAGTTTTGGTTATTAAGTTATTTTATAAATTTCTAATTAGTATACTATTTACAAACACACCACTAGTAAATTGGCAAATGAGTTGAATACATTTATAGAGAAGAAGTAATCTCCAAACCTATGCATGAAGAAAATTAGAGCAGATTACCATTTTTAGTTTGAGAGCAAGTAGAGTCATTAAGTGAGAAGCTGAGAGAAGCAAGGAATCAGTCAGCTTGGAGAAGAGTTTGAGTCAGAACTGCTAACTTGAACCAGTCAGAGTTCAGAAAACAAAAACAAACAAACAACCACACACACACACAGAAAAAACTTGGAAAGGGTCAATTATTCAACAGTAAGTCCGAGGCAACAATTACATCTGGTGAATAAAAGTTACTTTTACAGGTAGAACTACAGAAATACAGCATTATAAATGTACACTTATCACTTCACACTGTATACAGTCAAATCCACTTAACTTAGAGTTTCCTGCATACCTATGTTTGCTAGATAATTTTATGGCAGCATGTCACAAGACAAAGTCACTTGGGAAGATGACTTCAATTTAGGAAATGCCCCCACTTGGCACAAACCAGTGGAGTATCTCATTGATAATTTATGTAAGAGGGCCAGATCATTCTGCATGGGGCCACCACTGGGTTGGGGGTTGTCGTGGAAGTTTTGGGTAATATGTAAACATGTTTTGGTTTTTTTCCCAAGTGGGGGATACGGAGGCTGCTCCTGTTTGTCCAAAGCTGATGGTTGCCTCCTCAAAGGGCATATGATGTTTTTCAACTGTGAAATGCCTCTTGTGAGGGTGTGGTCTTTGCCAGGGAGGATAAAAGCCAAACTGAGAGAGAGACTTGGAGCTCTGAGAAAGCAGGAAGCTGCTGATGTATTCCCCTGCTGCTCCTGGTTGCTCTGGATGCAGTTGGAGATATCCTGAAATGAGGATTGGACTTGCCCCAAGGAACCCAACGACTCTGGACAGCAGGAAGTAGCTAAGGAAAACTATGCCCAGTCTCTCCACTAACCTTCTTTCTCTCCTACCTGGCGTTGGGGTGTGAAAGGACTGGTGTGAAGAAGGGAGAAAGAGGTTTGCGGAACCCAAAATAAAAATGAATTTTAAAAGTATACCAACAGGTGGTCCTGGTTGCTATTAAAAAATAAAACAAGCTGATGAAGCCTTGGGGAGCTATCCAGTAAGGATCTTCCCTCTAAGGCCCTGCATCAGCTGCTGTCCCAGGTCAATGCCAGCTGCTGTCCCCAGGTCAAGGCCAGCTGCTGTCCCCAGGTCAATGCCAGCTGCTGTCCCCAGGTCAATGCCCTTTTTGGGTGTCTGTCCTTACTTCCCTCACCAATGGAATCGACTTGAAAGCTGTAAACTGAAATAATGCTTATCTTACTCATCTGTTCATGGCCACTGTGTTTTTTTACCACTGTGGAAACACTAAGATGTTCACTAAAACATTGGTCTCAATAGATAAGTCATGAATGAGCCCACATCTTCACAGATTACTGAAAAATAAAAAATAATTGATATATGTTTAGTGGAATATTAAATAGTTAATAAGATTTTTACTTTATTTATGTGTATGTGTCCACAAGTGTGTGTTGGTGGGAGTTAATATTGGAAACCAAAAGGGACATCAAATTGCTTGATGCTGGATTTATGTGCATCTCTGAGCTATCTGATATGGGTAGTTATAGTGGTAAATGAATTCCAGTCCTCTGATACAGCAATGATTTTAACTTCTGAGCCATCCAACCCCCAAATTTATAATTTTAAAATTATTTTTTCCTGAAAATAAATAAATATTTCACATATTTAAGAACATTTTGTCTAACATTTTTTTATAAATTGTTTTTTAATTTGAGTAACATTTAAATTTATATTGAATTTAATATTAGATGATTGTAACTAAAATAGATGTCATATTCATTCAAGTTTGTAGTCTTTTTCATCATTTGTTTCTTTGTTAAGCATTGCTAGATCTTATTTTTCTCAACCATGGCATCCCTCCAGTTCCAGCCTCATGAGGATAACCTCAGTGTGTGCTCCATGCCCTCTGCTCAAAATCTAGCAATGTAACACAATCTTAATGAATTGTGTTCCATAACAGCTCTTTAGATAATCACATTAGAAAAAATGTTTAAGGGTAATATCTGTCTATATGTCTGCTATCTGTCTATCTATCAATCTATCATCTATCTTTCTATATCTATATACATAGAAATATGTAAACATATTTTGGTTTTAATCCCAAGTGCAGGATATAGGGGCTGCTCCTGGTTGTCCAGTGCTGATGGTTGCCTCCTCAGAGGACACATGAAGTTTGTCAACTGTGATGTGCCTCTTGTGTGGACACCTCTATGTCTATATCTATATCTATAGATAGATAGATAGGTAGATAGATATGTATGGAATATTTGTTCAACATAAGTATTTGTTGAACTTTAACAAATACTTTACATAAACAAATTTTGGGTTAGTGATTATACAAAATCAAGTTTGGATTTGGATTTCTTTATATAGATATATATATATATATGTATATATATATATATATATGAATGAAGAAATAAAGATAAAAAACGTTAGGTAGTATAAAAGCATATTAGTGATAAGTGACATAAAACAAATGTTTCTTTAACTGAAAATGATCCTAAGCACTGTAATTATCATAAATAGTGAAAGTGGTCACATGATGGACCATCATGAACTAATGTTGAAATGTCCATTTGCAAAAAAAAAAAAAAAAAAAAAAAAAAAAAAAATTATGGAGAACTCTGATCCTAAGGACATTCTGCTCTTATTTGGCTTTTCTCTTTCATTGTCACTTCTTGATTCATTAAACTTGCCCATGTGTCTTAAAAGTCTCCATTGCATGGAAAAGCACAGGTTTTTTTTTTTTTTTACCAGACCTGGATATTGTATTATTTTGGAAAACCTTTTTTTCAGAAATTAAGAGAAAAGTTAAGGACATCAAGTTTTCATAGAGACAATATATATTCAGAATTTAGGTAGAATTGGTAAAGGAATTAGGAACGTAATCTCCATATTATAAGATCCCCTGTTGGGAACTTGTCAGAGGTTTCTCAGGATCACTCCTAATAGCAAGCTGGCAGTTGTCTTCATCTTGACATCGTCTTGGCACTATGGTTCCCAGAAGTCACAGGCACTCATGCAATAGAAGACCTTCAGTTTCGGCTTCATTAGCTTCACATTAAATCTTTCTCTGACCTCCTCATCTAATTATCTTGAAAATCCCAACAGAACATTTTGCTTAACAATGTCAGCAGCCCTTACCGATATGAGACGAGAAGCTAATACTTGAAAAAGGAGGCTAATTAGAGGTATCTGCAGTCGGAACATGAACCGCTTATCTGTCAAGTGTGAGGAAAATGAGAATGATTACAACCACGATTAAGGTTTCAACAACTCTGCAGGGAATGGGATCATTCAAGATAATAGAAACAAGAGAAGGGGCAAGAAGTTAGCAGAGAAAGACTCAAGTTGAGGCTTGTGGAGTTTGGTATGCACATGCACATCTACAGATAAATGTAAGGGTATCTGAGCCAACTGATCAGAACCTAAACAAAAGACTGGCACTGCGGCTGCCGGTTGGATAATCACAGGTATCGACAGAATACTTCTCTTGGTATGCAATCATTTAAATATTCTTTAAATTTAGGTCTAACATGGACTATATTGACTTTCACCAGAAGTATGCTTGAAGTGACAGCTCACAGAAACAATTTCTATCAGTCATTATAAAGAGAAACCAGTACTACCTTGGCTTTAATTGGAGCAAGAGGAAGAAAAGTCTAAGAATGTAAAACAGAAGAAGAGGAAATATTTACGAGAAGTCATGGCATGAAAGCAAAGAGGCACTATTTCCTTCCCCAGAAGGGATCACAGGGTTTAAGATGAAGAATGTGGGATTTACAAAGAGAAGATTTGTCCCTAAGTCTATTCCACAAATAATATATAAAGTGAAGGTTTGAATCTAAATCAGCTTCTGTATTATGAACTACACAGGGCTGACAAGAGAAAACCCCCAACCAAACATGGTATGTATACAAAGTATAAGAATAACAGTGCTCTTATCCATAGGACTGTGAATGTTCACAGCATTCAAAATAAAAATAAAATGGAAGGTCCATCTGTATCAAATATTGAGGGAATACTGTCAAAGGAACATTATTTCTCTACCTTGCTTGCTCTAGGTTTCTGTTCTTTGCATTATTTCCTTGTGCTATAACTCTACACTTTCTTATATTTGTAAAAAGGAATTTCCATTAATAGGTTTTAATACAGCAATACCTTCATCTCTAACAAAAAGTGTGTGTGTGTGTGTGTGTGTGTGTGTGTGTGTGTTTGTGTGTGTGTGATTGGCTGATGCTAGTATCAACATGGTATCTATTTCTTCCTTCTGAACACAATGCTCCATGTTGATCGAGTTGTGAAATACGTATGAAGGAGGGTTGCCTTTTAGAAAAATCTTCATGTTTATGTTGTTGCAGTGATTTCTCACATTTTTAACAATAGATTTCGTTCACATGGCTTCATAATTTTCTGTTAATGTATCTATCTTAAAATAAATAATTTTTTTTGTTTTTCTCTCTTATTGAAAACAGATTATTTTCACATATATTATATTATGATTACTGTTCTGCTTCCCTACTCTTCCAAGGTCCTTCTCAACTGCTTCCTATCTGAGTCTACTCCCTTTCTGTCTCTCACTAGAAAAGAACTGATTTTTAAGAAATAACAGCAAAACATAACAAAGTAAAATATAATAAGATCAAACAAAATCATCACATCAAAAGTTTGACGAGGCAAGACAACAGGAGGAAAACAGCCCATAGAGAAGGCATGAGAAACAGAGACCCACTCACTCACACACTCAAAATACCTTAAAAATACTAAGTGATGTTTTAAATGATAACATTGTATATTTATTAAAAGGTAATACATAAGCACAAAGATTAATGGAAAATGTTTATTTTTCGCTCTTGTACTTTTAATACCTTATCCATGGTACATTTGTTAAAATTAATAACCACTTGTACCATATTGAATTAATCAATACTTTAGTTGGATTTTCTGCTTTGTATGCTTTTACCTTCCAAGACCTTATCAAGAACACCATATCCTACTTGCATCTCTTCTTATGCTCCTGTTGGCAATGGCAAATCTTCAAACTTTTCACTTTTCATTTTGTTATTCTATTTTTAATGACCCTAACAGTTGAGTGAAGTATTGGCTAATATTTTGTGGGGTTCACCTTCATGATAACTGGTCTGATTTTTTTCAATGCAATTAATTATGTTGAATTATAGGTTTTGATGAATTAAAAAAAATCTAACATCATATCCCATTAAGGGTATAGACTGCCAACATACTTTATGAATAATGATGTTGACAATGGTGTCACTTTGTGGTCTAGTCAGGTTCTTTGGTTTTTCTCTTTAATTCTCCAATATTTTATGTCATTATTAACGATTTATTAATATATAAATAAACACACATATATATGCCCGTGTTTGTGCGTGACTAAGTGCACATACATACAAATGCCAAGGAGAAAAGAACACGAAGTGAGACCCCCCAGGAACTAGAGTTAAAGTGGCTGTTAACTGCCCTATGTGCACTTTGAAATCTCAGTTCAGATCCCCTGTAAGAACTGTATGTTCTCCTAACTGCTGAGCTTTCAGTCCAACTTGCAAATTCTATGAAGAAAATATGTCCAACCTTTTTGTAATCCTGGAAGAACACATTTAAGTCACAATTTTGTAACAATTCTTCTTAATTGGATTGGCACAAGCTGACAGTGTGCTCCAAGTGTACTGAGACTGAGGAATCTGGGAGCTGGGCCTCCTGCTGGCAGGAATTGAAATTATCATAACACCATAAATACTTGTTTGCACTGATTTATAGTTGTGCCAAATTATAGCCATACTTTTAATTTATATTCTTTTTAAATTTCTAATTTTATTTTTGAAAATATAGCATAATTACAACATTCCTTCCTTACTTTTCCTCTCACCCCACCCTCAAATACCTCCCCCCATTCTCTCAGTCAAATTCATTGCCTCATTTTTCCTCTGTTTAGTACTGCATGCATATGCATTTAGACATGCGTATTCCTAACTATAACTAGATCAGTTCATATAATGTTATCTTTATATATGTTTGCAGGGCTAACCACCTGGTACAGAACAACCGATTGGTGAGATCCTCCCTGAGGAAGATCATCTTTTCCAATTCAGGATTTTCTTTTTTTTAAATATATTTTATTAATTTATTCATATTACATCTCAATTGTTATCCCATCCCTTGTATCCTCTCATTTCTCCCTCCCTCCCATTTTCCCATTACTCCCTTCCTCTATGACTGTGACTGAGGGGGACCTCTTCCCCCTGTATATGCTCATAGGGTATTAAGTCTCTTCTGGGTAGCCTGCTATCCTTCCTCTGAGTGCCACCAGGCCTCCCCATCCAGAGGACGTGGTCAAATATGGGGCACCAGAGTTCATGTGAAAGTCAAACCCCACTCTCCACTCTACTGTGAAAAATGTTCGGTCCATTGGGTAGATCTGGGTAAGGGTTCGAAGTTTACTGCATGTATTGTCCTTGGCTGATGCCATAGTTTGAGCAAGACCCTTGGGCCCAGATCTGCCTGTAATAATGTTCTTCTTTTAGGTTTTTAGGACCCTCTGGATCCTTCTATTTCCCCATTCTCACATGCTTCTCTCACCTAAAGATTCCACCTTATACCTATCAGAGTGGCAAAGATCAAAAATTCAAGTGACACCACATGCTGGCGAGGATGTGGAGAGAGGAACACTCCTTCATTGCTGGTGAGAATGCAAACTAGGATAGACACTTTGGAAATCTGTCAACGCTATATCAGAAAATTGGGAATAGGGTTTCCTCAAGACCTAGCTATTCCACTCCTTGGAATATACCCAGAAGATGCTCCAGCACACAACAAGGATATTTGCTCAACTATGTTCATAGCAGCCTTATTCATAATAGCCAGAACATGGAAACAGCCTAAGTGTCCCTCAGTAGAAGAATGGATAAAGAAACTGTGGTACATTCACACTATGGAATACTACTCAGCTGTTAAAAATAAGGAATTCCCGAAATTTATGGACAAATGGATTGAACTGGAAATGATCATAATGAGTGAGTTAACCCAGAAGCAGAAAGAGTCAAATGGTATATACTCACTTATATCTGGACAATTCAGGATTTTCTATGTTGCCTGTAGCTCTTTCTGTAGGGCTGAAGCCTTACGGCCTTTTCCCTGTGCCCTTTGGCATTGTTTTTGCCCTGTCATGGGGAATTGTGGCCTTCTGTGAACTGTATGGTGCTCATATGCACTCTCTGTTCTGTACCTTTTCCTCCTCTACCCTGCTTAACAATATTTACATCTAACTTCAAGTTTGACTTAAAAAAAAAAAAAGAAATATCAAATTGCAGTGTTTATGCCCACTGGTTTGGAATCATCCACCTAACACGGTCAATCTGCCAGAGGCCGCTCCCCAAAGAGAAGTGGTGCTCCCTCCTTAGCTATCACCTGCTATTATCTCCTCTCATCAAGCACATAGGGCATCACCCCTCTTTGCATTGAAGGCTGTATTTTTGCATAATTAATTAATTAATGTTATTTATTTACTCTATACCCCAATCGCAGCTGCAGCGTCCACTCCCTCCTCTTTTCAGTCCCTCCCTTTCACATCTCCATCCACACTTCCTCTCTTTCTTCTCCAAACAGGGGAGGCCTCTCATGGATATCAACCAGCCTTAGTATATTAAGTTGCAGTAAGACTAGATGCATCTTCTCCTATTGAGGCTAGACAGGGCAGCCCAGTTAAGGTAAAGGTGCCTAAAGCAAAGAAACAAATTCAGAAACAGCCTCTGCTCCTGCTGTTAGGATTCCCATATAAAGACTAAGCTACACAACTGTTCCATATGAGCAGAGGGCCTAGGTCTGTACCATACATGCTCTTTGGTTATCAACTCAGTCTCCATGAGTTACTTGATTCCATAGGTTAGGTTTTCTTTTGGTGTCTTCGACCACTCCCGCTCCTTAAATCTTTTCTCTTTCTTCCAAGGAATTCTCCAAACTCTACGTAATGTTTAGCTGTGGGTCTCTGAATCTGTTTCCTTAAGTTCCTTGGTGAAGCCTTTCTGATGACAGTCATTCTAGTTATCCAGAGTAGGTAAGCCAGTCCCACAAAGACAAACATGGTGAGCACTCCCTTATAAGTGGATATGAGCCATAAAGTATAGGATAACCATGCTACAGTCAACAGACCCAAAGAACCTAGGTAACAAGTAGAGCCCAAGAGAGGAAATAGAACAGACATCATGGAGGGAGAAACAGGGCAGAGGAGTGGGAGGCATGAGAACACAACAGATCGGGTAGGGGAGGACAGAAGGAGATAATTCTAGGAGAGACAACTAAAATGGGAACGTCTCTGGGACCAGGTAGAAACCTACGACATGGGAACCTACCAGGGATCTATGAGGGTGACCTTAGCTGAGACTTGTAGCAACTCAGATATTGAGCCAGAAGCAGCTATCGCTTATAACCAGGAAAGACTTCCAATGGAGGGGTTAGGACCCCAATTCAAAAAAAAAACTTTAATCCACAATTTATCCTGCCTACAAGATGTGCATGGCTTAAGATATAGCAGCAATTGAGGGAATAACCAACCAATGACTGACCCATCTTGAGACCCATGCTATGAGAAGGATCCCATCCCTGACACTACTAATGATATTCTCCTATAATTTCATACTGGAGCCATTGAAGAATTTTTAACTCTATTAATCATGTGGAAGCCTAGTGACATTATGTGCAACTGCCTGGATTTCAAGCATTCAAAAGACATGGAATATTCAGAGACCAGCCTATAGCAGTTTTACTATCCACAGTCTCTTATGTTCTGCCCCCATCTCTTTTGTAAGACTTCCTAAGTCATGTAGACACAGTGATATAGATGATCCCTTATGTCTCAGCACTTTTAGTTTCATATTATCATCACTGGGAAAAGTTATGTGTTAACCAGTACCCTCTGTAACAAGAAACCCCTCTGTCCAAGGTAGAGAGTGACACAAGTTTATTGTTATGAACATAAACATTTGAAAGAGAGCTAGACAAGATGGCTGTTTAAACAAACAACATCGGCATATCCTAACTTGGGGCTTATGGCTTCTATAACCCAGGGTTTTGATCATGTTTATAGTGCCAGCCATGAAAGAAAAAACACATAAACTTATATAGTCTTTTTTTTTATTACAACAGTGGTGTATGTATCTTGGCTGTAAGGCACCTGTTGTAGGATCTAGGTTTTAAGGTAAAAGCAATGATATCTCTCTGTCCAAGCTCAGCAAATACCACACTCCAGCACTGTGAAAACTAAACATTAGGAAGAGGGTTTCCTGATCAGTTCAAGACTGATTTCTCTGTGTCCCTGCCCAACAATTCTTATAAAGTTACCTTGTACCTGACACTTGGATTTTCTTATATGAACACATATGTTCTAGGAAAAAGTTCTTCATACAAGCAGGATGGCTCCATCCAAACAATTTTAAAATATTCTTTAAATATAATTTTTGTAGTCTAATTGGATTCCAAAAGGTTTCTTATGACATCATTAACTATATTTAATCCAATCCTATTCTTCCTTTTGATAGCAGCTAAGTTTGCAAGAACAGATTGTCTACTCTGGATTCTCATTTGCAGTTTTCATCCTCCAGAAGTTGTTCCATGCCTATATGTTGGCAACTTTTGAGTCTAGAGTAAGACACAAAATTTCCCTATTATCACTTTGTACACAAATAACTGCTACCAACAATTTCAAGTGTCAAGAAGGAAAATTTTGTTAAAAAGGTAAAATATTGTTTAATTTAATCAACATATTCGAAATCTCTTGTAGCAATACAAAGCAAATTACATTCAGTATATTTATGGTAAAACCTGACAGAACTTATAAAATGTATTTCTAGCTATACATCATTTCAATGCAGTTTGTGACAGTTGTCTATATTGAATCTTATTGCGACGACTTTACCCTTCTAGCCTTTAAACTTACATGCAAATGAGTACTGAGAAGTTGAGTGTATTTCTGTAATTGTGCCTTGCTGCTACCTCTTATTCTGTCTATCATCAATCTATCTAACCTACCATCACACACACACACACATACATACACACACACACATACATACACACACACATTCATACACACACACACACAAACACATACATACACACACATACACACACACACACACACACAGAGAGAGAGAGAGAGAGAGAGAGAGAGAGAGAGAGAGAGAGAGAGAATTTGAGCTATGCTTTTTCAATAGATTCCCAAGTTGTAATCTAGAGACTATTCATCAAATTGATGAAGAATACTTTACTTCTATGTCACTTTAGACTATTTCCCTCAAATATCACCCTGTACTAAGTCTGAGGCAATTGTTTTAAGCTGGAATTTACATTTGTATTGAATCGCTTTTATACTCTCAAAGTTGTACTTGCGCATTTTTCTTGATTGTCTTATTTGCCTCTCTGCCATATTCCCCGAGATAGCCATAGAATTTGCTATTACCAAGGCTATAAAGGCAATTTACTCAACTAGTGTGAAGAGATATTTTCAAGCAGATTGCTATATTCTGGATTTCTCAATTTTTATAATGTTCTTATTATACTAAGGTAGCAAGAATTTCAAAGAGCTTTCTAAAGTTGCTTTCACTTACTTGTCACTGATTTGGAATTTGGTAATTTTCAAAGAAATAAATGTGCTATTGTTCTTTTTTAAATATGTGTGTTTTTACAAGAAGAATAAAACAAGGTTTGTAAAATGTCAAGGAGTATCATGTTATCATCTATACAGATTTAGTCAATAAGCTTATTAAAGCAATAATGCAAAAAATCATTAGAAGGTAAGTCCTACAATTTGCCTTGAAATGACTGGGAAAGTCTGTAGTTTAAGGGAACAACAAGATATTCTACTGGTATATTTTTATATATGTGTATGTTTATACATTTTTTTGTAATTTAGTTTTATTTGTAGGATATGTTCTGAAGTTATTGCTTTCATTTTTAATTTTATTAATATATTTTAAATATATTTTTATATTATTATTCATATATAAAATAAACTACATACAGCAAGAAGAACCATGAAACAATCAGGAATTATATAAGTGTTACATTCATAATGTTTGACTATTTGTATTTGGCAACTCTGAAAAAAACATTGTGTGGAGCACGGGTGGGTCCAACCCCTGACCACCCAGCTAGCCCACAGAAAAATCCTTGGGACAGCCCAGATTAGCATCCATCTTGAGAAGGACTGTGGCATTTCTGTGCAGCTTTGGACTCTTGTAGCCCTTCTACTGCTTGCTAGATGCAGGATGGGGAGCAGATGGGCACAGCTGATCTTTGTCCACCCACCAACTGATTCCAAGCCTAGCCCAGCTGGGTCACAGAGCAGATAGGCAGAAGTGAGTCGAGCATGGGCCACAACTTACATTTGCTGCCACATCAAGAAGGTCTGCAGCTGGGTGTGTTGGTACATACCTTTAATCCTAGTACTTGAGAGGCAAAGGCAGGTGGATCACTGTGAGTCCAAGGCCAGCCTGGTCTACAAAGTGAGTCCAGGACAGTCAAGAATGCATAGAGAAATCCTGTTTCAGGAAAAAGAAAAAAAGAAAGAAAGAAAGAAAGAAAGAAAGAAAGAAAGAAAGAAAGAAAGAAAGAAAGAAAGAAAGATAGATAGATCTGTGGGGCATCTGATCAGCTTTGGGCTCAGATAACTCACAGCCCCCAAACACCAAACCAAACAGAAGTAAACAGAATTCTCAACAGAGGAATATCAAATGGCTAAGAAACAAATAAATGCTCAAAATCCCTAGTTATCAGGGAAATGCAACTTAAAACTATGCTGAGATTTCATCTTACCCCTGCCATCTTGGATCTCTGGTAAGTTAAAAAACTAAAGTGACAAGCCAGGCAGTGGTGATGTGCACTTTTAATGCCAACACTTGGGAGGCAAATGCAGGAGGATCTCTGAGTTTTAGGCCAGCCTGGTCTACAGAGTGAGTTCCAGGACAGCTAGAGCTGCTATACAGAGAAACTCTGCTTTGGGGAAAAAAACAAAAACAAAAACAAAAAACAAAAAACCCTCAAGTGACAGCACTATCTGGCAAGGATGTGGAAAAGGGAGAACACTCCTACATTGCTGGTGGAAGTGAAAAGTTGTACAACCACTGTGGAAATCAATCTGGAAATCGGGAAATTTGTTCAACAATGCATAACAGCTTTATTCGTAATATCCAGAATCTGAAAACAACCTCCATGTCCCTCAACAGAAGAAAGCTAAAGAAACTCTGATACATATTCACAGTGGAATACTACTCAGCACATACATTAAAGTTTTACACCTGTGCTTCAAAATAAAACAACAAAAATAGCTTATATGGCTGACCAGTAGAATGAGCAGTCTGTAAAAATAAAAAAGCACAATTAGTAATGTGATAGGCTTAGTTTCTATAATAACCTTTCAAAGAAATCACACTATTTAAATCTGAGAATTTGAGATGGGTGATATTATTAATAGGACTTTGTTAATATTTTATATTTAATAACTGGCTGAAAAAGAATGGAATTAACATGGCTAGAACCATTATATGACATGAGTCATAAGGGACAAGAAGAATCATTTACAATGTAAAAGGAAGTTCATGTAGGATTCAAGGAAACATTATTGAATTTGAAGACAGAGAAAGATAGTATTTCAAGGATATAGATATCACTCAAAATAAATTATGAATGCAGCCCGTGTTAATGAGGCTTTAAAGCTCATGTATGTATATTTAGTTAGCACATCAATTTCTTAGGAGCAGCTTTTCCCCCATGAGTCCTCAAGAGAAAACCATATCCTATCAAATTCCTTTATTTTACCTTGTGTAGAATTGACAGGAGTGCAAAGTCCAATCTATTAACTTCTAAGTTACAGACCAGGAGAGCTGTTATATGACTTTAAGCACTTAAGTGAACAACATGCTGTAATGCCCCAAAATAAAACTGATCTGATATAATAGGCTAAGGAAGCTACTTGACATACTGCAAAAAGCAGATAAAAAGTAAAATATGAATCAGCATATTATGTATTCAATTTGTTATAAGAAAACGTAGGATGCAGAGAGTATCCTGGGGCAAATTTTATCATTTAGTTTTTGGAGATGACTATGAATCATGTAGAATATATGTACTTATATCAAATTACACTCTCATTATTGCATTATTGGAATTCAGAAAATATTTTCTGAAGAAACTAATATTAATATTTGTTGTTTTGATAAGGAGAAAACCTGACTTCTAGGAATACTAAAATTTAAACACAATTTAAAGACACTTGAAGTATGAAAAATTAAAGGGGAAACAGCTTACAACTTTCAAAGGAGTAAAAATAGAATCTAGATATTATAAAGATATATGGAAAATAATGGAGTAAGAAGGATTAAATAGGATAAGCTAGGAATGTGTGGTGGGGAAAGAAGTGTGAAATGAGATAACTAACTCTAGAGACATTTGGGGGAAATATATGAAAGGCTACTATTGTAGAACTCTCTAAAGTACACAAATACATGATGCATGCTCACGAATTCTGGTGTGTTATAAATGTCCTGATGCTCTCTAAAATTTATGGAGGTGTGTGTGTGTGTGTCATGTGACCATAGCAATATTTTCTTTCTCCCAACATGTAAACCGGAACTAGGAAGGTTAAGTTGAGCCATCATAAACTCAATGAAATTAGGAAGGGAATAACAAACTTGGAAGAAAATATAAGTGACCTGAAAATTAAAGAAAATAAAACTGGAGTGTCCCAATTTTAACCAAATTTCAAATGAACATGTGAATTCCACTGAGTCATTGCCAACTTAAAACTGACATAGAAAAGACCCTTTACCTGAATATGGCAGTTTTCTACTTTATCTGGACATAACGGGTGCACACCCAGTATTTTCCTTCTCTTTGACTTGACAGGAGCCTGGAATGGGGCATAGAGACACTATCTTCCCCATGGTGTTTATGATAAGATCAATAGTCTGTGTTCTGTGCACAACTTTTTATTTCAAAAATCAATTCTGAATACGTGGACAAAAAGTGCTTATGTAAAGACAGTTATTCTCCATTCGTCTTCAACTATAAGGTTAATATCATGAATTTATTGTTTTTATTGTACTTGGCATACAGACTAATACAATAAAAGTTGGTTCAGTATCCTTCTTATCCTTTATGTGGAAATGAACTGAAATTACTCTTCCCGTGAGGACAGCTATAAAAGCATGCCGGCACACGTGCGTGTGCACACACATACACACACACACACACACACACACACACACACACACACACACACGGAGAGACAGAGAGACTGGTGAATTCTACCAGATCTAAAATTGCTAGAAGACACACTCCAGAAAAATAAAATAAGGCAAATAAGTGTCAAAATATAGGGGAAATATATAAAGCTAGTAATATAAAACCTATTATAGAGATATAAAATTAATGTAATATATATTCACACTGTTCCAAAAGCAAAGAATATAATTGCTAGGATGAAATGTACATAGCAAAATATAATAAATGTTTTGAGATACTATTTTTTGACTTTCAGTTTGTATATTAATAGAAGTATAGACTAACCTTTATCCAATATACTTCTGTCTGTACACTGCTTGTGAATTTAACTTTATATAAGTCATTTAAACCACGTCTGAGTACATATGATTTCTTATGAAGGTATTTATGCTGCCCCCCACTTCTGCTTACCACATGGGAAATGATATTTCAAGCATTATTGTCAGATGAATCACAAGCATGTAGACACTAGAAAAGAAAAATGTCTGCCAGGACAAATATTTATAAAGTGAATGAAAGAGGTGATTTGAATAAAAAGGAACTCTGATGGAATCATTTTTGACAGAAATGAAGTTCATGAGTTTATAACTTTACTTTAGACTAAAATTTGCACTTTTAACTCTCTATTGACTTACTGAGGAGTTTGTATAAAGCTCATTTAAATACGGTAGTAGTTTTCTGAAAAAAAAAATAGTTTGAAATGGTTTCATTCGTAGACCTCATTAGACACAAGGAAAAATATATAAAAATGTAGGCCTATTTCTAGTTATTCATAGAATAACATTTGAAATTTTAAAACACAGACATTAAAAGAAAGGAAGGAAAAAAGAAAGGGCAAAATTCATGTCAGATAAGTTTACACAGGTTCAAAGAATGTCTCTACTTTATAAGGTAAGTGAAGTAATTAAATTATTTTCTTTGAAAGGTTGACCTTCCAAGATTTTAAAATTAACTTTGTGTTTCTTTAAACCTCTGAAATTAACAAAATTAAAACTTCTTGTCAGATATTTACATATAAAAACAAGATGCTGTAGGATTACTTCATTTGAAGTGAAGGAAAATAGATTGCCAATATCCACATGTAGGCATCAGTCCCTTGATAAAATATAAAAAACAAGTTTAATGGTAATTATTTCCTGTTTCAAAGGAGAAAACTCAATTTCTACCTTTTGTTCAAACACATACAGTTATTAGACTGATGAATTTTCTGGACTGCCAAGGAAGCACACAAATTTACTCTTCTGTGAATACAAACACAAGGACACATTATAATAGCAAATGGCTGAGCATTTTTTTTAAATCATGGCTGTTAGAAGAACACTTTTAATATCTTTCCTTCTGACATATTCATCTAGAAATTGTGCAGAATTCTTACACTGATTCATTGCTACTTTTATTTGACTTCATAATCCCATTTTTATTACAATTCTTGATTAGATAATGACTGAGTCACCTGCAGTCAAGCTTAGTATGTAGTATCATGTTATCACAAAAGGCAAACTGACCTGTGTCTCTCTGGTGACCAATGTTAGTTTTAGAGCATGAAAACTATGATATGAAGTTACATTCATAGTATTAAGTCTGATGAACTCAAATATCACTTTGTTTTTACTTTGAATAAACCTCATAGTTGTTTTAGTGTTCTTTGGTCTATCAGCGTGTCCACAATTTTATTTCTGTGTTGTCTTTTTGTAACTAAATCTTATTTAAGTCCAATTCTCACAGGCACACTAATGTACTTACTAGAAAATCATACAAGTCTCTCTTTTTTATCTGGACATCTCTGCTTCTGCTCTGGTTTCTCTCTCAGCCTCATCCTTGATTTTTCTCCCTACGGATATTTGCTTTTCTATAAACAAATAAAAATACTTATTTTTGCTGAATATGTTTGGAATGTTATCCTTGTTCACTTTCTTGATGACAGTCATAAATACAACTTTAGAATGCTTCACAATTCGTGGCTTCTAGGGACACATAGAAAATCTTCATGAAAGGCTCCCTAATACCCTGCCATTTCATCCACTCTCAATTCTTACGCATTTTTTCCAGTTTGTCAACAGGAACCCAGAAGAAGGCTGCCATCTCTTAGTGCCAAACTATAGCATAATACTTCTTTGCAAAGTCTACCAAACTCATGCTCAAGAGCACTAAGTGCTGTAATAAAAGAAAAGTAAATTTTATAAAAGGCCAAAACTATGAAAGAAAGAAAAAAATAAGAAAATGAAGAAACCCAACTAGACATTGTGGAAATCTCTAGGAATATATCCAGCTTTGGTATATTGCCATTGAAAGGAATAAAGAAGGTTCCAGAGCAGTTTGTTGCTATCGAATTGTGTGATGTCAATATCACCTTAAAATCTACCTATGGATAATATCCTGGCATACATTGAATTGTGCTTATTGTTTCCCATTCATATACAGTTTGATCCAGAAAACATGAGAACAAACTTCAAGGCAGAAAAAAAAATGGCTGTTTTATTAGGTATAATGAAGACAACAACATAGAATCAAATAATAAAACATAAAGAGAAGAAGAAATTATATAAATTTCTGTGCTAAAAAAAAATTGAAAGAAAGACACACAAGAAAAAAAGATGACATCCCAGAAGAAGACAAAGAAAGTGAGAAGTGGTGTAAAATAAATAGTATACAAATTTTTCAGTTTTCAAAAACACAAACTTAAAATGAGGTAAATAAGAGAGTAAATATTTTTCATATTTTAAAATTTATTTTTAATGTATATATTCAGTTTACATCACAATATTTGCCCTTTCCCTCCTATCCTCCAGGACCCTCACTCTTCCTCTAATACTTTCCTATCCTTTTCCTCAGAAAAGGGGAGTCCTCTCCCACAAGTCCAATTGAGCATATCAAGTCGCATCAGAACTGAGTTCATCCTCATCCAATGAGGCCAGGCAAGGCAGTGCTGTAATGGTGAAGTGATAAAAAGCAGGCAACAGAGTCCATGTCATACACAACACCAACTCAACTTACTAGGGGAATCCACATGAAGATACAACTGTCCATCTGAGATACACACACACACACACACACACACACACACACACACACACACACACA
>OU015749.1:49757038-49792152 GCA_907169655.1 Acomys percivali
ATGAAGTTGTATATGTAAAACATTAAAAAATTTTTTAAATGTTTAATTAGTAAAAAATGTCAACAAAGTAAGAGAACAGTCTAACATGGAAATACAAAAAGTTCTGTATAACCTACTAGAGAGCATACAGTAATTATCAATCAAATTCCCAGCAATGGTCACTGTAACCTGATTATATTTCTTAGACAATACTGTGGAAAGTTTAATCATAAATTTCCTGGGGCTAAAGCCATTGTGTTTACAAGATTGTCATTGCAAAATACCGTGAGCTAAATGTGTTCTAATAAAGAAAAAGCTTGACTTACTCCCAGTCCCAAACCAACAGCTTTGTTATCCAAGCCTATGCTAACCTCCAAGGGGTCCTCTATTTTAAAATACTTGTTAATTATGATGTTCAAGGCCCACCTTCATTGCTCTCAAGGCAGATTCTAAAGAAACTTTTCTATAGGTTACAGTATCTAGCCAGCTCCTGCTATGTCATGGTCTTAATGTTCTTTCATGCAAAAACAAAACAAAAACAAACACAAACAAACAAAAACCCTTTATCATTGTTTCTAGTCTTTAGCCAGATGCACTTTCTTTGTTTCTTTGTTTCTTTGTTTCTTTGTTTCTTTGTTTCTTTCTTTTTAGGATGCCCTCTTTCAACATTTTCTGTGGGAAAAAGTTTTCCTTGTATGATTTTCAGTAGGGCTAAGAGAAAAGACAGTTTTAGGAGAAAAGGGCAGAATTACAGACAAAATTACACCTGGACTATCCATAATATACATAATATTGAAGGGCAGTGATGATCAGCCAGAGATCTTTGGAACTTTGTCAAGCAAAGCCTCAATAGCTGCTCTGGCTCTCTTGGGAGCATGTTTGACAGTTGGAGGTCTCTGGAACTTTGTCAAGCAAAGTCTGTGCATCTTATCGTTCTGTCTGTGACAGGTTACCTTCCTCACTATTATTCTTTTAGTCCCAACATTTACCTGCAAATTTCAAGATATCATTTTTAAACAACTAATACTCCACCGCATGAATCTGTTACATTTGCTTTATTCATTCTTCTGTTGAGAGACAAGTAGTTTGTTTACAATTTTTGGTGATGATTAATAAAGCCAGAATGAGCATGGTTGAGCTAATTTTCTTGTGCTAGGATGAAGTTTCCTTTGGGTTTATGCCCAAGAATGGGATAGCTGGATCTTGAAATAAATGAACTTCCATCTTTTTGAAGAACAGCACTGATTTCCTTAGTGACTGTACAAGTTTGGACTCCCACTAGCAATGGACATCCACACAGCATGAGTTGTCACTTGTGTTATTGATCTAGGCCATTCTGACAGTTTAAGGTGGAATTTTAATTTACAGCACTCATGCTGGTAGTGTGGATATGAAAGAAAGAACTGTCAATGGTCAAGTCTTTAAACAAGTTATTTTTATTAGTGACAATCTGGGGTTAGTGCCTCCTAATGGTCCTGGGTGTATCACAGAAGTAAACAAGAATTAAGGATCATTTTATAAATAAAATGGCTGTAATTTTCAGTTGTATTTTCAACATCCCTAGCCAGGATGTTTTCCATAGCCAGGAAAGACATGAAAATTTTGAGGTTTGCATTAACACAAACATTAAATTAGAATTTAGCCTATAGGTATACTGTATGCTGATAATGATGGGGTCGGTAAACGGTCTGTCAAGGAATCTGGCTAATATACTTTATGTACTTGTATAAAATGTCTTTTCTAGAAGTGCAATGTATGCATACCAACACAAGAAAGGAAGTTGCTATCAAATTATATTATTTTTTTATTTTTATTTTTATTTTTTAATTAATTTATTCTTGTTACATCTCAATGGTTATCCTATCCCTTGTATCCTCCCATTCTTCCCTCCCTCCCAGTTTCCCCTTATTCCCCTCCCCTATGACTGTTCCTGAGGGAGATTACCTCCCTCTGTATATGCTCATAGGGTATCAAGTCTCTTCTTGGTAACCTGCTGTCCTTCCTCTGAGTGCCACCAGGTCTCCCCCTCCAGGGGACATGGTCAAAGGAATTCCAAAAATTTGTGGATAAATGGAATGAGCTAGAAATGATCATAATGAGTGAGTTAACCCAGAAGCAGAAAGACTCAAATGGTATATACTCACTTATATCTGCATACTAGCCCAAGGGGCATGTCCCATGAAAGCCTTCACTTACCAGGAAACTGGGACAGAGGGGAGGACACCCTATTGGGACTCTAGATGAGAGAACCATGGGAGAATAGCAATGTAGAAGGATCCAGTGGGTCCTAGAAACCTACAAGTAGAACATTATGATAGGCAGATTTGGGCCCAGGGGTCCTGCTCAAACTAAGGCACCAGCCAAGGACAACATAGGCAGTAAACTCAAATTATCTTTTAATCATATTGTAACATAGAAAAAGAAAGTGCAAATTAAAAAAAAAAAAAAACGTGGGTTCTTAATAAGTACTAGTATTTGCAGAGGATGCAGTCGCTTGAATCATTAAATTGAAGTTCCATCTGCCTGAATTTAGAATCTACTAAAAATGTTAAATTTCTTATTATTTTAGTTCAGAGACAAACTAACCTCTGGCAGGAATTTCTTTTTCCTGAAATAAAATTATGGGTGAATTGTCACTAATAGAACTGTTCACCGTAGAAACAGAATGTTGCTGAGCTCACAGAACCGTTCACAACGGCCTATCAGGAACATAAAATATCACTCTAGAAAATGCCATTTTAATGTAGCATAAACTAATACAATTTAATGTCTAAGCAGGTGTGACACTGAAGGGAAGCAAGCACAGTTACACTCCTCTCAATCAGTTAATAATCTCCATGCCGTTTTCTTTATTGTGGAATTGTTATTTTATATACAAACTGACATACTTAAAAGCATTACCATTTTGTTTTCCTACTAACTGAACAACATTATCTTAAAGAACACTATATCTGAAGTACAACCCTTTTTACATACTAAAATACTGAAATGCTGAATAAGACTTGTTTTGGCAAATCAAGCCAAAGGACAAACTTTCTTTGAGTCTGATTAATATGTCTAGTGGTACAAGGGATGCAGTTACGCAGCACTCCAAACCAAGTGCGGAAGAATTTCTGGATTTTTTCATTAGATTATCATGTTTTTTGTACTATACATTTCAGTGCTTTTTAAAAGTAAAGCAAGACAATACAATGCACTTTATGAATTGTTGGTTTTGTTACATATTTAATATGAAAGTTGGAGTTTAATGCTAGTATATGTGAAATCTATCACAAAATACGTACAATATATGTTCATCAGATAATAATAGTTTTACATTTATATAAAACATATTAGTTATTAATAAGCACATGTATTATATATTTTATTTTATAAGTTATTAGAATATGTATTTATAACCTCCAAAATAAAATTTCAGTAATATAAATTGTGAAGCTTTTGGATATATTATAACCATATCCATATACATATGTGTGCATATGTATTAAAATTACACTTATGTACAAGAATATTTATAATTTATAATTTGAAACTTCAACTACAAGTTCTAAAATGTAAAACTTTTACAAAATATGATTAAATCACTCTTAAAATTCAATACACTTAGGGAGTGAATAGAGGAGAGGGGGCCTGCTATCAGGATGTGAAGTGAAGAAAGAAAGAAAGAGAGAGAAAAAACAATATAGAAATTGTATTTATTTTTTATTTTACTTTATTTTATTTTATTAATTTATTCATATTACATCTCAATTGTTAGCCCATCTCTTGTATCCTCCCATTCCTCCCTCCCTCCCATTTTCCCCTTACTCCCCTCCCCTATGACTGTGACTGAGCGGGACTTCATCTCCCTGTATATGCTCATAGGGTATCAAGTCTCTTCTTGGTAACCTGCTGTCCTTCCTCTGAGTGCCACTAGGTCTCCCCATTCAGGGGACATGGTCAAATATGAGGCACCAGAGTACTTGTGAAAGTCAGTCCCCACTCTCCACTCAACAAACAGAACATTGATACTGCATTACAAAATATGTAGTACTCAACTATGATATATTAATGTATAAAATTGAATATTTTAGATATTTTTCCTTCATTGTTCTTTATCTACAAATATTTAAGTATTATAATGTAATTTAATAACTAAGAATAATGCATATTTTCAGGTAACAGGCATTTGTAGATTATTAAGCATTGTAAGAAGTTACAAGTCTTTTTTACTGCGGGAAAACACTAGGCTGTTTCTTGGCCAGAAGATTAAAGTGCATGTCTATGCCTTGAGCAAAGAACAAGCCTGAACAATAGTCATTACACACGATTAATGCCTGCATTCTTGTTTCCCTACAATGTAGTGTATATATATATATATATATATGGCTTATCACACCTGCTTCACTGCACTGCAAGAGGAGGGGATAGAAATAATCCAACCTCTCCTCTGTCCTTCCTATGTGTGATAAAGGTGTTCTCTCTCTCTGGCCTACTGCTCATGTCAACATCAATAAAACTTGGTCCAGCTAAATATTCAATCTGATCTGCTGTTGATTGTAATCATTTACGGAGAAAGCATATATATATAACATATGTGTAGTTATACCAATTATTTAATATTTTAATACAGTCATAATATATATCTAGCTTTATATAAACAGCAATACAAATACGAGTGTAAATGTTCCTAACACATTCATAATAATCAAAACTGAAAATTTTTTGATGAACATATAACACAATTATTTCTCAATGAACTCAACTCAGTATGGCTACACACACTATGAATATCACATACTTATGTAGTGTAGTAAAAGAAACAAGTTATTATGAAATACATATTTTTTTAGACACACCATTCTGAAAAAATAAAAGCTGTGTGTAATACTGGAAGGTAAATGCTTAACGTTGCAATTTTTTAAAAATCTGAGCCTTTAAAAGGAATGAAAATTGATTTCTAAAAACCCAATGTTCTAATTTCGTCTGTAAGTGTTGAGTATAATTGTGATCTTGTGTCTCTATTTCATTATTACTTACCCGGCCATTTTTGTTTCTTTCATATTAAGTCTGAATAAAATACTAGACATATTAAACCCAACATTGACCAGGAGTTTTGGGGAGTGGCCAGCTACTAAGAGTTAAAATATATGTCTAAACTTTGGTTTTTCATCTATCAGAAAGTGTCAGGCTTGATATGACTGTAATCACAGAAAGAAAGTACAGTCTATATTATCTTGAATATTATATCTCAATCAGAGTTTTAGATAAGTTTATTGGTTTCTAGATTATTCTTCTACAGTAAAAGATCAAATGATTGAAGTGTTGAACAAAATAAGTCTGTTTCATATTAATACTACAACCAATACTCACACTGAGTACTTCATATTTCAAAAAATCTTTGTACAACAGAGTAAGTCACACTAAAAAGAGTCCAGTTCTCTTTTAAAGTTATAACTATTACCCTTTAAAGATGAACAAATTGAGTCTTAATAAGAATAAAAAGTCATGTTATTGTTTAGTTGTAATTTATATTAATATTTAATGTGTCTATGCTTTATGCCACCAATTTAAAATATTATGGCATATGATAGTTTAACCCAACCTTAAAAATGGCATTAAAAAATACTTTCAGATTAGCTAATCATATAACAATTAGTTTGAAAGTTTTATTCAGTTTTAACTTTTTATAGAATTCCTAGTTCATTTTATGATATATTAATAAAAAATAAAAACTCATGTATGAAATCAGACATAAATACATAATGAATTACATCAAAAACTATTTGAAAACAAAGTTATTATCAGGACATTATTGGAAGTAAAAAGCCTTCATAATAAAAACAAAAAGCAACTTGGTAGGAAAATACATTGTAACTATTTCTGGTTAAATGTCTCCATAATAAATGGCAGACTGATAAATTTTATAAGATACTGGGGTTGAAGATTTTTTATATTGTTCACACATTAAGCACATAGGAAATTTCTCTAGATATGTAAAGACTATGGCACACATGAACATATGGTATAATTTCATATATTCTTTTTTTATTTTTTTTTAATTTTTTTTATTTTTATTAATTTATTCTTGTTACATCTCTATGGTTATCCCATCCCTTGTATCCTCCCATTCTCCCCTCCCTCCCATTTTCCCCTTATTCCCCTCCCCTATGACTGTTCCTCAGAGGGATTACCTCCCTCTGTATATGCTCATAGGGTATCAAGTCTCTTCTTGGTGACCTGCTGTCCTTCCTCTGAGTGCCACTAGGTCTCCCCTGCCAGGCGACATAGTCAAATGTGAGGCACCAGAGTACATGAGAAAGTCAAATCCCTCTCTCCACTCAAGTGTGGAGACTGTCCTGTCCATGGGCTAGATCAGGGTAAGGGTTTAAATTTTATCGCCTGTATTGTCCTTCGCTAGAAGCCAAATCCATTCAATGGAAAAAGGATAGCATCTTCAACAAATGGTGCTGGTCTAACTGCATGTCTATGTGTGAAAAAATGCAACTGGACCCATATTTGTCACCTTGCACAAAACTCAAATCCAAATGGATTAAAGACCTCAACATAAAACCAGAGACACTAAGTCAGTTAGAAGAAAAAGTGGGGAAGAACCTGGAACATATTGGCACAGGAGACAACTTCCTGAACAGAACACCAACAGCCCAGGCCTTAATGTCAACAATTAATAAATGGGACCTCATGAGGCTGAGAAGCTTCTGTAAGGCTAGAGACACTGTCAAGAGAACAAAGCGACAGCCTACAGACTGGGAAAAGATCTTCACCAACCCTACATCTGACAAAGGTCTAATATCCAAAATATATAAAGAACTCAAGAAATTAAACACCACCAAACCAAATAACCCAATTGAGAAATGGGGCTTGGAACTAAACAGAGAATTCTCAACAGAAGAATATCAAATGGCTGAGAAACACTTAAAGAAATGCTCAACCTCCTTAGTCATCAGGGAAATGCAAATCAAAACAACTCTGAGATTCCATCTTACACCCATCAGAATGGCTAAGATCAAAAACTCAAGTGACACCACATGCTGGAGAGGATGTGGGGAGAGAGGAACACTCCTTCATTGCTGGTGAGAATGCAAACTAGTACAGCCACTTTGGAAATCTATCTGGTGCTATCTCAGAAAACTGGGAATAGGGTTTCCTCAAGACCCAGCTATTCCACACCTTGGAATATACCCGGAAGATGCACCAGCACACAACAAGAAAATTTGCTCAACCATGTTCATAGCAGCCTTATTCATAATAATTTCATATATTCTTTAGACTTAGTGTCTATTCAATGACAGTCTGTTTTGTTGAAAAAGTGCTGATTATGCACTTTGAGTCAGTGCATAAACAGACTTCATGGAATTCTGCCACAGTAGACTGAAAATTGAGCAACTATAGAACAAAAAAAGGGAGGCACTTATTCTAGGTTTTAATTCTGGTTCATAAATTGTTGGGAAAGTAATAGTGTTCAAATCCCTTATCATTTACAACAAGGTTTTCCAGATAGTAAACCCAGTCTTCCCATTTGTCTTTATAATCATTCAGTAATGAAGCTCATTACAATAATTCAATATCTTTACTGTAACTATACTTTATATTTAAAAAAAAAAACAATGCACACCACACACCGATTAAAGGTATCCTAATTTTACTTGTATATAAAAATAAGCATGTATTTTTATTTTTATCTATTTTGTAGAACCCAAGAGTAGTAAGAAAAAAAAGTTTCTTGTTATCTACCCTCTGTTTCTTCTTTGTGACCGGGAGCATTGTTTCAGCATCATCCTGCTTTCCAGGAGTTATCACTCATCGGTGTTTGGCATTTGTTGTATAATGACTCCTTAAGGAACTGAAACATTCAGATTGTTTGGCAACCTTTTCATCTGATGCCAAACAACTAAATAAAATAAAATCAATGTTTAGCCCCAGTTGCTGAGCCAAACTAGTAAGTGTTCAATGCCCTTGGAATAACTACTTGAGTGTTTAAAGACCACCCACCTAGATGCAGAGCACAGAAAGAGAAAGCACAAGGCTAATTGTGCACTTAAACCACATGTGGTGGCTAATACATTTCCTTAAGGGAGCATGCAGAGCTGGAATTGAAAATTATTTCTGACTTAAAAGAAAAAAAACTTGACTAAGATGCAAATATGGCATACACTAAAAATGTGCTTGATAAAAGCAACTGGAAAATGAAAACAGTGCTGTTATTTTTCCCCTCAAGCAAAAGAAAGTCAATTTCCTTTTATGCCAACCATCAACAGTGATGTTTGGATTGTGTATTTTTAACTGCTAGGAACAAAGAGATAAAATTTTTCTTAAAATATTTTATATCATATTTACAAAGTGGCAGATTAATCCAGATGATTTCATGCTATAACATCTTTTAATTGTTCACATTATATAAAACAGATGTCATATGCATTTGTGGAGGTCTGAAAATAAAAGTTGCAAAATAGAACAAGCTTTGTCTGTTTTGTACAGAAAGTCCTGTGTTGTATTTGAAGATAGTGAATAAGATAGGTAGCCAACTCACCATTTTTCTATTATATTTAAATACATATTACCATTACTAATAGCAAGATGCTTAGACAATTCAATATTAGGTGATTTGTAATTTATTATTTCAAAATATACATTAGTTGTTTTCTATTTCTCAATCCATCGTATGTTTAACACAGATAATTAATCTTTTGTTATTATAATTTATTCAGATTACATCCTGATTGTTTTTCCCCTCTCCTGTATCTTCCTGTTGCCACTCTCTCTCCCAATTCTGCCCTATCCCCCTCCCCTAGACCTCTGACAGCCTGTCAGCTCTCATCTGGAGCTTAGCCTGCTCCCCTTCCTCTGTGTGGCTCCTTTAGCTGACCAATCAAATGAATGAGACCTCCATGTCCTTGAACCATCTACTTTTAAGAAGTAAAAAATGACATGACAGTTGGCAGTGACCATGTCATATGTATGGGACAGTGTAGACAAATTTCAAATGTCTTAACTTTACCTTTGTGTCCTGATAATTTGTGCTAAATTTGGTGAATGTATTTTATGTACTGTTAGCCTGGTTCAACTTAGTTTTTATTTCTCAATGTGGGCTCCTCTGAAAGTTTTGTGAGGTATTACAGTTTATCTATACAAAACTAGCTCACATTAAGCATACCCTATCAAAGCAGTAAGTCCTCATTTGTATTGTTTCCCATATGTTTTTTCCAATAAATTATGACAGGTTAATCATATGAATATATGAATACCATCAAGTCATATTACTATTTTAATTCATAAACTTACTTTTTTTCTCACAGTGACTGATATCTTCAAAATCCTCTAGAAATGTTTTCCTAATCTGGATTTTTAGGAATATGTTATCCATGACTCCTTCAAGTATGTAAATGAAAAATGGGAATTTTCTTATAAACAGAGAAGCAAAACACACCTTCAAAATTTAAGTCTGTAAAAGATAAGGTATCATTATATTACAAGCATCTTTATCTCTGTTCAACTAAATTCCATTTTTTAAGTATTTGTTTTTGTTATTTGATCCAAAAGTCGTTAGTTGCCTGCAGCTATTTGTCAAGTAGAACCCCACAAATTTCCCACTAACATGTCTAGTGATCTCTGAGAGGTGATCCCCATTGTTGATGGACTAACACAATGATTAGTATTGAAACCATATACACACAAACAACACACAAAATAGGCTAAGCATGTTGTGCATATGTATATGCATGTCTACATATGTATACATGTGTGGGTGTATTCAGAGTATTCAGAGCAAATGAGTTTATTAACTTAAGTGGGGTGAACAGGGAGGGTTTTGAGAGAAGGTAGCTGGGGGTTCTGGAGGGAAGAAAGAGAAGGACAAAGTGAGATAATTCTATTTCAGTTAAAATATTAATATTTAATTAAAAAATACATACCAAGGTTAGGATATATTTGATTTGTTAAGTGTGTGTGTGTGTGTGTGTGTGTGTGTGTGTGTGTGTGTGTGTGTACAGGTACTTGTATAGACTAGGATTGGCCATCAGATATCTTGGAGGTTATGGAGGCAATTGTAGTTGTATATCACTGATATTGGTGCTAGGAACTCAAGTCCTTTGAATGAGCAGCAACATTATCTTAACTGTTGAGATACTACTCCAGCCTCTCAATTAAATTCATTATTAATAAGCACTAAAAGCATGTACAGATTCAACACGGGAATAAACAAAGTAATTTTCAAACCAGCTTACTTAAACATGTATCTTCAAGCATATAGCACTTTCTCAAATTACATTTTTTTTCTAAATTCTTTTTTGTACCTGCATGAAACACATAGTTTTTTTTTTCTTTCTGTACCAAAAAGGTCTATCATCCCAGTCTTTATGTGGTTGATCAAGGAAACTTTATATTGTGGAAAATTCTATAAGCACCGTCATGGCAGAATACTTACCACTACTCCTAAAATCAAACTTTATTTCACTAAAATTTTTAACACTTTGATTTGACTTTTTTGTTCTCTATTTTCATTTTTTCATAAGCAAAGAAGAGGCATGAGTGCTGCATGCATTCTCTCTTAAAAGCACATTTCCTATCCAGATACAGTGACTCAAAATAGGTGCTCGACAGTATTGGTGTTATAATATTAACTTCACATCATAATTACAGAGAGAAAAAAGAAGGGAAGTCATTTCTCACTGGACACTGGGCAGGCTTAATTATTGAAGGAATACTTATAAAATGTGCTAACCAAAAGCTACATATAGATTAACCTACAGTACTGGCATCTCCAAATGCTGGGATCTGAACTACAGCAAGCTGGGCCCTTCTTCCATCATGTTTCCTTCTCGTGCTTCAAGGATTTCGACCCTGCGACACAGTGCAAAGCCTCAACTTCTCTACATGAACCTTTCAAGCCTAGGGTATCTACTTCCTCTTGGCCAATGACCTTTCTTCGTCTTTCATGATGTCAATCATCTGCTTCTCTCCATGGCATATTAACGGCTTCAATATCAGTACCACTTGGGAGTCTGTTAAATATCAACAAATTCAGCGGTCAACACAAGGCACAGCCTTAGACAGCACTAACTCCAGCTTCTCAATATTATTGTTCCCTTGATCACAACCTACATTTTAGCCCCAGGGGACCAATATCCATTGTCCTGGCAAAGCAAATGCTTCACTTTAGTGGTTCTGGTGTCTTGTTAACTACAGGTGTCTCTCTTCATCTCCAGATGATCAGAAGTTCATATTCTTAGTTCAAAATATCATGGAAATGGACCTGATAGAGTGTTTACTTCACCTGAAAACTTCAAAATCTAGGGTCTCTTGTTTGTACTGCTCTCAACATTTATATCTTTCTGATTCCCACTGAGCAGCCCTAAGTAATACTCAGTGGATTTTCTGGTCAAATATCCAAATACTCCCCCCAACACTTCCAAAAACACATGGTCATATCTGTAAAAGAAACACTTCATGATCTGTTACCAATTTCTGTCTTAATTACAGCTGATATAAAGACAATGAGCAGAAGGCTCTTGAGCAGGAATTTTTGTTTTGTTTCGGTTCTTGTTTAAACTTTCAAATAACATTGCATCATCAAAAAAAAAAAGCCCAATTGGAAACACGGAGACAGTAAGTAAAGCAGAAAGCATGGAGGAGTGCTGCTTACTGGCTTGTTCCTCATGACCTGCTTAATCTTCTTTCTCAGACAATCTAGGGGTACCAGCCTAGGTGTAACACCATCCCATTGAGTTGGACCCGCACACATTAATCATTAATAAAATGGAATAAACCTTGTCTTACAGACAAAATTACAGTGATTTTCTAAATTAAGAATCTGATTACTGATAAGACTGACTTGGATAATGATGAGGTGAAATTAATCAATGATCTGGTGACCTCCTTATAAAATGGAATTCACAGAGCTGTCTTCTTGCTTTACTATACAAAGACAAAGCAAGTTATCAACATGTAGTTCCTCAGCCTATATATCTTAACTCTTAGACACCTGAGCTCAGACTCTCATGTGTTTTGTTTATAAGTAACCCTGAACCAGATACTTTACTGTAGAAAACAGCATAGGTTATGATACAGCTTCATCAATACATCAATAAAATGTATTCTCAGGAGTCCATGTGCCTACCAGCTAATCTTATGACCATGACCTTTCAGAGTCATAGAAGTCTCATCATTGAGAATGTCCTTCACAGCTCCTTCCTTAAGATTGTTGACACAAAAACAATGGCCATATTGCAAGGCCATGTTTTTGTATGCAATAAAAATATATGTATAGGCCAGCTGAGCATGACAATCTGGTGTATGATTAGGAGAAATCGAGATGGAGCCACTTGCTTGAGTCTGCCTTTCTTTTCATCGGTTTTATGTATTGTCAGTTAAGGTCTCAGATGTCCTGGAACAAACTACCTATGTTCTGTGTGCACATTCTGAATTTCTCTGAGAGTGACGTATTTTTTGTTGTTGTTGTTGTTTTATTTTTGTTTTTTGTTTTGTTTAGTTTTTGTTGTTGAAAATGATTTATTTTGTATAACATTAAACTGTGTAATGGTTGTTGCTCATTGGCATATAGCTGAAGTTGACACATGTTTTTTAAAATATTAAATAAGTTGGAAATATATTCAGAGAATAAATTTTAAATATTGGCAATTTAAGTTTTGTTATAAATCATTTTAATTGAAAGACTTGAAAAAATAACCACATGGCTCTCCCTATTCCCAATACACCTGTGTGTCCATTGCTTTATCAGGCTATTTCACTTGTACTTTTTTCAGACACATATGGCTTTTTTATTGTAGTATTCCTAATATTTAACATATTGAAGTATATAAAACACATCTCTAAACAAATCTTTCTTTGGTAAAATAATTTGCAAATAAAATAAAGAGGTGGTTTACTGAAGAGGATCTATATTATTAAGAAATTAGGTTTATAAATTCCCAATTTTTGTAAATAATAATAAATGATAATAAAAGAATAATAAAGAAAATGTAACAAATATATGAATAAGTTTGTTGTCTGCTAGTCAGCATTAAACATTTAAAATTATGCATAAACAGGATTCTGGTGAACACACACACACACCAACAAGTTTAAAAAAATGATACATTTAAAGATTCAAATGGACTAAAGATTCAATTTTTATTTTTGTTATATAAATTATGTTAAAGAGCAAGAGATGATATTTGGTATTAAATAATAGAAAGTATGTTTCCCACCCCATAACTAAAAACACAGCTTTAAAATAAAAATAAAACAGAGAGGTTTCTCTGAAATATGTATAAATGTCTCTCCGTGAGTACCTGGGTTTGCAAATTATATTTCATTTGAAGTTTTTCAGTGAGAGAGACTTCATCACTTAACTTAGGCACATTCTATTGTTTTTCAACAGGCCACCTGAGTATTAGAAACAAGAATTACAAAGTCAATCTCAGGATAGGCTACTCTTCAATATCAGTGATACTTAGTGATAGTACAATGATTTCTCCCCTACTCAATGAATCAGTGGAACAGGTCCAAGCATCAGGAGAGTTCTATCTCATTTTAGCTGGCAAAATGAAAATATATATTGGGACCCCTGGGACAGGAAGAGAGAATGAAATTGCTTTGAGCCACTGTGGTGGTTGATGGATGGCACAGTAACTGCAAAATATAGCTTTCTTTGTCCATCATCCCAAAGCTAGCTAAATGTGTTGCAAATATAAAAATGGGTAAAAAGTTACAAGTTCATCATGTTAAATATGATTAAATTTCTAAAAAGTTCCACACTAGAATATATTATAGGCTCCATCTCTTTCAACAAATAAATGAATGCTTGTACTCTTAATTATTGAGAGAAAAGTAACGTAACTAAATTTTTTTAGCAATTAAAAACCAAAGGACAAAAAGAAATGAGAATGAATCAGAAATTAGGAAAATACCTATTATCATATTTTATTGGTATTTTCTTTGGAGTATATTGAATTAATAATTATTAAATCTTTCATATAACCCTAAATCAGTCAGAATCAGCAATGTAAGCCTAAATATCAGAGTCACTCTTTTGGAAATATTTCAGCAACATTGGAGACATTCAGGTATACTATACACAGCTACAAAAAAGATATGAAACAATGCTTTATAAAGGTAATTTTTACAAGGAAATACTTTGAAATATTTATTTATTTTGATAACTTTATAGAGAAATGCTTTATGTCACACACACACACAAAACCACAAAAGTATATAAATATATATGTATGTGTATCATCATACAATATATATTAATATTTAGTGTCTTACATTTGGATTACTGGCTGTAGGAGGCTGAGATAAGAAGATTGTTTATATTAGTGTCCAAGATTATGGTGGGGCCAATATGGTGAATCTATGAATGAAGGAAAAAAAACAGACAGATAGGCAGAGAAAAAAACAGAAAGAAAGGAAGAAGAAACAAGAAAAACAAAGTGACTTTTAAAATCTTTTTTTTATGAAACCATAACTCTAATTAATGAGTTATATTAAGAAAACAAAGAGTACATCACCAAAATAAGCTTCATTTCTTTTTTTTAATAATTTATTTATTTTATTTGCATTTGTGTTTTGCCTGCGTTTATGTCTGTGAGAGAGTGTCAGATCTTCTGAAACTGGAGTTACAGACATTTGTGAGCTGCAATGTGGGTGCTGGGACTTGAACTCAGGACCTCTGGAAGAGCAGCCAGTGCTCTTAACCACTGAGCCATCTCTCCAGCCCTCATAAGCTTCATTTCTAACACTGTTTCTGACATTATTTAGTGTGAGAAAATAAAATTGATATCTAATATCAACAGTGTCTTCTATCAGGATTTGGAAGTTAAAATTTGCATGCCTATATTTCTGCAAATTATCCAAGCTAATGTCTACTAATATTGAATTTACTCTTTTTCATAGAAATTAATCATGTTTTTAAAAATATTGAAATTTATTATTTTATATATAGGAGACTTGTTTGGTGGACAGAATCAAATTCATTGAAGTTTGGATCAATTCACCTAGTAGTAGGCACTTCAGAGGGGATTCTCTTACCTCTTTTTCTGTCTGAAAACCTGTTCATAAATAATTAATTTGTCAATTACTTTAGCACTACTCTGCAATCTTGGGTAAGTTTTAAATACATCATTCAACTTCTGGCCAATATCTAAAGCTGCAGGCAATTGAACAGCAATACTAAAATATGGAATGGTGATGGATAATCCATATACAGTTCAATATGCCCTATAGCAATGGCTACATTTTAGGACTGAGAGTTCCAGGCTCTCTCCCTGTCTGCGTAATGTTGGAATGTGGGTTTCTGTATTTGTTTCCATCTGCTCCAGGAGGAAACTTCTCTGATGATGACTTCATGAAGCACTGATCTATGAGTATAGAAGATTAGCATTATGTTTCTCATTATCATTATAGATATAGCCATATAGACAGACAGACAGATAGATATCAATATAAAAATATAGATATAGATACAGATGTAGATATAAATATAGATAGATATAGAAATGATAGAATGTAAGAGCCAGAGGGATGGAAGAAACCAAGAATAAGAGACCCTCTAAATCAGTGATTATATGCTTTTCTAATTCTGTGATTGTTTAATATAGTTTCTCATGTTGTGGTGACCCACAACCATAAAATTACTTTCATTGCTACTTCATAAAGGTACATTTGCTACTTAAATTAATCATAAAGTAAATATATGATATGTAATCTCTGTGATAGGGTGACATGACCTCACAAAGGGGTCACAACCCATGGGTTGGAAGCACCACTCTACATCAGCATGAGCAAAATTCACATGAACTCACAGAAACTGATGCATGAGTAGTGCATGCACAGATCTGCACCAGGAACTCTCTACTTATATTATGACTTCTAGTTTAATTTTTATGGGATACTTGAGATTATACATGAGTGAGTCTCTGACTCCTGTGCCTTCTCTGGTGCCCTTTTTCTTCTGTTGGGTTGTCTTGACCAACTCTAATATGATAGTTTTTGTTCCAACTTTTTATGCTTTATTTTGTTTAAGTTAGTGAATGAATGAAAACTTAACCACTATGGTAAAAGCTACAACTGAACTATCATTTATGCTCACAGGGAGAGGACAAATTAGTTTTCTCTAATCAATTGACAGTGGATATATCAATTACTCCGTGCCAGGCCTCTTATTCAGTAGTAATTGAGCAATGCATAGTGTATTCATTGACTTTTTCTCTTTTTTCATTTGTTTTTATTTTCATATTTTTAACAAAATAAAATGTAATGAACAACAAAAATAATACAGCAATGTTGCACAAGGCAAACAAAAAGAAAGAAAAGTGATCACAATAAGAAACAAAAATCAAAACCACTCAGGTTCATGTACTCATGAGTTCCATAACAATGCTAAACTGCAAGCTATACAATATATACAGAGGAACTTGCTCTATTATTTTCATAGCAGTTTTATTTGTAAAGTTAAAATAACCTACATGTCTCTCAGCCAAAGAATGGATAAAGAAACTGTGGTATGCTTACACAATGGAATACTACTCAACAATTAAAAACAAAGACATCATGCAATTTGCAGACAAATGGATGATCCTAGAAAAAGATCATCCTTAGTGATGTGACTCAGACACAGAAAGACAAATATGGTATGCACTCAGGTATAAATGATATTAGCCATATAGTACAGGATAACCATGCTACAATCCACAGACTCAAAGAAGCCAAGAAGGACCCAAGGGAGGATGCGTGAATCTCACTCAGAAAAAGAAAAAAATAGACATAAGAAGCAGGTGGAAGGAGAGAACAGGGTAAAAGAGGGGGCAGGGAGGGTAACAGGGGTGAGGATCAGGCATGTGGAAAGTGGGTGAAGTGTGGAGGAGGACTAGGAGAAAGAAGAGAAATTTGTGGGGGCATCTCTGGGACAGGGGAGTCCCCTGGAAGTCTATGGGGATGACCCTAGCTGAGATTTTTAGCAGTGGAGTTTAAGGAGCTGAAAGCACCGCCTCCTGTAACCAGACATGAATTACAGTAGAGCGAGGGGGAGACCAACCACCCATAAAACCTTAGACACAAAAATTGTCTTCTCTAGAACAAATGTAGGGATAAAGATGGAGCAGAGATTGAGGGAATGTAAAACCAACAACTTGAGACTCACTCCATAGCAGAGAAGCATCCCCTGTAGTGATATTCTGCTATGCTTGCAGACAGTATCCTAGCATAACTGTCATCTGAGGGGCTTCATCCAGCAGCTGTTTGAACAGTAACAGAGACCCATGGTCAAACAATAGGCTGAGCTCAGAGAGTATGGTGGAAGAATGGGAGGAATAGAGGGAGCTAGAGGTGTCAAAGATATCACAAGAAAACCTACAAAGTAAACAAACCTGGGCCCATGGGTGCTCACAGAGACCAAACCACCAACCAAAGAGCATTGGCTGGACCTAGACCCCTTACACATAAGTAGCAGATGTGCAGCCTGGTCAAGATGTGGGTGCCCTAAAAATGGGAGTAGGGGATGTCTCTAACTTTGTTGCCTGCTACTGGAGCCCTTTCCCATAGCTGGGCTGCCCTGTCAGGCAAGTGGGAGAGAATACATTTAGTCCTGCTGCAACTTAAGATGCCAGGGTGAGTTGGTAGCCCTTAGAGATCTCCACTTTTCTGAAAAGGAGAAGAGGGGATAGGGAAATGGCCATGAGGGTCAGACTGAGAGAAGAGGAGAGAAGGGGCTGGCATCAGACTTTAAAGTGATTTAATAAGAAAAGGAAAAACTATTTTTGAAAATGTAGTAAGAGAAAAAAAATCACAGCAGACTTGGATAAGTTAAACAGGAGGAAAAGTTCAGACATAAGAAGGCACAAAAATCAGAGCAGCATTGTCTCACATACTCATGAGTCCATACAGACACTAAACTGATAAAAAAAATAGACTATTAATTGATATGAGAATGGTTTGATCAACTGACAATCAACTTGTATAACTTATGTATCCTAATCAGCCTGCAATATAGCACTTTCAAAGTATTGGAAGTAAACCTTGTATTATAATTGAGTTATATGGGTACAATACCTCATATTAGAGTAGAAATATATATAATGTGTGTGAGGAGTAGTCTTACATTTGAATTCTATTATTCTGTATCTAAAATTAAATTTATTATTTTTATCACAAGAATATACATCTTAGGTGTAACAGATAGATATGATTATATAGAAAGATAAGGTAATATAGTTCTATAAGGTCTTCAAAAACATCAGAGACATGCAGAATATGGCATTTAAAAATGTTTTTTATCGTGGTGGCCCACTCCTTTAATCCCAGCACTCGGGAGGAAAAGGCAGGTAGATCGCTGTGAGTTTGAAGCCAGTCTGGTCTACAAAGTGAGTTCAAGACAGCCAAGGCTACACAGAGAAACCCTGTCTGTATAAAAAAAAAAAGTTTTTATTATTCTAAAAGCTATTATTTAAAGACCAAATACAAATAGCCCAAAACACGACGAATGTAAATTTATATAGTTCCTGATTCTGTCATGGTTGTTCTTGCTATAGGCAGTTTATTGTATATATGTATAATAATATAAATGCATATGTAAAATATTTATTTAAAAAGTTTTTAAAAGACACTAAACAGGAAGCTATACAATATATATGGAGGAACTGGTGCAGATCATGTTACCCTGCTCTTCTTGTTTCAATTTCTGTGAGTTCACATGACCTTTGCATAGTTGATGGAGATAGCCAAGGGTTTCTGGTGTCCTCCATCCCATCTGCCTCTTACATTTTTGTTGTTTGTTTATTTATTTGTTTGTTTGTTTTTCCTTCTTTTTCATCAGGCTTGTTTTCTGAGCTCTGAGCAGAGGAATTCAATGGAGACATTCCAGTTAGAGTTGTGTGCTCCAAGAGCCTGTGTGTAATGTGTGGCTTTGGGTCGCTACATCTATCCCCATGTGCTGCAGCAGGAAGGTTCTCTGATGATGGCAGGATAAGACACTGATTTATGAGTATAGCAGAATATCACTAAGAGTCATTTTATTGTCACTTTTTGTTAACCAGTAGCTTGTTTTATTTTTGCAGGAATACCAGTGCTATTTTCAAATATTTTGTTTGTTTGGTTGTTCTTGTTTAATTTTGTGTGTATTTTAATTAGTATTGCTTGCATAAACCAGGATGAAAGTTTACTTGTCCACTGGCAAATTAACAATGGCTACATCACTAAAGAAAATCATTACTATGCCTCCAGCAATCACTAACTGGTACTAGCACCATAGTGAGGGGCAGCACCTTAAAAATCCATGATGAAGACAATTTATAAAAGAAAGAGTTTATTTGGGGCTTATCACCTAACAAACTGGAGTCCATGACTGCCGTGGATGGAAACATGTCCTCAGGCAGGCCACCATGGCACTGCAGTAGCTGAAAGCTCCCGGCTTGAGACATAACGTTGAGATAGAAGGAGCTATTTGGAAATAGTTTGGATTTTTGAAGCTTCAAAGTGAGGAGACACTCCCCCGGGGACCCCAGACCCCCCAAAGACCCCAATTTGCTTTCCTAGACTAACACCATGACAGACTTCAGGTTTTTATTCTGAGTAACTAGGCCAAGTTTCTAACAACTCCTGGAAAAACTACAACTCATAAGCCAGCTCATGGGCAGCTAATCAGCTCACAGGTCAAAATGACCAGAGACCATGTTTTTATTACTTCATGGCCTTGATAAAGAACACAGCTGGCCCCATCCAATCAAATTAAATACCAACTCATGAATAAGAGCCAGAACTTCAATGACTCAAGAAGTCCTCAGTGACCAGATAAGTAGCCAACACTAAATCCCCTCATATACTCTGACTCTCTTCTGACCAATCAATTAAAGCTTGTCACAAATCCTCCTGACTGTTTATAAATTGAGCTTGCATGCTCATTTCAGGGCTGCCCTCCACAGGAGAGAGGCTATCCAAGCATGCTGGAATAAAATACTCTCTTTGCTTTCGCATACTGCCTTGAGGTCTTTATTCAGCAAATCAGGAGACCCAAACAAAAGGCCATTCCCAGTGGCATACTTCCTCCATCAAAGCCATGCCTCTTCTAATAAGAGTTTACTTCTTTGTGGAGCTTCTGAACACCACCTTCCATCTCTTGCTGGTGGATCTGTACATGGGGGGGGGACTGCACAAACTGATGTACCAACCAAGGATAGTGCAAGGCTAGAATCTAGACCCCCTGTTCAGATGTATCTCATGGGCAGCTCATTCTCCACATGAAGAGGGGAGGAGAGAATGAGTGACTGCCTCTAACATGAACTCTGGTGCCCAAGTTCTGATCATTGCCCCTTGGCAGAGAGGCCCTGTGGGAACACAGAAGAAGGGGATTCAGGCTATCTAGATGAGACCTGATAGGCTGTGGACAGATGGTAGGGGAAGAAGACCCCACTGGTCTGAGGTCTAGGATAAAGGAGAGAGAGAGAGTGAGGACAGGATGATAAGAGTGAGGGGATTTAAATCAAGATGTAATATAAATAAAGTATAATAATATATGTAATTAAATAGAGTTTATCTCCAAATCCTTCCCAGTTGTTCCAATTGGGGACCAAGCCTATAAATATATGAACCCATAGGACTCTCTTACTCAATATACCACATGTCTCGGGAGCCACCCTGCATTCATGCTAGAATGGAGAATGGTTCCCACTTTCAGCCATCACATAGGCTATGAATTTATGACTGCAACAGCCTTGCCATTCCCAGAATGCAGTGTTTCTCAGAATTTCTTTCTTTCCTCTTCTACAATGAAGATAAAGCCACAAAATACAAACACACAGAATCATGATACAGTTAGAGAGCAAAACATACGTTTTAATTTCTTTGATTTTTTGATTATCAAGCGAAATAGACAAGTCTAAGTGAAATATCCTGGAAGTATAAAAAGCAATAAAAATTGTCTTGTGAAACATGAATAATAATAAAATACATTTCAGGAAATGTTGGATGTTAAATATCAAAAAATAATAATTGAAACAGTCATTTGTGAAACACGTGCATATTTAGTCATCAGCATCCTACGAAGTAAATACTCTTACTACAATAATGACATGTCACTCTTTTGTTTCAGTAGGTTAAAAAGACAAAAGATATGGAAGCTTTCCTTTCAAGTGATACAATTAAAGATATACATCATAGGACTAGTTACCTCACTTGGAATTATTTTTTCTAGCTTCATCCATGTACCTTATAATTTTATAACTTTGTTCTTCTTATCATGTCAATAATATTTAATTATGCATATATAAGATATTCTCACTATTCATCCTTCTATTACATTTAGGCTGTTTATGTTTTCTGGCCATTGCAAATAGAGCTGTGATGGACATGGATGAGCAAATCTCCATGAAGTAGAGTGTAGAGTTCTTTGGGAATATGTTTAATAGTTATCTAGCTGATTCATATAATAAATCAAATTCCAGCGTTTTTAGGGAAACTCTACACTCCTGGTTCTCAACCTATGGGTTGTGACTCCTTTGGAGGCAAATGATCTTTTCACAAGGGTCATCTATCATATATCCAGCATATCATATATTTACATTACAATTTTATCAGTACCAAAATTACAGCTATGAAGTTGTAACGAAATAATGTTATAGCTGGGGATCATCACAAACTGAGAAACTTTATTAAAGGGTTACAGCTTAGGGAGACTGAGAATCACTGCCCTATACTCTTCCACAGTAGCTGCACCAGCTTGCCTTCCAACTAGCAATAAATGGGCTCTTCTTTTCCCACCTCATTGGCAGTGTACAGCTCATAGGTAAAGCATTTACTTACAAAGCAGTCCCTTGATTCAATGCCTAGTGCTGGGGGTGGCGGATATGATGATATTTACCTGTAATCCCAGCACTGTAGAAGGTCAGAGATGAAACATGAATCTGAAGCCAGCTGGGGTTACACAGAGACAAAACAATAATAAATATTGTCCCCTGTAACAAAAGTTCTGTAGACTTTATGACAGGTAAAATAAGACAGATAAGTCAATAAAGACTGAGATAAATGAATAAGAAAGTAAGTCCTGACCTTTGGGATTCTATAAAGTCTTAGGAAAATCAGTAATTTTTGAAAATGTGAGCCATATATAGGTAAGATAAAGATGTAATTTGTATGGGTCAAAACTATGGAATTCTTTCCCAATAAACACATGTAAGTATTATAATATTATAATTTTGAACAAAGATGACAGTTCTGTTAAAAAACAGTGAAAGGTGAGTTCATATTCCATAGTCTCATTCCTTCTCTCCTGTCTCTATGATAGCTTTCAAATGGGAATTTAATTCACTGAAGGAGAGATCTGCATGGAGAATATTCAAGGTTTAAGAGTTTAAGTATTTCCTATACCCTTAGTGTTTTTCTCCTGGCTACATTTATGCATTAATTTCTTTATAGCCCAAAGAATGTGCTCAGCTGATCTTCTAACCACAAATCACACACACACACACACACACACACACACACACACACGGGGAGGGGGTGAGAGAGAGATGTTATTTGCTTCATTTTTTCTAAAGAAAATTCAAGGAACTGAAGAGATGACACAACCATTATGAGCAACCAGAAGTTTGTCAGATAACCTCATTTTGGGTCCCAGAACACACATCAGCTTGTAAACATTTATAACTTTAGTACCGGCACATGTAACACATCCTTCTGCTCTCAATGTTTTTCAGCATCCTCGTGGTTATGAAAATTCCTACAGGGACACACACACACACACACACACACACACACACACACACACACACACACACACACATTTAAAAAATTGTTTTCAAAATAAAAGAAGCCCAATCCAGGCATCTGTATTCCCTTCCCACACTCTTCTGGCAAGTTTGAGAAGAGTGAAACCTACGCATCTTATTTCTATGGTAAGTTCTCCCTATGTTAGGAACTTGATCCAATAATTTATTGGCACAAAAAAGTGAAAAATGAAAGCATTAAACACACTATGAACAAAATAATACTGCCTTAACAAAGACCATATATGAAAGTTACATGCCTAACACCATGCTTCGTGTTGTTAGGAAATGACAGATGACTAAATTGAGGTTAGTAACTCTAAGCTAAAACCGTGGGAATCACTTTGCAACCAGGCATTAAGCACTGACAAAAAGTTTCAGTGAGAGCCCAGGGTGACTGTCAGGAAACCTTGACAGATAGATGTCTCATGATCTTTGATAAAGCTATGGGTCACAGCAGGGGTATGAGATGTACGTAGCTGGAAATTGGAGGGACTGAGTCTTCTATTATATAAAACTAGAAATTTTATGTAAGATTTGAAGGGAGAGTCATGTTATTCGCTTCTCTCTAATTAAAATATGAACTGAGAATTCATAAAAGGTTAATGTAAAGAGAAATTGCAAATGTTGAAATGTAGTCAGATCTTGATTACTTAGAAGATCCATTTTTTTTTTTACATGGTAAGAGATGCTGAAAGGGAGTGACTGTGATAAAAATAGTATACATGTCAGTGGAAATATCACAATATATCCTGTGTACAGTGTCCGTATGTTAATTTCAAATGAGCTCTTTACATTAGAAAAGTTATTTAAACCCACATCACCAAAAATGAATGAGTAAATAAATAAGCAAATAATAAAATAAAAAGCTTCTAGGAACAACGTGTTCAAAACTGACAAGTTACTGTGTGGTGGTTAAAACTTTGATTACTGTTGTTTGATATTCTTTTTAATCAGCTAAAAGGATGATTTCCTTCCAGAATCTTGACATTCTAAGACACACAAATTCTCTTAAGGAGGCCTAAATTCTGAGGTGCTTAGGACCATCTCTACGGAGCAATCACAACAAAAGTCTGAAAGTGGAGAAGGCACTGAGTCAGAGCCCGTGGTAATGGCTGTGGCTTGATCTGAACACAACTCTGAATGCATAACAACAATTATCCTAGCTATATTAATAGAATAACCCTAAAAAAAATAGGAAAATATCTGACTTTCAGAAACTCCAAATTCTATGTGCAGCAGGCTCAGAAGCATGTGATAGACACAAAGACATGCTAAGTAACTTAAATAGAATGACTTGATTTAGATGAAGAATCATATTTCCAGCATATGGAACAGGACAAACTCACAGAGTATACTTAGCTAGATTGAATATCAAACTGAAAACCCATCTGTGTTTTGAGGGGTATCTCAGTCTCAGAAACTAAGAGTACTTTCTCTTCTTAGGAAGGCCGGCCTCAGGATCAGAGTCCAGTACCTTGATCAAGAACAGCACCTAAACAACCATTTGTAACTCCAGTTTGTGGGGACCTCTTCTGGCATCTGTAGGCACCAGTCATAGATGTGGTGTATATATGTACATGTAAGTAAACACTCATACATGTAAAATAAAAATCAATATTTTTTTTCTAATTTTCATAATTCACATAGAGGTATCTCAAAACAGTTCAGAGTCTATGACACTTGCTTATATCCCACTTTCTTCTTTCCAAGGAAAAGTTTAAGTAGCTGGTAGTTTTGGATTTCCTACCTTTATTTGTTGAATGAAGAATGATAGGGAGATACTACTGATTCCTCATATCTCACTGATCTCATCAAGAAGAATTTTATTTGAGGAATTATACTTAAAAATACAATCACCAAAGAACCATGTTCACATGTGAATAAGATGGCAAGACATGAGATTTCAATGCTGACACACCATGATGGGAAATCATGCATGAAACAGCCATGGAAAATCTTGGAGTGAATACATTTTGCATGCAGCAATGATGTATTACATTCTGAGACAGATGAAGATAATATCTAGTTTTCAAAGTTGTCCTTAATACACTGGATTCTGACAGGCAGACACGTGCCAGATTGCCAGTATTCAAAGTTAGAAATTAAGTGTCAATAAAGAACTAAGTCAGAACTCATAGTCCTCAGTGAGTCAAGGGGCCTGTATGGGTCTGATGGAAGCCAGCTACATATATGTGATGGTTGTGTAGCATGGTGTTTTTGTGGGACTACTAACAGAGTGAATAAGGCTGTTTCTGATGCTTTTGCGTGATTTGGGAGACCTTGTCCTCCTACTGGGCTGCCTTGTTCAGCCTTAACCAGAGGGGATGTGTCAACTCTTATTGCAACTTGATATGACATATTTGGTTGATAACCCTGGGGGACCTGCCCTCTTCTAAAGGGAAAGGGAGAAGGAGTGGATGTGAGGAGGTGAGAGAGGGGGAGTAGGGTGAAGGGACTGGGAGAAAAATAGGAAGAGGAAACTGTGCTTGGGATGTAATATATGAGAGAATAAATTAATTTAAAAAGTTTTCTAAAAAACCAACTACATACCAAAGAGAGATGCTAATGTCTGTCCTGGGAAGAAGGTACTTTGGGATTAAAACTTGAATCTTAAATGTAAATAATATATACAGTGTGATGATTTGTGTACTGGTGCTTTTATGATATAGTTCAATAAGGAATTTTGTGGTTATTGTTGTTTTTTTTTAAAGGTCTAAGCCAGAAACACAGAAAAAAGTAATCGCAGGTTTCCTGAGCTTCAAGGATTATGTGACAAATTGTTATAAACAAGTGTCAGTGTACACAGCAACAGTAGCTACCTTTTCCAGTGTCTCCATTTCTCAAATAAGATTTAGCTTCACTCTGATGATTAATTAAATTGTAGGAATAATATAAATCATAGCTTGATATGCAATGTACTTATAAATGGATAAGAGCCCCTGAAGTGTTAAATAAAATAATAGAAGACCTTTTTACTTCATATTTCTTTCTTTAAGGAAAATTAAATTCTCAAGAAGAAATTCTAAGTCTTAAAAATTATTTTTTTTTGTCTTAAGGAAAACCAAAAGTAAAGAACATTCTCCCTTAAGTTTCAGATAAACCACAGTAACAAAAAAGGGAATAAAAATAGTATCATTGGTAATTTTATTCAAGAACTTGTACATTCAGGTCTTCTTTTCATAGTTCATGTATTCCATCTCAGATCTCTCAAGTATTTTTTGCAACCTTTTGTGTGTTGATAAAGGAGGAAAACAAACTGCCACATATAAGACTTCTAATAATATTTTGGAAACACAAACACACACACACACACACACACACACACACACACACACACACACACAAAATAACCTAGGATCACTTCAACACTTGGAAACAGAATAAAAGTTACCTAAATGACATACTACACATTAAAGAAACATCCCCAGAATATGCGGCATGCCCTATCTCAGACTGGAATTCTTTTTGGTCATTTTCACTGGAGCATATTGGTGGTATTGTTTGGACAAATGAAAAAGATTACTGTAGAGGAGACAACTGTGCTAAAAGGACAAAGGACCCGTTTTCAGTGTTTCTTCCCCTAAAACTGTAAAGGTCACACTGTAATGTTTTTCCTTCTTTCTTCTACTGTTTTTACTCCCCTATCACATATGTAGAATTTTATATCTATGAAGTATTCACCTTGTGGTTTATGAGACACATGTCATTGGAAAATTGGATTTGATGTTTAAAATCCATTATTTTAGCAAATCTTTAAAAATTTCAACTCCTGGTAAAAGGTTACATCACCCTGGAAAAATTACTTAACATCAGTGATCTTTTTAAAATGATAATCTGATAGTAAGAAAATATGTTCTTGGTGCATCTATATAAAAATTTAGGTCTTTGTACACTTCTGAAGCAAAATCTCTTACTTATAATTTTATCAGCCAAAGTATTTCATTGGCTATATCCTTAATTTTCTCAAATTTTCCCAATCTAGTATGCCAATTCCTAGGTTTTTGTGTGTGTGTGTGTGTGCGCATTACTTTTAAATATGCCTTCCTCACATGACTCCCTGGCACGCACACACAATGAATGTGTAAGGACATCACACACACATCCCCAGCATAGTTAAATAAACTGTAATATTCTACTTTCAGCTTTAGTAGGCATTTCTCCTTTTACCACAAGTTCCCTGCATCCCTTCTCAACCACAGCCATACATTATGTAGATTTTACTGCAGGCATTCTATACAGAAGGTATGGCGCTATTGTTTGTGGTATCAACAGGTGTGCTTTTTTGTATTTTGTGGACAGCAACAATTCTACAAAATTTTGAGATAAAAAAGAGTTAGGCATTCTAGGCCTCAAAATGTTGTTCTTGTACAGACTGGCACTTTGGGAGTAGCGATAAGTACTTATTCTCTAACATAACTAAGAGTTTATGCAAATTTACATTAGATTAATTCCTCGAATAAAATTTTATGACAGTTACATCTTTCACAAGACATACAGAAAATTGATTGTTTCAAAAAGAAATCATTTATAGTGGAAGTTAATCTGTTTCCTTTCACTGTGAAGAATTTTCATTGACACAAAATAAAATACAGATGAGTAGAAAAAAATCAGAAGAGTCATTGTGCAGTAGCTTGTTTGTATGAGTTGGGGGATTATTGCTTTCCTAGAAATCAATTATTTCAGTATATTTTATATTTTTTATATTAGCCTGAGCAGGAGTCTTAAATAATGTGTCATATAACATCTTGGTACTGATATTTTACCAAAAGTTAATTCTGAACAATACTGTATTAAAATAGTAGGTTTTCCCTTTCACCCCCATAGATTCCTGGAAAAAATTACTTGTGAGACCTAAATTTATTTTTTTTTTCGAGACAGGGTTTCTCTGTGTAGCCTTGCCTGTCCTAGACTCGCTTTGTAGACCAGGCTGGCCTCGAACTCAGTGATCTGCCTGCCTCTGCCTCCCAAGTGCTGGGATTAAAGGCGTGTGCCACCACGCCCAGCGAGACCTAAATTTTTAAAAAATTTTCCTCCTTCCCTGCCCATCAAAAAAGCCCCCTTCCACTATGTCACCCCAGCACTTCAAGTCTCATCAGGTTTGAGGATATCCTCTTCTATGAGGGCCTTGAAAGGCAGTCCCTCCAGTGGGAAATGATTGAGAAGCATGCAACAGACTCCATATCAGAAACAGCCCCTGATTCCCTTACTAGGGGGCCCACAAGAATAGCAAGTTTCTCATAGGATATATATTTGGATAGGGCTTAGATCTAGTCCACACATGGTCCTTGTTTGGTGGTCTCTGCAAGCCTCCCTGGGCCCAGGTTATTTGGATCTGTCAATGTTCTTGTGAAGTCACTGTCCCGTCTGGGTCTATCCTGCCCCAAGCTCTTTGACAAGGTTCCCTGAACTCTTCTCAATTTTTGGATGCACGTTTCAGTCCTCTGTTTCAATCCTTGACTGAGTGGAATCTCCCACAAAGACAGCTATGATAGTTTCCCTTCTGTAAGCACAGTTGAGTGTCATTTTTAGTGTCCAGGTTTGGCTTTCTCTCACATGGTGTGGGTCTCAATCTGAGCCAGGAATTTGTTGGACATTCCCACCATCTCTACTCTGTATTTATCCCTGCATATCATTTAGGCAGGGTAAATTTTGGGTTGAAGTTTTTGTGGGCAGAATAGTGTTACTTCTCCCTCCACTAGGAATCCTATCTAGTTAGAGGGTGGCCTGTTCAGTGTTCATGACAATTACTACTAGAGGTCTCATCTAGAGTCACCCACATATTCTCCCTGGACTTTACCCTACTGTGAGTCTCCAACTTGTCTTAGAAATACCACTGCCCACAGTTTCTCTCCTCCCTGCAGTTGCTCGTTCCTCCAACCTCCACACTCCCAACATCTGCTTGCTACCCTTGCTTGCCTCCAGACTCCCTCTCCTATTCTGCTCTCTCTCTTCAATCACTTCCAGTACTTATTCCATTTCCCCTTCTGAGTGAAATTCAAGTATTGTCACCTGGGCCCTCTTTGTTACCTAGCATTTTTGGGTCTGTGAATTGTAGTGTGGTTATCATGTACTATATGGCTAAGATCTCTTTATAAGTGACTAAATATCATGCATATCTTTTTCGTTTGGAGGTAACTCACTCAGGATGATCATTTCTAGTTTCATCCATTTGCCTGCAAATTACAAGACATCTTTGTTTTTAATAGCTGAGTAGTGTTCCATTGTGTAAACATACCATATTTTCTTTATTCTTTGGTTGAAGGACATCTAGACTGTTCCCATGTTCTGGCTATTATGAATAAAGCTGTCCCAAACATAGTTGAGCAAGTGTCTTTATGGTATGGTGGAGCATCTTTAGGGTATATGCCTAGGAGTGGTATTGATATAGAACAATTCCAAATTCCAAATTTTTTGAGAAAGCTCCAGATTGATTTCCAAACTGATTGCACAAGTTTGCATTCCTACCAGGATTGGAAGAATGTTCTCATTCCTCTACACCCTCACCAGCATGTGCTGTCACTTGAGTTTTTTAACTCACCCATTCTGATAGGTGTAAGATGGAATCTCAGAGTCATTTTGATTTGCAATTCACCAGGATGTGCTGTCACCTGAGTTTCGTAACTCACCCATTCTGAGAGGTGTAAGATTGGATTTCAGAGTCATTTTGATTTGCAATTCCCTGATGACTAAGGATGTTGAACGTTTCTTTAAATGCTTTTTGTCCATTCAAGATTCCTCTGTTAAGAAATCTTTGTTTAGCTCTGTACCCCCTTTATTCATTAGATTATTTGGTGTTTAATTTCTTGAGCTCTTTACATATTTTGGATATTAGTCTTTTGTCAGATTAGGGTTGCTGAAGATCTTTCCCCAGTCTGTAGGCTGTTGTTTTGTTCTATTCATAGTGTCCTTTGCCTTACAGAAGCCTTTCAGTTTTGTGAGGTTCCATTTATTAATTGTTGATCTTAGAGCCTGAGCTGTTGGTGTTATGAGAAAGACACAAAAGAGGATTCTTAAACCTCGCTGAGAATGAAAAATAGATAGCAGAAGTGGTGAAGACAGGAAACAGGTAGGAGAGGGAACACAGAAACAAATGTGGGTGGAGACCAAACCTTGATGGAGTGGAGGCATGAGGACAGAGGGTTTGCAGAAAGAAGAGAAACTGCAGGTGAGGGCATCTCTCTAACAAGCTAGAGACCTACACCAGTGTACACTACTAGGAGAATATGGAAAGACTCTAGCTGAGACTTTTAGCAGTAGCTGTCATGGTGATTGAAGAGGCCAGTTTCTAACTAGACAGTACTACTAGTGGAGGGAGGCGAACACCAACTCACCCACAAAACCTTAACCCTAAAATTACCTTGTCTACAAGATGTACAGGAATAAAAGCATATCAGAAATTGACAGAATGTTCAACCAATGCCTGGCCCAACCTGAGATTCACCCCATCAGAGAAAGCCAACCCCTGACAATAATAATGATACTATGCTATGCTTAAACAGAGCCTACCATAGCTGTCCTCTGAGAGGCTCCACCCTGCAGTGGACCAGAACAGATGTTGAGAATCATAGCCAAATATTGAGTGGAGTGTGGGGAGTCTTGCGGAAAGATAGAAGGGATGGGACAGGAGCTCCACAAGTAGACCAAAGGTGCAAACTCCCCAGGGTGAAGAAGATATTGCAGAGACCGAAGCACCAACCAAGGATTATGAATGGACTGAACTGAGGCCACTTACACAGATGTAGCTGATGTTCAGCTTGGTCTTCATGTGGGTCTCATAATAAGTGTGTCCTGTCTAGTCAGGCCATAGGAGAGGAGAATGTGCTCAGTGCTGATGTGACTTGATGTGTTTGGGTGGGTTGGTTGGGGAGGCCACATTTTTATGAGGCATAGGGGAGGAGTGATTGAGAGATGAAGGGAGGAGGATGGAACTGAGAGGAGAGGAGGGAGGAGGCTATGATCAGGATGTAAAAATGAATGAATGAATGAATTAATGAATTTTTAAAAAACATATGGCATTTTTTGAGACTTCACAGTCATCTTATATAAGGACATTCATTGACCTGCTTTCGGGGCTATCCTCCCATTCTCTTGGTTCACCTAAGTACATCACTCAGTGAGATTATATTTTGAGATTCGGCATTGTATGTAGTCACTATAACATTTTTCTAAAGACTCACTTTAGTCTATAATATTACTAGCTATTAAGTTAATGTTAATAGCAGAACATAACCAGAGCTTTGCAATATATGGAAATGGCAAAGTATACCTCCCATTGACATGTATAAGTACTACTCTTCAAGATTATATTGTAACAAAAGTGAATAAACCTTATAAAACAGTGATATGTAATATAACAGGACTAAGTGGAAAAAATTAGTCTATATGTATATATTATAAACATATGACTTTCTCTAGACCTTAACAGGAATTGCTACACAAAGAAACAAGAAACTGAAAAATAATTTGTGCTTAGGCAAAAAGAAAAATATAAAAAAATTAATTTCAGTGAGAATACATAAAATTTAAAAAACGTGAAAGCAAAAGCAAATATTAACTCTTTGAAGATATCTAAATTGCATTCTGTTTATGTGTATCATGAAGACATTTATTCTTGTCATATTTACTTGATAGTCAATGGAACACCACTTTCAGTTTCACAATGAAATTCTTTCATACTTTACCAAAACAATTAGGCCTCACACTATGATTTAGGCATATATATATGAATTTTGTTGGACACAATTATGCTAGTTGAGATAGTAAAGATTTTACTATATCATGTTAAATTGAGAGATGATTTAAAAGAGCTACACTTCTATGCATTGGAGACTTATGAAATAATTGCTTGGTTGGCAAATACAGAAAGGAGGATATTGACCTAAATTAGGCTTCTGCATATTGTGTGTGTTGGGCGTGTGTGTGTGTGTATGATGTAGAATCTTTCTGTGTCTCGTATTGTATATTTATATGCTTCTATATGAATATAAACTATATATATGTGTGTATACATATTAGATATACAGCATGGAAAGAAATTAGAAATGGAACCATAAAAATTATCTCTAAATGGATTGAGCTAGAAATGATCATAATGAGTGAGTTAACCCAGAAGCAGAAAGACTCAAATGGTATATACTCACTTATATCTGCATACTAGCCCAAGGGGCATGTCCCACGAAAGCCTTCCCTTACCAGGAAACTGGGACAGAGGGGAGGACATCCTATTGGGACTCTAGATGAGAGAACCATGTGAGAATAGCAATGTAGAAGGATCCAGTGGGTCCTAGAAACCTACAAGTAGAACATTATGATAGGCAGATTTGGGCCAAGGGGTCCCGCTCAAACTAAGGCACTAGCCAAGGACAATACAGGTGGTAAAATTTAAACCCCTACCCAGATCTAGCCCATAGACAGGACAGTCTCCACACTTGAGTGGAGAGAGGGATATGACTTTCTCATGTACTCTGGTGCCCCACATTTGACTATGTCCCCTGGAGGGGGAGACCTAGTGGCACTCAGAGGAAGGACAGCAGGTCACTGAGAAGAGACTTGATACCCTATGAGCATATACAGGGGGAGGTAATCCCTCTGAGGAACAGTCATAGAGGAGGGGAATAAGGGGGAAATGGGAGGGAGGGGAGAATGGGAGGATACAAGGGATGGGATAACCATAGAGATGTAACAAGAATAAATTAATAAAAAAAATTATCTCTCTTCAAATAGTATATAATCAAAACAAAATTAAATATTCAAGAGTTTAAAGGAATTATTTCAGTAAATTTAATAAGAAAAAGTATATAACAAACATTGAGGCAAGAAATATTTTCTTACAAAGACATGAAAAGACCTATTTCTATTGAAATGATGAGTAAATCAACATTGCAAGCAATAATTTTGGTGTATAAAAGCCTACATTAAGAGAATGGAGTGGGAAGGCACATCAAAATATATTTACTGGTAATATATTTTCATTTGCACAGGAACAAATCACTACAAATAAAGTGCACTCTATACACATACATCAGAACCTAGAAAATGTGTCCTAGAGTCACACAACAAGCTCCCAGTGCCTCTGTGAGAGTAAATCTGCATGCTCACACCATTTTTTTGCCACTTGGAGCTAAGAGGAAGTGAGAAAATGGTATGCAGGAGACAAGCACCACACCCACAGAATTATCATTTGATCAGAGAGGAAGAAAATACCCCTAGAACTGTTTTAAATAACTGTAACAATATAGAATCCTATCCTTTAAGTGATAAAAATTTCTTTATTTAATATACTCAACTATATAAGATAGTCACAGCTAGGAAATAATATAGCTGGAGCCCAAGATAAAAATCTTCTCTAGAGTACTTATTTCATGCTATAGTTGAATCTTTAAGAATAAATTTGGTTATTTAGTCTAAACAGATGAGATAAATCCTGTATCAATAATACAATGTAAATTACAATAAGTCAGTCAAAAATAATTTAAGGAGAGAAAGAAACTCAGAAATAGTTAATAGGATAGGAAAAAAATCCAGACTATGAGGAGACAAATGACCAAGAGAAGAAACTGGAAAGAGTAAAATAAAATTATCCATGAACAGGCAATTTGAACTTTAACCATGACCTTTAAAAAAAGCAAAAACCATTAATATAAAGTAAGATGTAAAACATGTTTAATGATTATAGCCAATCCAATAAAAACATGATTTGGCATTTAAACTATTTCTATCCCTTTTTATTGGTACACATGTCCAGGAAACCTATTACTGAAGTACAGCCCTGTGGATGCTCAGACTAATAGTCAAAACCTTAAGCCAGAGTAAGAGCTCGTTTTCTGCATGGCTAGACCTTCTTATTACAAAGGCACCACCTTTGCCCTCCCTCATTTAACAACCTAGTGAAACAGAAAAAAAATATCTTCCTGAACCAGACTCTAAAACCTTGGCTTCATGCTCATAGTGATATATACATCTAGGTAATTGTTACCTATGTTTTTATGGAACAACCCAGTAGATCTTATATATTTCAGAGAATGTTTCAATTAGAGTAAGAGATGCAACTAACATTGATTTTTCTCCAGATCCAGTAGAAAGAATAAGCAGAAGTACATATTAAGTGCACAACTAGCTAAAAGAAAATAAATAGAAACTAATGATTATTTTTCTGGGTCAGTATTCTAACAGTCTATGTATCATATTATGGTGTGCATTAGTATTTCACAATTTTACTCTCTGCATAAATTACTGTTTAATCTTGGGAAACCCAGAAATATCATATTACTGACTTTTATTTGGTACAAAAACTTAAACACTCAGGTTTCTATCAAAAAGTTAAACCTCTAGCTTTTTAACATTGATCTGTAAATCAAATCTACTCACCTGATAAATTTCATCAAAAGGGTGTATTTTAAGAAACATTGTCATAATAAATAACATTTTGAGCATTTGGAACCTGTATGAGATAATAATTAATAATTTGGTTGTTTTGTTTTATTTAAATAGTGTTTCAGATGTAATTTTATGCTTGGTGTGATAAGTACCTGGTTAAAGTATATGACAGGCCCGCAGCAAAATGGCTAAAAGGCTTGTCCTTAACTAGCAAGTAAAACTATCTGTTCTATGACTAATTTAGTTTCAAATATTTAATCATCTCTCTATGTAAAATGTAGTTATGATTCTACAAGTTTCTGGGAGATAGACCATTTATGAAACTTTAATAAATGTTTTTCAGTTTTTGTTAAGCAAGTTATGACCCTGAACCACAAGTCAGTCAGTAAACTATTGGCTGAAAATATGCATGAAGGATCCAGGTTTTTGGGGGGTTTTGTTTTTGTTTGTTTTTCTTTATCTTCTTTTTGTGGTGTAGGCATATGTGTATGCTCAAGAAAGCACTTTAAGCATCATTAGTGCTGATACTGTGAACAGTGAAGCCATTTGTCATGAGTGGTAGCTTCTGGTGCAGTTCCACTTGGTGGAAGCGTTTGTTCATCTCTGTTATCATCTTACAGAAACAGCTAAGGATGTTCAGTCATCACTTGTATGCAGAAGGGGGGGAGGTAAAAATCTCCACTCTTTTCTTTCTCCTGAAGAACTTGTGCGTTTTCTCAGACTGTGCTTTTTAAGCTCATTAATAGACACAAGGCTACATAGTTCACTCCAGTTCTTTCTATGGGCTGCTATGCACATTCTAGAAAACAATAAAATACAAGAAGTGAAGTATGGAAAGGTAATAGAATGCTGGTACTTGGGGGTGATTAAGATAACAGCTTCTTATCTTTAATAAGCCAAGGATGGATAAAGAGAAAAAAACAGGACAAACAGAATGAATAAGTATTTGGTGCTCTCTCTCTCTCTCTCTCTCTCTCTCTCTCTCTCTCTCTCTCTCTCTCT
>OU015749.1:49809411-49831840 GCA_907169655.1 Acomys percivali
AAAGAAAGCAAGCACAGGTAACTTCCGAATCCTGGTGGCTGAAGGTGACATGCTTCTGATGGCAGTGACATGCATCTGATGACAGAGACTATTGTATTTCGGGGCGGGGGGCCTGAGGTTTCCTGTTTTCCTATGGTCCACAGGGCCTTTGGGATGGCTTGTACTGCTGCTTAATTGTTCACAAAATCCCAAAAATCATCAGCTTAATGTATAATCAACCTGAACCCAGGTGTGTTGGCTCCAGTGTCAGAACACAATCAGTATCAGCCAAGCCCGCAAGCCTCCACCAGGGCCTAGCTTTCCTACCACAGCAGGCCTTGAATCTTCCAAACAAAACAAAACAAAACAAAACAAAAAACCCAGAAACAAACAAACGAAAAACCTTGAATCGTGAGAAAAAGATGTGAAAAATAAGTATGTGAAGATGATAGCGGTCTTTAAAGAGGAAATTACTAATCTCTTAATGAAACCCAGTAAAAGACAAACAATTGGAGGAAATGAATGAATCTAACAAAAAAAGACAAAACCTACAGGTGAAAGAAACAAAAATAAAAGCAGTTCAAGACTTGAAAATGGAACTAGAACAAAAACAAAAGCTGAGAGAATTCTGGAAGTGAAAAATTTATAAGTGCAAACAGGACACATTTATACAGGCTCATAACCTTGATGGAGGAACTACGCGATAAGCATAGGCTTTGAGTGTTTACAGTCTGTCTAAATTTCAAGTTCTTTTCTCTTCATTCTTGCATTCGAAATGACGTACTCTCAGCTTCCCATTCCTTCTGCCATGCCTACTCCTTGATGCCATTCATCCCAGTCATGATGGACTTTTACCTCCACAGAACTGTAAAACCAAATAAAGCCTTCAATTTTACAGGTTGCTTTGGTCATTGCATTTTAATATGGCAACAGAAATGTGTCTAATCAATCTCTCTCTCTCTCTCTCTCTCTCTCTCTCTCTCTCTCTCACACACACACACACACACATTTCCTTCTGCTGTTGTTATATTTAGTTCTTAATACTATTATTCTATTTATTTCTACTCATATCTGCGGCAAATTGGACTATAAAAATAATTACTACATTTTAAAAAATATAAAAAACATCCTACTTATTTTATGAATGGACTCCCATGTAAGGAACAAGAACTAAGAGCAACAAAGAAAAGCTTGTTTGTTGTGTTATTGGTTTGTAAGCTTCCTTTTCCTCCTCTGCCAGGATATACGGCCCAAGCTTTACCTTAACAAAGCCCAAGTTCTTTAGTGTATGGATAATAAATGATTGTTTTTCAAAATCTTGATCCCTGAGAGAGAAAAGAATTTCTTTTGCTTTCAAAATTACAATTTTGAGCTCAAAAATGATCTTTGGAAATATGATTTGTTATGAGCAGTGAGTTTAGAAATTTAAGAATTCAACAAGATTGATGTTTACTCTTGAACCCATCAGTGGGCATCTCATGATATATTTGTAGATATTTCCTTTCCCATTGTATTTGAGCTATTTGGTTAGATATATTTTATTTTGCCAAAAACTAAAATACTGAAGTTTTTAATGCAAAATATTTTATTAGGCACTATTAGGAAATAAATTGGTTTAACTTGTTTTTACAAAGTGAGTAAGAAATATTGGAAAGCATACTGTTTTCTATGATGAAATATATTTGCTCCCAGTGACACTTAGCATTGAAATTTAGACTCCAATGGCATAGAGCTAAGGGGTAATGCTCTTGTGGTAAAGGAGAGAATATGTAAAAGAATCTTTAAATAATGAATAAAATTAAAGAAACAGGAAAGAAGAGACTTGAGTTTCAGGCCCTTTGATTTAGCAATTTGCATGAAAGGCAATAAAATATTAACAAACCATTGTGCAACTTGGTCTAATTGCTCTGCAGGTGGAACTCTAGCACACCAAGGGCATTCTGGTACAAAAAACAACGGATGGCTAGTATGACAAATAAATAAAATGTTAGAGCTAGATTTTATGTGGCAGAGAAAAGAAAAAAAAATACAGAACATGTGCAACCTTGTTTCTCTCTTACCTTATTTGAGAGCTACCAGCTGTTGCAGTTGCAAAACCAGATTAGCTGAAAACTACATTAGATGTACAATTTAGGCCTTTACAGTAAAATTAATGATCGGTAAATCCACTATAAAAGAGAATTTTACAAAAGAAATATTGCATCATTAGAGGTAGCATACATACAAACCAAATATGCAAAATCAAATGACAGTGGCTTTCTCAAAGTAATGCCACACTCTACAACCTGCCTGCCATTTTAAAATGAAACACAGTAGCATAATTCTACTCTTTTAAGGGTGACAGAAAGGAGGCTGATAAAATAATTCATCCTGTTATAAAAATATGAGGTTTTTAGTGGCCTATAAAATCTTAAAACAGATCACATTTAAATTTTATTATTGTATTACATGATACCAAAATTATTCATTAAAGAATTATAATTATGCAGGACATATACTAAGGTAGTTTAATTTTGATAAGAATGGCATAATTATATACAGACTATTTAATTTATGACATATTAAAGTCCATGAATACTTTCACAAAAATTCTAAGGACTCACTGCATTCAGAGGAAATAGACCTGAACTACTATTCTATATTAAAACTAATTGATTCAGTTCTAGTGAACCACATCTCTGTCAGGATTTTCAGTTGGGAATATATATCCATCATGAAATACAGAAGCTTTACAGCCCATTTGTCACGAATTTTAGAATGATAAATGATGTTAATCATTTACTTTATATCAGGTCCAAAATTCATAAATGATTAGATGATTAGAGATTCAAGCTTAATTATGGCTATCACAAGCTTCTGCATAGAGACACATGTTGCTTCCATTACTTTCAAACAGTTAACATCATTCTTATTTGCCCTAATATCACTTTGGAGAACACAAATCAAAAATAGTACTTTATCTTCGTATTGGGAAGGATGTTAATATTAACAGATAACAGATACTTGACTCTTGAGAAAAGTAAGGATGAATGGATAGAGTTAATGTGAAAATAAAAAGGAAAGATAGCAAGAAAAAATTATATTATAGTTTGATGTTTTGTTTGTACATAAATGTTTTATTTTTATGGAAATTTGTACTTAGTATTTACCCCCTAAAGTCCTTTATCTATGATATAGCACTATGTGCACCTTTTTGTTTTTTACAACCTTCCTAATGGAAAGAAATATTTAAAAGGAGGGTCTTTCTCTGTATATAGTTCAAAGTGATAGTTCCATCACTTAGCAGCCATAAGGCAGCAAGCGGAAGAAGCCGCGCAAGTGTTGAACAGTCATATTATATCCAGAGTCAGGAAGCAGAGAGTGAATAGGAAATGGGAACGAGCTATAAAACTTCTAAGCCTGACCACACTTACCAGTCACCTCCAGCAAGTGTCTGACTCCTCAAGGTTCTACCACCTTCCCCAAGAACTTCATCAGCCTGGACCAAATATTCAAACAGCTCAGCCCAAGGAGCCATTTCACATTCAAAACCAGAAACTCTCTATGAGTAATTAACACAATGTAGAAGCTATGTGCATGCATATTGTGTATTTGTAAGAAATACACAATTGTGCATACAGTGGCAGACTAAAGAAAAGGAGTGTTTCAGTGATGAGCCTAGTCACATGAAGGTTTGTATTACATTTCAGAAACATCATTAATAATGAGATATAACAAAATACTTTTGGTATGATAATGAAAGCATGTTTATTGTAAAGGATATTTTATTGAAGAAGATGTTATTAAATATTGACAGCCAACATGTAAAACAATTTTTTTCAGTAATGTTTGCCATTAAGACACCTAAAACACTGAAAACAAATGAGGTAGGACTTCTTAATATATACTGTAATAAGCCGTGTTGAAGTCCTGTTTATACTACACTCTGTCACTTTTAAAAATAGATTCAGTATAATGTTTTTAAAAGTATATCCAATGGACAATATATGTTATCCAAAAAGTTAAAGACAAATGATAAAAATCAGTAATATGAAAGTAAACGTTGATACATATCAACCTTGATATCAAAGGACATTATGTTTCTGCTTTATTTATTAGTTAACCTGAAATGGTTTCTGAACTCTTGGGGAAATACTGAGCACTAATAAAATTTTATGAGCTTATCTTAATTCACACTTTTGAAATATAGTGTTTAACAGATGTCTAAACTGTATAAACTTTTATATCCTATGTATATGAAGCAATGTACATTTAAATATATATACTGTTAATGATAAGGTTTTTAGTTACACCTAAGGACTTTACATGACTTTAACAACTCAAATAAAAACTAAAGCACAAATTTCTTTATATACAAACTTAAAATAAAACATGTTTCCTCATGAGAAGCACTGAAGGATAAAAATTAATGCTATTCCTAATGTACAAGTTCCCCTTGTAGTATCAATATGCATATAAATCAAAATTCCTGGTAATTTTGTTGCCAAAAATATGTGTAATATCATATTTCAATGTATAGTGCCTTATATATTTCAACCATCTCTTCTTGGAGCATACATGAAAAGAATATATTTTCTGGTGATACTTCTCTATTTCCTTCTTTGAAAATGTTTGTAACAGCTATCAGTTGATAGCTTCCAGTGGAAATCCTTAAAAAACAAATGCATTAAAGGTTCATTCATGTACAAATCCAGGGACATAATGCAGAAATCAACATGTGGGTAGTTTGATCACACTGAAGACAAAGGTGTGCGGGTTCATCTGTTCTAACTCACTCTGGCGTCATTAGTATCCCTCTCTCACAGCTGCCTGGTGAGGACGTGCGATCCTATGAAAATAATGAGCAAAGTGACTGCTGTGCAGAAGGCTGTGTTTCTGCTTTATTTGATAATTAACCCATAATATAGTCACACATCTCAAGTTGTGGAAAATATAAGGCACTAATAAAATTTTATGAGCTTTTCTGATTTTGTCACATTTTGAAATATACTCAGTACTTAATGTAACATATGTCTACATTATATAATTTTTACATCTTAATATTAATCATTAAATATCACATTTAGCAACGAAGTTAAACGTTTATAGCTGAAAAACATCTATGATATTGTGTGCCTGTCTCTATCTCATATAATGAGTGTTAAAATGAAATACAATCCTTCAATTTCTAGCTTGTATCATGTTAAACTTGGTAGAAAAATCTTGGATTTTGTCATCAGCAAATCTTTGAAACCTACTCTAAAAATTCTCCTTCTCTTCCCAGGTAATCTGGTTCCTTCTAGCTACCTGTACATATCCAATGGGGAAAACTTAGAGGTCCAGCACTCTTCTTCAAGGTAGGGGGATTCTGAATGGTCACCCAGATCCATATAAGGGTATCCTGGATCACCAGACACATTACCCCAGACACACCACTGCTTTACACGCCAGAAAAAGTAACATGCTCCAATCAAACATGCTCTCTCAAGAAGGGTTTGTATTGAGAACATTTTTCTATCATTAGTAGAAATATCTCATCTCATTAACTATTTTGGTAATATTTAATAAGTGATAAAATATTTTCTCTGATCATTTCAAAACTGTCTACAAAATGTATTCATTTTGGACTTTGGCAATATAGCTATCTCTACCTAGTTGCAAAAATCTTCAGAAATAATGTTTTTAATTTATTTTGGGCAAGACTTCATAGCGTGATTTGTCATTTTTTTTTCTAAGTGCTTGACACAATCCACCTGTAAATCTTACAGCCATTCTATTTCATAGTAATATAATCATGCCCTATGAATTTTCTCAGAAGAAAGGAGCCCAAATCCAAGCTATATGATAGAATTACTATCTGTCTGTCCTAAAGTTTAATATCAAGGGGAAGGCAAGGCCCCTGGGAAATATCCACATGGACTTCAGTTGAAGTGAAAAGAATTTCTAACTTCCTAATGTCCTTTTGCTCAGAGAAATAGAGTATTATCAGCATTCATGACTAAAGACACAGCTGGCTGACTCTAGCCTCTTGGAGTTTGGCCAGCAGCAGTCCAGTGTTCCCTGCAGATCAGAGCCTTGCAGACAAAGCAACTCCTCTTCCGTGGCCAGTTCTGTCAGAATGATTTCAACACTCATATGTAAGGATGCCTTTTCCACTACCTTAGTAATTTAGCACAAGGTGTACATGACTGATGCAATTACATTCAATATACATGAACTCAGAAAGACTATCACTATTGTTATATGTGATATATGAAAGCAAAATTTAAAACTGTTCAAGAGCTGAAAGCAATAATTTTAAGTCATAATTTGCAAATGATTTTAGAGCCGTTATAATTGGTTATTATTGTAAATTTTAAAGGGTCAGTAAATTTTTTTAATATGTGCATAAATATACACATAAACATCAAACACATATTACATCCTAATATAGAAAATAGACATACATACAGAGTACGTGGCTATATTATTTGCAAAATTAGAAGATATATGACATGTATGCATGTGTGTATGCATGCATATCTCTGTACATATATATTTATATAGTGTTTATATAAAAATAATGACACTGAAAGTAAAAATATGAGTCAAAAATAAGATTTAAAAAATTATATTGATCAACAAATGAGAAAATACAAGACATTTATACAGTAAGTCCAAAACTTGTATAACAAACAATAAATTTTCTGGATAATTATAAACTCTAAGTAAATTATAAAATATTCAAAGTCCAGGGAATGAAAATTTTAAGATAATTAAGTAAGAATTCTCATGTTGGTCTGTAAACTGAACGAAATATATTTTAAAAACTCAGATCTCAGATTTTTAAAAAAATAAAAACCAAAAAAAAAAAAGTGATACAGAAATTGTTGTGGAAACTCAAAACATCTGGAATCACTGAGATTATTTTGCATAAAAGCATTTGGGAAAATTATTTGCTTGAAGTATAAGTTTGTTCCACAGCTGCAGTAATCAAGATGCATGTTATTATCAAAATGATCGTCAAATACATGAAAAGACACGATCAAAACCATAAATAGACAAATTTTTGGACAACTGACTTCCTGAAGAAATACCAGGAAATTTAAGGGTAGGAAAACAAAATTTTCAAAACAATATTCTGGGAAAATTAGATCTCTATAGGCAAGTAAGCAAACAGAACATTCTAAGCAAAACCAAAATATAAAATTTGATGTAAAAGTTAAAATTATAAAAGAAATTAGTAGACATGATTGAAAATGTTGTTTTATTTGACTTGGGGTTGTCAAAAGTCTAATATTTCAACAAATATAATTGAATGGTAGATGCTGGTTCAGTTTACTTATAAGAAAGAAAATTTTAAGATATAATGTTGTAAATCACATTGTGAGGGTACTGTTTAATAGTATATCTCTGACAATATTTTTATTAATTTTAGAAATATTAAATAGAATTTCAGCATTTGTTCCTGTCTTTCCTCCAGTCTGTCCATGGACTCAACCTCTCTTTTTGCTCTCTCTTAAATCTTTAATCTTTGCCTTTTTTTCTTTTTCTTTTTCTTTTTCTTTTTCTTTTTCTTTTTCTTTTTCTTTTTCTTTTCTTCTTCTTCTTCTTCTTCTTCTTCTTCTTCTTCTTCTTCTTCTTCTTCTTCTTCTTCTTCTTCTTCTTTGATTTTTCAAGACAGGGTTTCTCTGTGTAGCCTTGGCTGTCCTGGACTCACTTTGTTGACCAGGCTGGCGTCCGACTCACAGTGATCCACATGCCTGTGTCTCCCAAGTGCTGGAATTAAAGACATGCACCACTACACCCAGCTACCTTTCTTTTTTTAACACAGACAGACACACACATACACACACACACATATGTATGTATACAAACATACATATTATATATATATATATTCTTAAATATATGTAAATACATTATTTTATTTGGTATTATTTATATGAGTGGAATTACAGAATGACTATTTGGTGTTGCATAAACAATTGTGGGGTGACCCCTTACGAGGACTATTTCTCCCGCTCTTGGCATTTCTTAGTTGCCTTTAGTTCTTTGACTATGAATGGGACCCCCAAATTTTTCTTCCTTTCCTATAGCATAGTAATTGGTTTTGTACTTGTTCAGGTCATATTTAAAAAGCCATGTTGTTTGATACATGTACAAGTCTGGTACTTCAGGTCCAGAGAACATTGCAGAAGAGAGGGAAGATAGTAACAGCCAGAAATCGTTTCTCCTAAAAATGACAGGAAATTTTACCCATGATAATATGCCTTTATCCAGAATAAACAAAGGAAGAAAAACTTTAAAGAAAATAAATTACTTCTTATAGTGTTGACTAAATATCTATTACAAAAGAAGACATGCAGATTTTAAAAAGAAAAGTTGTCTCAAGATTTCTTAGGTAGTTAGAATGTGGAACCAGAATGTCATTCTGTGTATTCACACACATATACTTGAGGATGGCTACACACAATGAATTATGTGGAAAAGCATCTATCTTGTTTCATGTAGTTCCAAAAAATAGATTATTCCACTTAATGTACACTACCTATAATGGCATATATACATATATATGCACATTACACACAAACATGGAAATATTATATGTGATTGTTTATAGGAGACATAAAATGTTATGCTATTATTTTGAACAAAATTTGTTCTGTGATAGGTATCATCCTATTTTTATACATTATATTTATCATTTGTGAGTTTCAAAACTAGAGCTTTGGAAATTATGATTTATAGCATTTGCATCAATTCCTGCCATCCTTAAGGAATATGTGCTATAAATGCTACAGCAGTTAAGGAAGAAACCCAGAGCCAAGAGTTCAATCTCCCAAGTATAAGAAGGGTAAAAATCATAATAAAATGATAGACTGTATGTTTGTATAATTTACATGCTTTTTGTCAAAACATAATAAAATTACTACCTCTGTTAAGGTTTATATTGTTCTTATAAGACACCATAACCAAAATCAACTTTCAGAAGAAAGGGTTATTTCACATTACAATTATCAGGTCAAATGCACTCATGAAGAAAAGTCAGGGCAGGTAAACATGGGAGGAAGCAGGAAGCAAGCAGGAACTGAACCTGAATTCATGGAGAAACACTGCTTCTTGGCTTTCAGGTCATAGTTTCCTCAGCCTGTTTTCTTATACAACTCAGGACCACTTGCCTAGGGAGTACTGCTTCCTGTGGGATGAACTCACCCATATCAAATTCTAACTCCAGAAAGAGTATTCTTTCATCTTGTTCAATGCTATGTCCACTGCAATCAGCATTATTTCCCCCAACTTTCCCTATTGACTATGTTTAAACACCACGAATCTGAGACACGTGACATCTCCCTGTGCCTCATGTGCCACAACTTCTACTCATCTTCTTACACACACCCAGAAAATTCCAAATTAATGTGGAGTCGTTCCCTGGACTCTAGCAGGAAATAAATTCTTTACATGCCGTAGAAATATCTTCCTTTTAAAACACAAACTTGGTAATTTTACCGTTGTTCTTCCAGTCTTTTCCTATGTGTGTTCCGTTTTAGTGTGAGACACTTGACCAGAAACTTTGACAGATATCAGGAAGGGAAGAACTGGAATTTTTACCACAGTTTACTCCTCCATTCTTCAGTAAATAGTTATTGAAGAGGAGGTCTCTCCCCTCTCTGTGTATCAGAATACAACATCTCTTTTGCTTGAAAAGCAAATGAGAATCAGCTGGTAGGATGGAAGTCATGATTTGGGGGCAGTTGGAATTTCAGATGAACATTTGACATATATTGCCTTAGTAGCCCACTACATCCCATCAGCTTAATGCTACGTGTTTCTCAAGAGCTTTAAACCTTTGGCCAGATGCTTTCCTAATTCGTTACAGCTCATTATATTAGTTAATGTCATTGTCGATGTGCAAAAATATTTTATAAGAATCAGCTCAAGGAACAAAGTCTTGTTTCAGCTATGGATTGAAAGTACAGCCTACCATAATGAGAGAAACATAGGATCAAGATTGTAAGACACAGGGTCACTTACATCTGCACTCAGAAGAGAGCAATATTTTTCATACTTTCTTTTTTATGAAGTCTGGGACACCAGCCAAGGGGATGGTGTCATGCACATTCAGTATGACTTATCTCTCTTCTGTTAAGACTTTTCTATAAAGAACTTAGTAAAAAAAAAAACACAGGGGTATTTCTGTAGTAACTGTGAATAACATGGATGATTACCCACAGCATCTAGCTATATGATGTCTTGCAGAGGGCCTTTGGTTATTACTCTGATTATCATGTTTCTTTCATTATTATAAAAACATTATAGAACAGAACACCTTACCAGGAAAACCTGAGTCAATACTGTCATTCATATTTGGCTTACAACACACTATTGTATTCCCTTTCAAGTATGAGCTGTATTTTGTGTCAAAGATTATATTAATTGCACTCAATACAAAAAATATTTAATCCAAAACTGATTTCAGTGGTGAGTTGGTTTTTTTCTTTCCAACCCACTACCATTTCCAAATGCTAAGCCTGTATCCAGACTATGTGTATTACTCACTGTTCCTTTCCTACTTAAGTCTCTTTCTTTTTACTTCCCTCTCCCCAACCCATGACTCTTTACAAACTCACAAGCCTGACTCCACCACACCGCCCAACTCACCTCGGAAAAGTGCCTTGAGAACTTTGGTAATGATTCTTAATGAAGTCTCTTTCCATTTTACATACCCTTACAAAAGGACGCATTATTAATATAATCTTCTCTGACATGAGACAATAATCTTCGAAGTACACAATGATCTACTTCTGTCAAAGTAGAAAGCTGGTGACCCTGAGAGTGTAAGGTTTGTAGGTCAAGCCCAACTAGGCCATAAGGATTCCCTTTCACTAAATGACCCTGCTCAAAGAACAGAAATGGGATATTTTCACAAAAACATATCAACAGACTAGGAATTTTCAACTTGGAAATTAAAAATAAATGATAGCTTATTTTCTGCATATGTAAATTGATAAGCTGATTTTTAATTTTTTGTATGACTGAAAAGGCAAAAATCATCATAGGAACCTTAAGGAAATACACAGAAGACTCTATAAAACATAAGGCTGAAAAAATGGAAACAATTAAATGTTCATATATTATTAACTGATTTCTATCAAAGATAACATTTATTTCACTAGAAAAAGAATATTATTTTTATAACATCTTGAGTATAATGACTAGATATATTAAAATTACTGACTTAATATACATATGAAGATATGTAAGAACAACTACAAGTTTTATCCTGAAAATTTTAACTATTCAGACATTTATGTGTACTAAGAAATTATATTTTTAGAATTTTATTTAATTTTAATTTTAATTTTTTTATTAATTTATTCTTGTTACATCTCAATGGTTATCCCATCCCTTGTATCCTCCCATTCTTCCCTCCCTCCCATTTTCCCCTTATTCCCCTCCCCTACGACTGTTCTTGAGGGGGATTTCCTCCCCCTGTATATGCTCATAGGGTATCAAGTCTCTTCTTGTTAATCTGCTATCCTTCCTCTGAGTGCCACCAGGTCTCACCCTGGAGCTATCTTAGAAAACTGGGAATAGGGCTTCCTCAAGACCCAGCTATTCCACTCCTTGGTGTATACCCAGAAGATGCTCCAGCACACAACAAGAAAATTTGCTCAACCATATTCATAGCAGCCTTATTCATAATAGCCAGGACATGGAAACAGCCTAAGTGTCCCTCAGTAGAAGAATGGATAAAGAAACTGTGGTACATATACACTATGGAATACTACTCAGCTATTTTTAGAATTTAATGCTAATATTAATAAAAATATCTTACGACAACCAAAGGAAATAATGTATGTGAAACTTTTGAGAACCGTATAATTTCAGATACTTAAAATATAATAAACCTTAGATATATAGAATATATCTCTCTTGGTTTGTAAAAGATTAGAACCTTGTTACCTGAGTCACATAGAATATAGAAGGCATGTATGATGAATTTCTTCTTATGTTTGATATTCTATTATTTCTTCTTAGTGCCAAGTTTTTCAGAATTATTCAATCTCATGTATTCGCAGACTCATGCCATCTGAAGACACTTCCCTACAAAGTTGGGAAATTATGAATCATTGGTCACCTGTGCTTCCATACATTCAAAACTATGGTCTGATGACTGCTATACAACATATCTAAGAGATTAAGAGATTTTCCCCCAACAAAACATTAAATCCCTTTTGATAACCAGTATTTCAGGGATATGAGACAGGATAATTTTACTCTTAATTAATAGAAGGCAGGTATATAATGAAACTTTTGGTAGTAGACACAGAAAAATCCTAGACCAAAATACACAAAACCTTCCCCCTAATATTAGTGACACCAAGGTTCACCAACTATTGCCTGTACTGAATGCTTTCACTAAACATTTCTCAGTGAAGCTCTGAAATGTCACACTGTACTGATGGTCTTGATTCCTAGGTTGTAATCCTTAGAAAAATCAGGGGATGCCACAGGCTTTATGCCATATGTTTCCTGACAAAATCTTGCCTCTCTACTTCTTTTAATTCCCTGGATGCTAATTAACCTTTACAAATACAAGTTAATGCAAATATGTGCTAATTGAATATTTTTCCTATGTTCCATGCTCAATACTCAGATGTTATCACTTCTAGAATGTAAATATACCAAAATAAATATGATTAAGGACATAAAAATCTTTTATCAAAAAAAAAAAGTGTACCCAGGTATCAACTCACTAATGTGCCCAAGTATCCAGCGATTCCTACCCAATTTACCACCCTGTTCTAATCCAGAGAATAAAGGAAAGGGAACAGGGGCAGACAAGATTTTTTAAGGCTAGAAATTTTGTTCTTTTCAGTTTCTGAACAGTATTCAGTGTTATATACTGTGAACTCAAGACATTTGAAAAGATCACCACATAAAGAAAAAATAGTTACACCTGTCAGGTATTTCCTTACTTGTGAGATACACAAGTGACAAAGGCAACTTGAAGAAGGGGATTTATCCCAGATCACAGGTCAAAATGCTGTGTATTATGGTGTGGATTGAGGAAGCAGAGAGAGGCAGGCAAGGAGGGAGGGTGGAAGGCAGAGAACGAGAGAGAGAGAGAGAGAGAGAGAGAGAGAGAGAGAGTGTTCAGAAGCTTATAGCAACTGCTCACATTGCATCCAAAATCAAGAAGCAGACTACTGCATGGATGCCACTGCTCAGTTTATTTTCTGCATGTATTATAGTACAGGCTTCCAGCTAGCACACAGTAATAGCCATAGTGGGTGGGTCACTTCACCACAATTAATTTAATCAAGGTAATTCTCCACAGGTATACCCAGAAGCCGTTCTCAAAGGTGATTCCACATTCTTTCAAGTTCATACAACATTCACATAATCACAATAAAATTAAACAATCCAATATAAGTTCCTAGTAGGAGAATGATGCATGCTCTTGCACAAAACTGATTTTTTCCAATTACATTAATATTCCTTTCTTTATGCAGTTCTCTAACACAATATATTACAAATTATAGGGAATTTTAGCGATGTTTAACATAAATCTAGTAAATGAGACAGTTGTACAAAACACTTTTATTTTTACCACTTCATGAAATCCTGGAAATATTTATATGAAAAAATGTGTACTTCAATATAATGAAACACAAAATAAAGAAAACATAATTTGCTTTGGGAAAAAAATTCCAAATTAATCTTGAACTTTTATAATTGCTTGGTTTAGAAAATAAACAAAACAAAATAAAATAAAATAAAATCTTACAATAGAGAGTAAGTATATCAGCACAAATTAGCGAGAGAAGACAGTCTCCCTTCACCAAAGGAGTCATCAATTATCTTGTCCATCTAGTTACCTGGAAACTGAAATTATTGGCAAGAGTGATATGTGTATATCATGAAAGATCTCAAGAGTTTCACAAGTTGGTGTGTAGGTCATTTTCCTACTGTGAACATTGGGATCAAGGAATAAATTAATTAAAACAAAAAGGTCCTATTTGCCTCTAAGTTTGAAAACACATTACAAAATAAAAATAGAGTTCTAAGATCTTTTAAGAGCTGTGATTATAACATGAATACACATAGGAAACTAATATTTGGCTAGATAATATAGGGATGTATAATATATTCTCAATTCTCACATTGAAAAAAGAACTAAAAAATTAAGATAAAAACAAATTAAAAAATTAAAAAAATCTCACATTGGTGTCACTTGCAACTAGAAAATTTAACAAGAAAATGAGAACAGAAGGAAAGGATGTTGGATGATAAAAAATATTTCACAGTAAAATAATATCAGTTTGTTTCACCAAAATTCTTCCTAAGGCATACTAATAATCTCTGGGTCAAAGCAGAGAAATTGAAGAAATTCAGTATGACAGAAATATATTGCCAGAAAAAGATCTTGTTTCTTTCTTCACATAAAGATTGAACATGATATCTCAGGCATAGGGCTTATATCAATTCTGCCTCTTCTTCAGAAGAATTCTATTTTGATCAAGGGGCCCAAAGATGACTGGACCTTTATCACCAATGTAGAAATAGTAATGCCGATGGCAGTGGGAAAGTCCTAGGCACTGACTAATACGCTTTGTTGTCAGATAAATTCACAGAGAAGAACACTGCAGGATTATAGAGAAACATAGAATTTCCCTGAGCAGGCACACTGTTTGAGAAAGGTTTACTATTTCACTATATGGGACTCTGAGAAAATGCATTAAACGTGATGTTTTCCTTCTTATTCTTCTAATGATTATGAGAAGTAGTTAGAGTATCCACGCCTCCCTATCAGTACAGAACCAGCTGATGGTGAACAGTTCCACGATTATAGACTACAGAAGCTAGGCAAGGATGAAGATTTATCTATGGGTGTTTTGTTCGTTTGTTTTTTGGTTTTTTCGAAACATGGTTTCTCTATGCTATCTTGGCTGTTCTGGACTCACTTTGTAGACCAGGCTGGCTTCAAACTCGCAGGGATCCACCTGGCTCTGCTTCCTTAGTGCTGGGATTAAAGACGTGTGCCACCACACCTGGCTCCCATGGGTGTTTTGAAGCCTCAAATAGTGCTGTATTTATTTTAGTTATTTCTTGGTGAGTGGGGAGTCCCACTATGTGATATTTATCACTGTAAATTCCTCCAGGTAGAGAAATGTAGCTACATTAGTGTAGAAATAATACAGGAAGTGTTGACCTCTTAATCTAAGAATTAAAAACTCAGCTAGGAATAATTAATGCTAGGAGTTACTAGATTTGCACATATCTGTCATTTAATTTGTTTCTTAGGTTACTAATTCAGTCTGGTACTTCAAACACATACTTTGTCCTCCATGCATAAAGAGTTAGTTCATCTGATTGACCAAGTTTTCAGAGTTATAATCATTTTGGTTAGGCCCATTTTGGGGAACCCATCTTATGGTTTATTTGGCCAATCTTTTTCTAACCAATAACCATCTTTGCAATACTGCTTATCACCTGGCAAGTAGAGAACTGCATAAGAAGTAACAGACCACCTGTTTTGTGTTCACCCCACGAGGAAAGCAAATAGATATTCCATGTGCTAATATAGTAAAAGACTGCAGTTTGTCTATGACACAAACATTCACCTTTACATAAGTTCTAGCTTTACGTATGGTTCATGAACAAAGAAAGTGATTTAAAATCTTCACTATTTATTTGCATCCATCCCTTTTAATACAACTGTTGGCAACTTCTAAGACTGATAATTTCCTTTAGGAGCTTATTTATTACATAGTTGTTTCCCTGGAACAGAATGTGTGAACTTGTTTTGAATCTTACAAGGTTGATGGGGCCCTGGTAACACATTCTAATTTGTTTCCTATATATTGTTCCACTCAGATTGCTTTGCTAATGAGTGCACGTGATTCAATCCAGCTCTTCTGTAGACCATGGGTTAACTATCTTGTGGTTTTAAGAGGAACCTATGTGGGGTTTTACATGTAACAGAAATTTATCAATCTTTCTCTCTCTCTCTCTCTCTCTCTCTCTCTCTCTCTCTCTCTCTCTCTCTCTCTCTCTCTCTGCAAACTGCACTTTTCAGTTTAAGAACATTATTTCAAAATCCAGCTGCTTCTCAAAATAGCTATGTGAGGAAATAAGCACATTTTAAAGAATATGTTCACTGAGACCAAGGGTAATTAAGCAACTCAATCACTTGGAATTAACTTTCCCCATGACAAGCTGACATTAGGTGTAAATGAAAGTTCTAAATAAAATCAGATTCCACCTAATTTTTCATGTAGCAAATTTTAGACAGGGTATTTAAAATTATTACAGTAACATTTCAACACTCTTAAAAGAAGGTCATAATAATATTGTGGGCAAGATCTCATCTGAAGAAGCAATGATGTATGAAAAATTGTTATCACTATTTATATTGTAATAAAAGTATAATGGTGATATTGACATGTAAAGTTATTTCTAATTGACAACATCTTTTTTTTAATTGTGAAAAAAATAGTAATATTTCAAAACAAATATCCCTTTGCAGATAGAAATTATCTGTCAGTGTTGATTTCACATTAAGTACAAGTTATACATGTTTGAATAAATTCTATTAAAAGATACTTTTTGTTTTGTTCTTTGTATGTGGTTGCCAAGAAAACATTAATGATGACAACTACTGCTTTGGACCTATGTGAAGGTATTCTAATTATATGGTACTGGTCCTGATATTTATTGTTCTTTAGATTGTTCCAATTTACTCATTAAATATTTTTATTATAATGCTTTTGTACTATTTCTCTAAGGAAAAAAATCAATTTATCAGAACATTGTGCTTCTGGATTCTCATGGGAGAAGTGCTATTTGTGTACTCTCATCAAAGTGAAAAAAAATGAAACTGTTTATAGTAAATAAAATTCCACTCAGACTGAATTTTAAAATAAATTTGAATTATAAGCAATGTGTTCTTTGTTCAGTGTTGTTTAAAATTAAATGATTGGGAATGTACTTGATGTCGTCAATAAAAGTAAAGGATCTGTATCTGTAAATGTATCCTTTACTTGTCTTATGCACTTGCTGCCTTGGAAGCTTTGCTTCTATCTGCTAATCTAGGCCTAGTCCTGGAAGCTTCCAACCTCTGCACAACTTAACCTAGGCCTAGAATGCTTTCAGCCTCTGAGGCTTACTGCTGAATAAGCTCACCCATTCTAATTTTTTCTGAACTCCAGCTGGCTGGTTGAACTCAGCTCTTCTTGCTCAAACTCCTCTCCAAACATATTTACACTAGTTTCTCTCTGCTTCTGACAGAATTGTTTTGTTCGGCCTCAAACTAATTCTTGCAATATATTCTAATATTCTGGCTCCTTTTCATTTACTGGTTTAGTCTATTTTCATCTGTGTCTAGCCTGTTCTCTCTTCAACATATCTCTGTAAAACTGTCCTGGCACCTCTCTCTCTCTCCCTCTCTCCCTCTCTCCCCTTCTCTCCATAGCACTCTCTCCCTCTCTCTCTCTCTCCCTCCCTCTCCTACCCTCTCCCTCTCTCTCCCTCTCTCTCTCTCTCTCTCTCTCTCTCTCTCTCTCTCTCTCTCTCTCTCTCTTTCTGATGCTCTCTCTGATGCTCTCCCTAAATTGCCCAACTTTCCTCTCTCTTCTCTTGAGGTTGGTCATATCCTATTCTGTCAAATCTTTTCCTGATTTGTCACTTTGTCTGCCTCTCAAGTAGACATCACTTTCTTTCTTTCTTTTTTTAAATTTTTTTTTATTAATTTATTCTTGTTACATCTCAATGGTTATCCCATCCCTTGTATCCTCCCATTCCTCCCTCCCTCCCATTTTCCCCTTACTCCCCTCCCCTATGACTGTTCCTGAGAGGGACTTCCTCCCCCTGTATATGCTCATAGGGTATCAAGTCTCTTCTCGGTGACCTGCTGTCCTTCATCTGAGTGCCACTAGGTCTCCCCCTCCAGGGGACATGGTCAAATGTGAGGCACCCGAGTACGTGAGAAAGTCATATCCCACTCTCCACTCAAGTGTGGAGACTGTTCTGACCATTGGATAGATCTGGGTAGGGATTTAAATAGACATCACTTTCAAACATGTCCGATTCCTTCTACCATCTAACTTTATTTTGTTGTTTGGGATTTATTGTGTGTGCTAAGTGAGTGTCCATATTCTAGCCAGAGTAGCCATGTTTCTGGATTAAAATTCCTCTATACTTATCTGACTATCTGAGTGTTAAGGAGGGGATATATTTGATGCAAACTAGACAAGCTGATCTCCAGTAGATACAAAATATTCAGAGTTCTTATATAGGACTAAAAGAGATAGCTCTATAAGGCATTCGCACATTTAGCACATTGGTGTGATTAAGTTGTTAGCAAGAAAAAGTTTTCAATGCTCATGATGGATTTTATGTTATAATGAGTTTCATCCATTTTCTTATAGCATAATTTTTAGATTCTTTATGGAAGAGAAATTGGAGTGTATAGCTGTATCATAGTTTCATCTTATGTTTCATGTTTTTGTTCACTAATGTTGGATGCATATTTAGATATTGTGAACACCTAAGTAAACATTAACGTGCAAATGTTGCATGGAAATGAAAATGTTGGATTGGTATCCATTAGAACAGTACTGAAGAATGGAAATATCAGGTCATCTGGTAGATTTATTTCATGATTTTAAGATAAATCAATACTTAATTCAACACTGGGCAGATTAACTAATATTCTCACTGAAAAGCTTCTGTAAGGCAAAGGAAACAATCAATAGAACAAAATAATATCCTACAGACTGGGAAAATATGTTCACCAACCCTACATCTGTCAAAGGTCTAATATCCAAATTATATAAAGAACTCAAAAAATTAAACACAAGCCAAATATCCCAATTAAAAAATGGGCTACAGAGCTAAACAGAGAGTTCTCAACAGAAGAATATAGAATGGCTTGAGAAACACTTAAAGAAATGCTCAACATCCCTAGTCATCAGGGAAATGCAAATCAAATGGCTCTGAGATTCCATTTTACACCTATCCGAATGGATAAGATAAAAAATTCAATTGATGGCACCTGCTGGCTAGGATGTGGAGAAGGGGGAACTCTTCTCCATTGCTGGTTAGAGTGTAAACATGTATAACCACTTTGGAAATCAATATGGTGCTATCTTAGGAAACTGGGACTACTTCTACCTCAGGACCCAGCCATATCACTTCTTAGCATATATCCTAACGAAGGTCCACCATACAGCAAGGATATTTACTCAATTATGTTCATAGCAGCCTTGTTCATAACAGCAAGAATCTGGAAACAACCTAGATGTCCTTACACTGAAGAATAAGTAAAGAAACTATTGTTCATTTACACAGTGGGATACTATTCAGCTTTCAAAAGCAAAGAAACTTTGTAATTTGCAGGCAAATGGATTGAACTAGAGAAAATCTTCCTGAGTGAGGTAGCTCAGACCCAAAAAGACACACATGGCATATTCTTACTCATAAGTGGATGTTAGCCACTTAATTCAGGTTAACCACATTATAATACAGAGACTGAAATGCCAACCAATGTCCATGTAGGATGTGGACCTAGACCTTCTTTCTGCTCAGATGTAGTAGATAGGCAGCACAGTCTCCTTGTGGGCCCCACAATATGGGAAGTGGGGGCTACTTCTGACATTGACTCATGACTCCTAATGTGCACTTCTCCTGGTAGTGTGGCCTTTACAGGCCACAGAGGAAGAGGTTACAGGTCATACAGAGGACACTGGGTAAGCTGAGGTCAGATGTTAGGGGAGGAGGGCTCCCCTTTCTAAGCAATAGGGAAGGGAGGGAAAGGGGATGAGGGAGGGGACAGAATTAGGAGGTGATGAAAGGGAGATGGGGAATTAGGAGGTAGTAAGGGAGGGGGCTGCAACTGGGATGTTAGGAATTCAAACTGCAGAACAGGCAGGTAGCTAATATTGCTAATCCCACTACATGAGAATAGCTCTGAGACTGGCTGAGATACGAAGGACTATGCACACACAAAGCTCCATGTTGGCCATAGAGTCTCTGCGACTTATAACTAGAGGCCATTCTTAATATGGCATGAAGGAAGATTTGCACAGAACAAGCCTTAATTGCTCTGTGCATCCTGACACCTCAAGCAATTATAATGTTAGAACTATATAATGATTGTGAGAAATTATGTTTTCAGAACAAAAGAACTGGACACTGATGCTGGATCAGACCTGACAGCATTCATTCCTCTCAGCTGCTGGACACTGACACTCTGCGTTCTCCATTTTCCAGCCCCAGATGCTTCAGTTGCTCTTACCCATCAGAACAGAACAGTTTCCAGGACAGTATTGTAGAAAACTTCTGATCTTAGTTGGTCCAGCATTTCAGACTGTCCCACACAGGACTCCTATTACCCCTGGAACTTCTCAACATTTAGAAAATTAACCAGAAATGCTATCCCTGGCTTGCTTAACCATTTTCCCCAATTAGGGGAGGGCTTTAAAGGTGTTATTCTCCCTATATCAGCCTGCAGAAACCTTAAGAGAATGAAGTCCCATTTCTTTAAGGGTGTTGGGTAAGTTTCTGTTTGCTCTTTTCATCTATAGATGCTTATTTTCATCGGGAGTTGGTTATAAGTTATTATTGGTCTTATACAAAGAGAAAACTAGGTTAGACTCAGAGACATCTCTCTTTTCCTTTATTTATTCTGTAGGTAAGGAAATAGGAGCTGAAAAGAAATAAAGGGGGTACAGCAATATAGAGGGAGGATAGAACAAAAGGTACATTATTGAATCTACTCCTCAACTCAAGGCTTTAATAGTTACTTACAAATAAGGTTATTTTTAATTCATTGGTAAAGAATTTTATATATTGAGGCAAATAATGGTCATGTCTAATACCAGTCTAATTTTATTACAAGAATCTATCCCTCATCTAATAGACATGATTCTATATATATATATGAGGTAAAATAGTTAAATAATGTCTTCAAAAGCCTCAGAGACCTACAGAATATGGCATTTAAAGATGCTTTTATTACTCTAAAGATTCCTTGGAAACAACACAAGCTAACTCCTGGCAACACCCAGCCTGTCTCAAAGAGGATGATGAGCTGGTTTCAAATGTGGCAAATAAGCCACTAGGCAAAATGTCCTCATTTCTGCCACAGACAGAATTCTGCCTAAAAATGGGCAAGCTTAGATGCAGACAGAGATGATGGCTGAACTCTGCCAATACAGGTTAGGCACATCCTCAATAGTTCCTGCCTCACAAATTTGTCTGCCAGATATATTGAGCTAGAAGGCCGAAGATGATGCTCCAATGTTATATAGAGTGTTCGATGACTGTTCGAGCAGCAAACTGTCTCTGTCATTTTTTTTTTTTCATTTTGGAAGCTGCTAACCTGCACTTCTGGTTCACTCATGTATTTAAGTTTTACTCCTTCTCAAGTCTCTGATGGGGTTGAAGACTAAATTGTTTAGTCTTACAACTAAGCTTAGTTGGTTAGGGGTTAAAACGTTTTTACATCAAGATAGATGTTTTAAGTTAATAGAGATGAGATATGATAAGTATTGACTTTAATTCAGGAATTTAGATCCAACAACATAGGAAAGAGGTTGACTTCAAGTTTGTCAAATACAAATAGCCAAATCACTATGACTGTAACATTTATATAATTCCTGATTGTCTCATGGTTCTTCCTGCTGTGTGTAGTTTATTTTATTCATGTGTAATAATATAAATGTATATGTTAAAAAAATAATAAAAAATCCTATGCACAACAGAAGAACCAAAGGAAGACACTCTATAAATGGAAGAAAATGTATTTCATCTATACATCTTAAAAATAATTAATTCTAGAACATATAAAAATACTAATAATAATCTGAACAGGCCAAAGAGTAAATTAGTTGGTTAAATGAACTATGAAACATCATCAAATGATTAAATGTAAAGACAATAAAAAGAAAATATGTTTAATATCATTATACATCAAAAAATGCAACTAAGACTATAAATCTATTGGGGATTTTTTGTATTGAATATTAAGCTATAACATAACTTTGTTTTAAAAGCAAATTATTTAATTTTTAATTATTGAGATTTTATAATTAGTTTATTTAGAATCATATTAAAAATTACTTTACAAGCAATTTCTCACTGCTAACACCCAAAGCTTACTTAATCTTAAGGCTGAAGTGACTCCTCACAAAGTACTGAAATGAATATGACTTGATTTGAGTAGAATAGCCTTACAACTTACTGTTGTGAAGATACTAGAATTTAAAGGCTAAGTCTACAGAGGCAAAATGTAACTGAATTAGGGCCAAGGAGTTTGTTGATAATGAAGCCATTGCCTGTAGGTAGAGGCTTGCTTGCTTGACTCAGAACTTTCTTAGTGTCTTAGATTATGGCATCCTGATGCCTACTTTTCTTGTGTACCTTGGAGGAGTTTCAGTTTAAACAGATGAATATGTCTATACATATTTAATTCAATATTGTA
>OU015749.1:49831850-49845917 GCA_907169655.1 Acomys percivali
TGTGTGTGTGTGTGTGTGTGTGTGTGTGTGTGTGTGTGTGTGATCCATCTGGAATAAAGACATACCTTTGGTATACACCTTTCATCACAAACAATGAAGATAAACCTAATTTGTGGAAGGATGTACCCATGTTTGAAAGTGATGTCAAATCAGAGAAATATTTGACACAATAAGATTGTTCATCTCTTGTGAGAAGAGAAAGAAAAGAAAGAACTTGGAGAGAACAGTACAAAGAGAAATATGAGGCAATTTTACCAGGACAATTTTACTGAGACAGGTTGAAAAGAGGACAACGTAAACACAGGTAAAGACAGAGCCCATCAGAGAATGAGAAGCATCCAGAAGATTAGGACACATTGCTAGATTTATTTTGAGGCCAAGCAGAACAATTCATTTGGAATCAGAGAGAAGCCAGTCTGAATCAGTCAACTTGGAGAGAAATTTGTGCCAGAACAACTGAGTTGAACCAGCCAGCCAAAGTTCAGAGTTTAGAAAGAACTAGTAACAGTGAGCATATTCAATAGTAAATCTTGAAGGCTGAAAATATTCAAGGCCTACATAATACTGTACAGAGGCTTGACATATCCAGGACTAGACCTGGATTAACTGATGGAGGCAGTAAGCCTCCCAGACAATAATTACATCAGGTGAAAAAAAGGTACAATTACAACTTGCTCTGAGTTTTACAGCGAAAGTTAAGCGAGAACACGCTAGACACAGGTGAAGACAGAATGAGTCAGAGAATGAGAAGGAACCATTAGATAAGAACACATTGCCAAACAGTTCAGTCAGAAACTGAGAAGCCAGATTGAGTCAGTCAGCTTGGACATGAGCTTGAGGCAGAGTTGAAGTAGCCAGCCAGAGTTCTATAAGAACTAAAAAGGGTGAACTTATTCAGAAGTAAGGGTTGAAAACATTTTAGGACTAGATTTGATTTTACAGAGGCTAGAAGCTTTCATGCCTGGGCCTAGAGATAGATAAAACGAAGAAGGAAATGTTCTGGGCTCAGCCTAAGCCTTGTATTCCCAGCCTATATTCAGCTCTCATTTTATTTCATCCCGTCATCTGGGGAAATAACACTATATATTCATTGTTGCCCTAATTCACAAACATATCTTATATAATTATTTAATTATAGCTTTTTTTCTAGTATTAAATACAATGTCACATATTATACAAGGACTTAACAACTAAGTTATTGCTGAAACCAATTATTTACTTGTTAGAATATTTAGTTATCGCGTCATAGACATAGCCTCACTAAGTTTCCCAAACATTGAATTCCTTCTGTATTTCATAAATATCTTGAATTTGTGGAATTTAAAATCCTAAAGGCCACTTAAGTCAAAAGATTAATTCTAGTATTTTACCAGGATCCTGACAAAGTCTTGTCTTGGTTTTTCTGTTAGGTTATTTTAAAATGACGTTACTTTGTGATTCTCAGAATTGTGAGCTAATATTTGTGGGCTGCAGAGAAACAGCTTGGAGAGAATAAACTCAGAATCAGGTAACTTTTCTGCTCAAGAGATTGGGCTTACCCAACTCCTTATCTACATATCACAACTTGAGTTTATCTCGATATATATTCCAGGAGTTATACTAGCATATCTCTTTGAGGATGGCAGTCTCTAGAATTTGAACTGAGTTTTACTTTTGACCATTTTTTCTTAGTCTTTTAGTCTCAGATTGGACCATATTCCTGGTCTCCAGGATTGAAGCCTGGAGATGACCTGTTAAAAATATAACATTACTATATTTGTGTGAGCAATTATTTACTTAATTATTTTTCATGTGTCTAAATACTTCACACTTTCTGGAGAAGATAATACATAGATTGCTTTTGTTTATTTATTCACATATAAAATAATTAAATAGTGAAATTAATGTCTCTTGTAACAAGTACTACAAATATGTTATAGTTGTGGATGATCTACTTTACTGAAATATAATATTCTGAAGTTTTTCTGTAGTGTGTTACAGGATTTCTCTATAGGATGAAAAAATATTCCTTTTACGCATATACAGAAGTATATGCATATGCACATACATAATGCATTTTCTTCATACAATACTGTATTGACAGATTTTGGGGTGAATATAAAACTGAGTATTATAAATAGATGAACAGTGTATAGACAGCAGTCAAACTCTTAGAAAAAAGAGAATATATCAGGGTTGGCGAAATAGCTCTGTGGTTAAAAGCACTCACTAGCTGCTCTTTTAGACATCCTGAGTTCAATTCCCAGCAACCACATAGTGGCTCACAACTATCTACACTGAGATCTGATGCCCTCTTCCAGCTTGCAGGAGTATTTGAATACAGAGCACTCATATTTTTTAAAAGACAGTATAAAAGACAGAGAGGAGAGCAGTAAGAGAGGAGAGGGGACAGAGGAGAGAGAGAGAGAGAAGGAGAGAGAGAGGGGAATATGAATAGATTATGGGGGTTAAAGAAACTGCTAGCTTTTAACAGTATTGGTTGGTCTTCTTGAGGAGTTCAGTTTAATTCCCAGCACTGATACGGGAGCTTACAACGTATTTTTTTGCAACTTCAATTCCAAAAAATCTGGACATATGTGCAGATATAAATGCAGGTAAAATTTTATACACATAAAATATAAATGGATAGATGATAGACAGACAGATAGATAGATAGATAGATAGATAGATAGAAAAACAAACAAATAAATAAATAAATAAATAAATACCAAATAAGGAGATAGCCATTTCCAAAGCTAGGAAACTTGGAATAAAATTAAATTGATGCCATAAGATCAGAGAGTTACAGTTTCTTAGCCTTCTGTATGCATGGATTCTAGTGCTATATTAAGTGGCAGGTGAATTAGGTTACCATTACTAATCTGTACTGTTATATCCATTTAAGAAAGAGAATTTTATTTATGTGACTTTCCCAAATAAATGTAAAATTAAAAGTCATTTACTGTTCTATAGTATCTTTACATTAAAATCTAAAGACATTTTCCTAAGTATAGCTGAGATTGAGATTGATGCTCCCACCTATGACAATCTAATTCAAATGCAGTGAGTTCTTATTTTTTTAGCTAATGGAGTGTAGGATCAAAATCTGACAGTGAGGTAGTACTCAGGAAGGAGAGCTTTTGACACACCCAGCAGCTTAGGCAGGTTTTTCTTGTTCTCAGTGAAAAGCTTTAAATTTTCCTTTATCTTTGCAGTAATATACTGACAACATAAAAGGATGAGTTCCATAGTGATTAATTACGCTGCAGCCACTGAAGTAGAGACATATTGATGCGAGCATTGTCTAAGTAACTGAGGACCCACAGTGTGCTTGCACCCTATTTTTCATTTGTTTTTATTAGAAAGCTCTGGTATAACAACTTAAACATGTCAAAACAGTTTGTAGTTTTGTGGTCCTCATACATTAGCTCATATCAAATAGCTTGGCAAGGAATTTTGTTTTCCACAGAAGAGAAAGGATTCCTAAATTATTGATATATTGAAGAAATTAAATCAGATTATTTATATATAGACTCATTCAGAAAAATACCATGACAAAAGAAATTCTAAAACATTATAACTTATTAATGAATTTTTTCCACATTAAGGAAAATTAAATAACAAATAAAAGTTTTACTCATAGTATCATGCCAATCACATGTTCACATTAGTTTACAATTACATTAGACAAATTATCAATTATTTCTTTGATCTGGACTCTCTTCAAAGTTCAAAATATTTTGAGTAAATGAAAATTAGCATGTAAAACCAAGTAAGAAGACATGGCAGAGATGAATTCATCTCTGATGACAGATGATGAGAAAATTAAGAGGAACTCTGTTAAATCTTATTCAGTCAGATTCTGGCACCTACTCTAATGGAAAGTTGGCTAGATAGAGTAAGATTGAAAGGAAGGTCTACTAATACACAGCTCAGCAGTGGTGGGGATCTTAACACTGAAGGAACTTTATACCATTCTTGTATTTAATGAGAGAAATATCTCACTACCAGATCAAATGATAGGAAACAGTGACATCCAAAGTTAGGCGAGCTAAAAATGATGGTAGTTCACAAGAAACGAAGTCAGTAGCTCCTATGTATACTCTCAATTATAAAATCTCATGTACTGAATGCAAGCATAAGCCAGAGTAAAGAACAAATGCTTTTGGTATCAAGACGTAGACCAGAGCAAGACGAATATAACCCCATCCAAAGAGTAGATATTAGTACCCAATATGCTATTACAGTACATAACTAGTATATGAAAGCATGCTAAGTAATAAAAATTTGAAGTAAATACATCTTCTTGAAATGTAGAATATCTAACAAAAACATAAGAAGCCAGTTGGACAATTATATTCCTATGTCTTTACAGTCTCTAAGTGATAATTTGGATTAAACATTCCATTTTCATTTCTAAAAGAATAGAACACATGCTATGTAAATTAAAGCATAACTGTGTCATTGAGAAAGACAAGAGCAGACAATATTTTTAGTGTTAATCACTGTGTCTGTAATATTGTATTATTTCAACCGTCGCACTGCACTGGTCAATGAAATGAGTTAAACTGTCATTTTCACATTTTTTTGTATAAGAAGGGCAACTGTATGTTTTTGTTATGAAAATATATATTACAAGATTAAGTTACAGATTTTTGAAATAAACATCCTTCAGTTATTTATGATTTTACTTTGTGGACTATATCATATTTTAAAGTTATGTATATTTTAATACATATGATACAAGCATTTGAAATAAATATTCTTAAATTAATTTACAATCTTTTTTTTAATTTATTTATTAATTTATTCACATTACATCTCAATTGTTAGCCCATCCCTTGTATCCTCCCCTTCCTTCCTCCCTCCCGTTTCCCCCTCTACTCCCTTCCCCTATGTCTGTGACTGAGGGGGACCTCCTCCCCCTGTATATGCTCCTAGGGTATCAAGTCTCTTCTTGGTGACTTATTATCTTTCCTCTGAGTGCCACCAGGCCTCCCCATCCAAGGGACATGGTCCGATATGGGGCACCAGAGTTTGTGTGAAAGTCAGATCCCCTTCTCCACTTAACGGTGGAGAATGTCCTGTCCATCGGCTAGACTGGGTAGGGGTTCGAAGTTTACTGCTATATTTTCCTTGGCTGGTTCCATAGTTTAAGGAGGACTAGAGGGCCCAGACCCGCCTGTATTTTTCCAGGACCCACTGGATCCCTCTATTTCCTCATCAAATGGTGGAGAAACACTTAAAGAAATGCTCGACCTCCTTAGTCATCAGAGAAATGCAAATCAAAACGACACTGAGATTCCATCTTACACCCATCAGAATGGCTAAGATCAATAATTCAACTGACACCACATGCTGGCGAGGATGTGGAGAGAGAGGAACACTCCTTCATTGCTGGTGGGAATGCAAACTAGTACAACCACTTTGGAAATCTATCTGGCGCTTTCTCAGAAAAATGGGAATAGGGCTTCCTCAAGACCCAGCTATTCCACTCCTTGGAATATACCCAGAAGATGCACCAGCACACAACAGGGACATATGCTCAACCATGTTCATAGCTGCCTTATTCATAATAGCCAGAACATGGAAACAACCTACGTGTCCATCAGTAGAAGAATGGATAAAGAAACTGTGGTATATTTACACTATGGAATACTACTCAGCTATTAAAAACAAGGAATTTCCGAAATTTGTGGACAAATGGATCGATCTAGAAATTATCATAATGAGTGAGTTCACCCAGAAGCAAAAAGAGTCAAATGGTATATACTCACTTATATCGAGACACTAGGCCAAGGGGTACGCCCCCATGATAAACTTTACCTACCAAGAAAGTGGGTCAGAGGGGAGAAAATCCTATTGAGACTTTAGGGGTAATTTACAATCTTAAGTTATTTTATAATTTTCACTTTAAGGACATATACATTTAAATTATTATTTTTTTAATTAATTTATTCTTGTTACATCTCAATGGTTATCCCATCCCTTGTATCCTCCAATTCTTCCCTCCCTCCCATTTTCACCTTATTTCCCCCCCCTATGACTGTTCCTGAGGGGGATTACCTCCCCCTGTATATGCTCATAGGGTATCAAGTCTCTTCTTGTTAACCTGCTGTCCTTCCTCTGAGTGCCACCAGGTCTCCCCCTCCAGGAGACATGGTCAAATGTGAGGCACCAGAGAATGTGAAAAAGTCATATCCCACTCTCCACTCAAGAGTGGAGACTGTTCTGACCATTGGCTAGATCTGGGTAGGGGTTTAAAGTTTACTGCCTGTATTTTCCTTGGCTGGTGCCTTAGTTTGAGCGGGACCCCTTGGCCCAAATCTGCCTATCATAATGTTCTACTTGTAAGTTTCTAGGACCCTCTGGATCCTTCTATTTTGCTATTCTCACATGGTTCTCTCATCTAGAGTCCCAATAGGATGTCCTCCCTCTGTCCCAGTTTCCTGGTAAGTGAAGGCTTTCGTGGGACATGCCCCTTGGGCTAGTGTGCAGATATAAGTGAGTATATACCATTTGAGTCTTTCTGCTTCTGGGTTAACTCACTCATTATGATCATTTCTAGCTCAATCCATTTTGGAAAGACAGGAACACTCCTTCATTGCTGGTGGGAATGCAAACTAGTACAGCCACTTTGGAAATCTATCTGGTGCTATCTCAGAAGACTGGGAATAGGGCTTCCTCAAGACCCAGCTATTCCACTCCTTGGAATATACCCAGAAGATGCTCCAGCACACAACAAGAAAATTTGCTCAACCATGTTCATAGCAGCCTTATTCATAATAGCGAGATCATGGAAACAGCCTAAATGTCCCTCAGTAGAAGAATGAATAAAGAAACTGTGGTACATATACACTATGGAATACTACACAGCTATTAAAAACATTTAAATTATTTATATGTTGATATTTAACTCAATTATCTTTATAAACTACATATTTATAAAAATATTTTTTAAAAAAGAAATAATCTCAAAACAAACATAGAACAATGGTTTGGGTTTTTTTTTTTGTTGTTGTTGTTGTTTGTTTGTTTGCATTTCAGTCCCGTGTCATTTACTATGCCAAAATAATTTTTACAAAATACACATTTTTATACTACAGGTCTGTATAGTATATAACTTTCTAATATAATGAGTTGCATAATACAAAATGCAATTTTGAGTGAGTTATCTAAAATACATCAAAAGATAGTTATTAACAGCAAAGAAGAAAAATAAAACTTCAAACTGATACAAGAATCTACTGAAACTTCAAAAAGTAGCATTATAAGTTAAATGGCAATTTATGCTGGATGTCAGTCACTTTATGACTCTGAAAATGATGGGTAATGTCTCTATAACCTATTGGAAATATATCAATATCTGCACATTTTTGTTAAAAGCACTGGAATGAAAAGAAACTTAAATCAATTTCTTGCTACTGTCATTTATAAAATCTTGAGTCACTGCAGGTAGGGAACACTTTGACCAGCGAGAGAAGTAAAGCTATCTTTTGTATTCGTTTTTGATATTTTCACAGTTCATAAGTTAATATTTTTCTTTTACACAGTTATTATAAAACTTCTTGACAAAAAATGACAAATCTACCTCCCATCCCACTGCACTTGATGTAAACTAAATTATAAAATAATGATTCTTAAACAGTAGTATTTTGTAAAAGAAAAAAAGACTATGATATATTGCCTAACTTATAGAAACATATATAAGTATATTAAGAAAAACAAAGTGAAAATATATTAGGAATATAAAATTAACAAATACTAAATACTGTTGCAGTGTCAACATGGCCAATTTATATTGAAGCCTGAGCTATGGTAGTGAGTACAGCTTAATATACACTGCTCAGTATAGTGATTGCACAGTTTCATCAGTTGTGGTTTCATACTCTCAGCAACCAGAACTGACATTTGCATGCAACTGTCTAGTACATCTGGTGCCTCCTGCAGCCTTAGATGTTCATGGAGAAGCCATCCTCTCTCTGCAGTGATCTGCTGCGGTTTTGAGTCAATAAAGCAGCCTGTTTCCTGCTTTGCCTCAGCTAAGTGGACACCTCAGAAGCCTTGCTGTGTTTTTGAAATCTTACATATATTATATACAAGGAATAAGAATGCCAAAATATGTATCTGTCGTCTACAAATGAATTTAAAAATAAAAATAAAAACTTGTAAATATGGAACACTCCAGCTAATTTATCATTTAGAGACGTAGACCAGGAGATTGGTGCATAGAAACTAAAACTATAATGGGACAATTCTCAAAAACGTATTCCTTTCTTTGCAAATAACTGTTGACAGCCGAATTAAGTTCCCTGGAAATTATTATGAAAAATAATATACCAACATCAGAAATAAATACATGACAATAAATCAGTACCTCTCCTGTCCCGACTGTGGTGTGTGTGTGTGTGTGTTAAAAAGTCCTGAGAGATACCGTGAGAGAATGGGCAGTTATCATATGTAAAGGTTGCCATGGTAATAGAATGTGCAACATGAAACCATAAGGTAGGAAGGACAAAGAGGTGTGGAACACAGAGACACCAGTGAACTAGAACAGGAAATAGTGATGCACATGTATTGAGTTTCTGTGATGACACCCTTCAGTTTGCTCGACTAGTGAAGAAAGAAAGGAAGGAAAGGAGGGAGGAGGGGAGGAAAGAAGAAAGGAAGGAACCAGGGAGGGAGGGAAGGAAGAAAAGAAGGAAGGAAGGAATGGTATATAGGTAAGGGAAAACAGATGAAGGAAAGCCCTAGAATATACCTCAGTTACTAAAGTATTTTCTGCATAAATGCCTTGACCAGAGTTTGGATACCCAAGAGCCACATGAATGTCTGGTCCTGCATCATTATTGCTTGGTGTTATTTCTGGGGAGATGTGAACAAATGCCCATTTGCCCCAGATAGAGAACCCAGGACAGAGCAAAGCAATCCAACGAAGACTTATTCGGTGAACGAATGACTTTGCAGTATTTACTTATGAACGTAGGCATAAGGGATTTGCTATAGGATCACAGATTAGTCAAAATAAATGTCTTAGTAACTAACTTACTTTTGCATTTACCAAAGAACTAATTAATAAAAGGAGAAAGTGTAAGTATAAATTCACTTAGATCCAAAGGTACAATATTTAACAGGAAAAAAAATCAGTATGGGAAATGACTCATGAAAGCTGGTATATTGGGACCTGCATGACTTAAAGTCAACAGTCTCTCCTTCTCAAGATCCCTTACTGTTTATATAACCTCACAGTGAAATAAGCCTGTAATTTGTTATGTTTTAGGGACATCCTAAGACTATCAGGTATTTTAATACAGCCTCCCTTGAAAGCTCTCTGAGTCTTATGGTGCTTTCAGCAGAAATTCCTGAGTCTTAATAAACTTCCCTTGTTTCAGCTCATTGAAAACTGCACAAGAAGCATCTATAGTCCTAACCTTGGGGAGCTGGAGGCCTGAGGACACCTGGAACTTGGTTTAAGTGCCAAAGTTGCAGGATAGATTAGCTCCTGAATTAGTGAGAGACCCAGGCTCCAAAAAAAAAAAAAAGAAAAGAAAAGTTTAGAAACAGCTGATGAAATGACTGATCTTCATGTTCAAATCAAGAAGCAAAGATGATGAGAAGATGAATTACAAAAAAGGAATGAGAGAAAGAAAAGCCAAATTCGATTGCTGAATTACAAAAATGAGATTACCTGAGTAAGTGCTGTCCTAGCATGCATGCTGGCATTGAAGACATAATATTACAGAGCTTCAAGGATTAGAATTCTGTGATTTAAAATAAGAATTCATACCTCAAAGGGTCTTAGTTCCTGCTGATGCCTCAAAACAGCCTTGCCCACTCCTAGCCTAGGACTCTGGCAAATGTGAGAGAAAAAGTACACAGTCCTTTCATTTTTACATCTAATACACAGTAAAATGACATTAATGCCCACACTGATACTCCAGGGCCTTCATCACTGAATTCTCCCATAGTAAGCTCTAATATACTTTGCTTTTAACAGATTTTTAAGGCCTTAGGCAAGTGATTTCAATTCTATATGCCTGAAGGGGTGTTTTTAGGTTGAACTTTTCCAAATCCCCTAATGTTTTGATGGCTGATCTTATTTTTCAAAGCACTCACAAAGTAAAATAACAGCAAAAAGTCACTGCCTAATTTAAAGGAGCCAAGCTCTTCACATATATCAATTAGTAGATTAATTAATTAATTTAGGAAACCTTTAATCCTTTTGTTTGTTAAGAGAGCAGTAAGTCAATCATTGTGTGTTTCGTTGTCTGCATTTTAGCCACATAGCCCCGAGTTAAAATATGAATTGATAGAGACTGGAGAGATTGCTCAGTGGTTAACAGTGCTGACTGCTCTTCTAAAGGACCCGGGTTCAATTCCCAGCACCCACTTGGCAGCTCACAACTGACAGTAACTCCAAGATCTGACACCCTCACACAGACACACATGACAGTAAAACACCATTGAACATAAAATTAAAATTAAGTACAAACTTAATTAATAATGCCCATTATTTTTATTGTAGTTCATTAAGACAAAATAATATGTTCGATAATCTCACCAAAGGCAGGGACCCTCCTCACACTGCCTAAATGAAGAATGTAGCTGTGTAGTTTATGACGTCAAGGAAAGAAACACTGTCTATTACAAAGCAGTTCCAGAGAAGATGACCAGGAGAGGACCTAGGCTGGGAACGTACTTGGTAGTGGTAATAAATCAAAATGATTTTCAATGGTTTAAAGACATGTAAAAAGAATAAATAGAAATTCTTACATGTTAGGGGATAAAAAACTACAAATGCTTCTTAACTATTAGTATGTTGTTAATAATTTAGATGTTAAAAATCTAGAAAAAAATTGTCTTTTATTGAAAATAGATTTTTTCCATACAATATATTCTTAGAGTTTCACCTCTCCTTTCTCTGATAGGATTCCTTGCACATTCTCTCCATTCTGCATCCACATCATCTGTCTCTCCTTAGAAAACCAACAAGCATCTACAGAACAATAATAACATAAGATTTTTAAAAACTCAATCAGAGACAGCTATCACAAAAAAGAAAAGTAGCTAAAGCAAATACATAAGAAATAGAGAAGTCTCAGAAAAACACATATCTGCTCACTTAGGAATTCACAAAAACAAAGACAAGGTACAGAAAAAAAAAAAGAATCTTTAAATAAAGAAATCCCAAGGATACCACTAAGTTCATTTTGTATTGGCTAACTTCTGCTGTGCATGCAGCCTATCCTTAAGAAGAGGTGTGTATACCCCATGAGAAACCAATGAAGAGATTTAACTTTTGATTTACAAATGGGTATCTGCTCGGTACAGCTTCTGGCTTAGAGATGAGGGCCTGTTTCCACCTTTCCTGTCTGTACTGGGACCTCATTTGCTGCAGAACTGTATAGGTTCTGTGCATGCCCCCACTGTCTCTGTGAGTTAGTAGATATTTGGTCATATGGTGTTTGGTAGGCCTTGTTTTCATAGTGTCTTCCTTTCCTTCCACTCCAGCTCTTAATAATTCTCTGCTTCCTTTTTCATAGGAATCCCTGGGTCCTGAGGGGAGGAATTTGATGGAAGCATCAGGTTTAGGATTGACTGTTTCAAACTCTCTGCCTCTCCACACATTGGCAGTGGTTCTCTGTATTTGTTCAAATCTATTGTAAGAGGAAGTTTCTCTGATGATGTCTGAAGAAAGTACTGGTCTATAAGTATAGCAGAATGTTGTTAGGTGTCATTATAGATCTATATTTTTTTCAGCATTTGATTTTCTCCTTAGTCTATGACCTATGTGGTCTCGGTTTTTAGCCCTCCAAGCAGTGTTGGGAATGTGTTCTATCCCATGGATAAAGTCTTGTTCTATCTAATGGAGTAGTTCTTAGGGTCAATCACCAATTGTTTGATAACTCCAGTATACTTAGTGCCACTATGTCACTAGCACATATTGTAGGCTCCATTGTAGATCAAAGAGTTTGTGTGAGTACATGTGCACCTTTCTCCTTTGAGAGTGTGCAGATTACTTTCTCTTACCATAAATACTAGTGAGCAGGCTTGAAGGTACATACCAGCTTAGCTTCTTTGTATTCAATGAATGGTGTAGGTATTGTCTTCAACAACAGAGCCTTACTGTCAGCATTTGGAGGGCAACAAATATCCCGCATAATAGACTGGGTTGTCCGGGGGTTCCCACAGGACACCTTTGACAAAATAGAACATTCAGAATCCAGAAATCAACATCTTTGTAGAGATATTGGATAAAAGGCACATACCTAAGCTCTTTCTTCATACCTAAATACTTTCTGCAGAGTAGCTGGATACAAAGTTAACTAAAAAACAAACAAGCAAACAAAAAACCTTTCTATATGCAAACAGCAACTGAATAGGAGGGGGGGACAATACTTTTCATAATCTCAAAAATATATTGGGGTAAATGAAACAAAACGAATGCAAGACTTTTATCTTAAAATTTTTCAGATATTAAAAATATTGAAAAACATAACAGAAAATGAAATATCTCTTATGCTCATGGATCAAGTGGACTAATATAGTAAATATAGACATTTTATCAAAAAAATCTACAGATTCAATGCAATCTCCATTAACATTCTGTACAAGAGTTTCAATACAGCAACATGGCTGCTCTGATAACAACCAAAGACCTTCTGTATCCAGCTGTAATGCAGATATCACACACACCGTTAATCCCTCTGGATAGAATACAGACACACTGTTACTACACACATTTAACTCCAAGGCTGAATAGGCGTTTTTACTAGAGCGTTTTATAGTCATAGGTTAAAGAGAGAACAAGCTTGACACAAGTAAAGACAAAATGAGCCATAGAATGAGATGGAACCAGAAGATTGCAACAGAATCCTAGTTTGAGGCCAAGCAGAGCAATGCAGTCAGAAGCTGAGAAAAGCCAGTTAGAATGAGGCACCTTGGAGAGGAGTTTGAGGCAGAACAGGTGAGTTGAATCAGCCAGCTGGAGTACCGAAGGAGTTAGAAAGGATTAGTTTATCCAGCAGTGTGTCTCTGAAACTGATAACATTCTAGGCCTAGATTAGATTGTACAGAGGCTAGAAGCTTCCAGGACGAGGCTTAGTCTAGCAGATAGAAGCACTGGGGATGACACTTGAATCTGGAAAATAAAAGATAAGTTTGATAAAATTTTGCACAATTCTTTACAGAACTTTAAAGGATAATTTGAAGCTTCATATAGAAATATTTTTGAAAGCATTCTTAATCCAAGCCACTGTAACAATAGACTGTACACTGAGCTCTAGAAATGATAGGGATTTACCTGGGAAGTACCAGCTAATACATGATGGGAACCCTGACGTTTTTAAGGTTAGATCCCACTTTCAGATCTAGATAATCACTGGTGCCGCAGATAGTACAAATGGACAAGAGGACACATTGCTATTTATGAGTTCTGATATTACTCATATAAACTTCATATTATGGTTTAATAGACATCCAAAAGACACACTTTTATTAGCAAAAATCCAAGTTGAGGGGAAAACCCTCAAATTATATTTGATCAGATAATAATGTGTAATCTACAACATATATGATTCAAGCATAAGATATTGAGATTTTATCAAATAAAAAATTACTCTTACTATTATGAGAAATTAGCAATGATTTTATGCCTATATGTAGCAATTAAAGTATTATTATATTACCTAGGGTATTTTTTAACATACTTTAAAAAGTACAGGTGCTAAAGAAACTGGATTATCTAGATATAAATAGACATAATCCAGAAAGAATCCTAAGACAGTAGGAGTAAAGAATGACTGAATATTTGTTAAGGAAATATATGAAAGTTACAAACAGAAACGGACAATAATTTGATACTTAGAAGTAACTCAGACATTGACATAATTGAAAGATTATTCACTGGCTTAGTTTGCTGATAGATGAAACAAACATAACAGATTAATTTTTAAAAGTTTATACATTTAAAAAATTAAATATGCTGACTTGATATATATATATTCAGGCCATTTCTTTGGTAATGTTTCAAAAAGTTTTGTGTGGAACACATTATTTTTTCAAGAATTTACTTATTAGTTTCCAACA
>OU015749.1:49845927-49861018 GCA_907169655.1 Acomys percivali
GTGTCAGGCATTATGGTGTCAGGCATTATGGTGTCAGGCATTATGGTTTTGGTTATCTTTTACTGGTAATGGTGTTAGACAACTGTTCATGTATCTGCTGTCCATTTTCCTGTCTTATTTGGAAAAGTTTATTTTTTGGTGCTTTGTACAAGTCTAAAGTTTTGCCAAAATGCATTGATGAAAATGATTGTATAAAACTGAAGAGAACATTTTAATGAGGCATTATGTTTCTAGATTTCAAGTTATATTTGATAGCTGTAATGATCATATATGGATCAATGAAACAGAAGAAAAGCATGAACTGCAAGCCCAGATGTGATGACATAAATTTTCAAAGAGATTTTGAACATAAAAGAAGAAAATGTTATCATAAATAAATGATTTTAAGACAACTGTGTGTTTACATGCAAAATAATCAAATATCTTTTATACATAAGCAAAATCAAATCACATTGCACTGAAGATATTAGCCTACATCTATGAGTGGTAGGTGTAATAGAACTGATGAACACATCTCACTTGTGTAGTGAGTTTTGCATGTAACACCCATAACCAGAGATCAACAACAAAATATACAACCCTCTCTCTGAAACTTCATAAAATTGTAAGACTTCTGTCAGTAGAGGTGAGAAATGAAATTAAAAAGCCATAATATTAGTGCAAAATTTCTCTGAAACTAATGGTTTATTTTGTCTATTCATAAAACTCTTACAAACAGACTCATAAGTCAAATAAAACTGAACTCGAAGACAAAAAGCAATGGCCACTAAGAGGTCTGCAGAAAATATTTGCAAAACATCAAGATAGAGAATTAAATTCCTGGGATTTACATTTCTTACACAGAGGCTAATTTCTCAAAAGCTATCTCTGAAAGAGTTGTGATAGTTATTATCAACTTGACAGAATTTATAATCACCTAGGGAAGAGGTTCAGGACATGACTGTGAGGGATTCTATAAATTAAGTGAAATGAGCTGAGAGCATCTTGCGAGAGAGAGAGAGAGAGAGAGAGAGAGAGAGAGAGAGAGAGAGAGAGAGAGAGAAAGAGAGAGAGAGGGAGGGAGGGAGAGATCAAACACAAAAGACCTATGCATTGATCTTTGCTTGTTGGCTAAAAAGAACCGGACCAGTTGCTTCAAGTCCCTGCCACCATGACCTTCAATAATGATAATCTGTGTTGATAAATTGCCAGCCCAAATAAATCCTTCCTCCCTTAAGTTAAATTCTTGCTAGATATTTTGTTACAGTAATAAGGTGAGTAACCAATAAAAGTGTTAAAGCAGAAAGAACTAATTGATAAGAACATAATATGTAGTTCATTATGTAAATTTCAGAAACATATTGAGTTTAATGTTTCTGAATGATATGTGTGCAGGTAATATGAAGGGCAAAACCATCACAGCGGAAAGCTTAGTTGACTATGTGAGACCATTCGTTTCCACAGTGGTGTTAGTGCTACATATATAGGGTGAGATCTAAAATCCTGACACTAGGCATCAGTAGAAGAGGTGACAGAAATATAGATCTCCCCGTTATGAAGATTCACACTGAATAGCCTATAGTCTTATCTGTGCTTCTGTCTTCTCATTTTCCTATGAACAGTTCGCACTACAGATTTAGACAACTGCAATTTAACAAACTTCTTTATCCAGAAAAAAAGAATGACTATCAGTTGATTTGGTGATAAACACATATGCAGGCTTATGTTGAAAGAGCAGATCTACTACTTCCCTTGGCTTACCTCCTAGGTTCCTGGGATTGCACTGTGATTCTTCATTACTTCAATTTTCACTAAATCAAAACAAAATTTCATATCTTTTTAATCAAACATTAAAGATAAATTATTATTTGTTTTAAGCAAGAAATTTTACTTTGAAATGAACGGGATAAAATACCTCTATTTCTTTTAAGAAGTGACAATTCTTAGCAGTGCTAACATAGTCAGTGTAATAACAGATTTACATATGTATAAGAAACCATTATTTCACTAAGGTTATTTAAATAATAGCAACATTCTTGTTCTCTGACAACACAGCTTCCCAAAGTGGTACTGAAAACATTTCAAGTATTAAATAAACAGTTAGCCACTGGTCTAGTGTGGTTTTCTAGATGCTCTTGTCTGGACTGACAGGGTGTACAACATCATCCAGATGGAATTCTGCTGAGAGATCACTAAGAATAATTCAAAGCATTGTTCCCTTTCTTATTACAGTACCATATCTGTGGCCATAATCATATCCAAATCATCTTAATGCCTTACTCACACTGTAGAACAAAACATTTCAAAAACAACTGAGTGCCCAGTAATATCAAATGTTGTATCAAGATGCAAGTATCTAACCAACATAAGACTGGAACCTTTCAGTTCCCAGAAGTGCCCCTCTTCTATGATGAATCAATTTAGAAGCATACGATGGTAAGTACTAATATATGCATCCAACTCATTCTATTTACATATTTTCCAGCTTTGCTAACAGATGATCAAGGGTAAATATCATAGTGAATTTTTTACTTCTTCTCAAAAAAAAAAAAAGACATACATATAAATTTCTAAGCTAAAAGTGAAAATGTCACTGTGCATTTGCAGAAGCTAAATATACCTCCTTCAAAATGTTGCCTCATTATACCCTCAGCTCTTTAAGCAGAACATACTGATTTGAGCTTTCCATTAGAAAATGCTCTAGACACAGTGACTGAGTAAGCATCAAGTCAAACATAGCATCAAATGGGTCACTAGATTCAGAGCACTTTAACCATCCACAATGTTCCCAGCAGTGCTTTCACACTTGAATTTGCTGCAGTTACCACAGTATTTATTACAATCTCCTGCAGTACTGACCTGTTACGGATGAGATGTGTTTAGTTGTTGAATGCACCCCGAATGAATTTTCATGAGAATATATAATTTGCTTTGATACTCACCCTTTTATGAAGTTAATTTTAGAGATTTCAGCTGGTAACAGACTTGAGTATTGGTGACAACTGAAATAGCAGAAAGACTGCCACTGTAAAACTACCGAGTTCCATCTGTTACTTGTGTAGATTACAACAACATCCACTGGCTTTAGCCCTCTTCTACATCTAATTATTTATTAGCACTCTATAGTTTAGTCTCATAGTAATAATGTCACCATGAATACATACTGTATGTTTTATTTATTTATTTTTTACCATACTTGTGTATATGTGTGTGTTTGTAAACCACACAAGGTTTTTGAAGCAAGGCTGATTACTAAATGGTATTTCATTTCTTCACAAAGGATTATGTAATAATGGAGGACAAGGTGAATATTGACAACCTTCCTATCTCTGTATGTACAAGCATTAAGAACAGTCACCATTTTAATTTTCTTATATTGCTATGCAATAAAAACCTTTATCTATGCCAGTAGCCTTATTATTAACAGTGAAGTGACTGCTCTTGTTTTTCAGTTTTCTGGGATTACTTTTCCATATAAGATGAAGAAACCTGTAGTAGGTACTTTCTGTTACTGTGATGAAATATCAGGAACAAAAATGGCTTTTGAATTCAGATTTATTTTTGACTAGCAGTTCTACAGGAAGAGTCCATAATGATTGGAGAGGAATACAAGCAGAAAGCAAGAATGGAAACGTATACATTCATTGTCCACAGGGTTTATTATGTTGAGCTGTATTCTATCCATCCTAAGTCTCCATAATATCAATGGAGCAATGTTGGATTTGTCGATGGATTTTTCTGCAGCTATTTACATTAATGAATCATACGATTTCTAGTTTTGGTGAATTATATGTATCCATCTTACATTTGTTGATTGATTCATCCTTGAAGTACTAGGATGACGTCAGCTTTACCGAGATGTATGATTTTAAAGATGTGACCTTGAATGTTTTTTCAAAGTATTTTATTCATTATGTTTACAGCTCTGTTTATCAAGAACAATTTGTAATTTGGTTTTAGTTGTTGTTTCTTATCAAGTTTAAGTATCAGAGTAATGCTAGTTTTAAAAATGGAAGCATTCATTCATTTTCTATTTCATGGAATTATGTTGGTATCACTAGTGTTAGTTCTTTGAATGACTGATAAAACTCTTCAGTAAACCCATTTGCTCCTGTGAAAACTTAATTGGCACATTTTAATTACTTTCTCAGTCTTATTGTTGGTCATATATTTGCTTAAATTGTTTATCTCATTTTATTTCAAATTTTGAAGTTTATAGGCATCTAGCAATGGATCCATTCCTTTTACATTTTCAAATTTAGTGGAATGTAGGCTTTTAAATTTTGTCCCTATGGTTTTCTGAATCTCCTTAGTATGTTACAGTTTCTTCATTTTATCTCTAATTTCATTAATTTGGGTTTTCTCTTTTAGAGTAATTTGACTAGGCTCTTGTCAATCTTACTTGTCACTTCAAAAATCAATTACTCAATTGATGAATTCTATTCTTTTATTCTTGATTATATTGTTTTCTTTTCTTAATTATTCCTCTCATCTACTTGTGTTGGATTTGTTTTGTTCTTATTTTTCTAATGCTTTATACAGCATTACCAACATTTCATTTTTCATGTTTAATAACCTTTTAATAACACTTTTGGAATTTTATATTGTATAGTTTCATCTAATTCACCATCAGTTTTCTGTTGGTTCATGTCTACCTCCACATACATAAAACAACACACCCATTCCTTCTTTATATTATATAAAACCCATAAATTTCAATTTATGCAAACCAGATACTCTCAAGTGTGGGGGCTTCCTCTGGAGTATGATTGACAAACCATTAAAGTTTTTAATTACACTTCTCTCGGAAGCTATTCAACCTGCTTGTCAATAGGTCCTCAGACAGAGGTGGGACACCATGCCCATCTCTTAATTGCCAGAATTTTGTGCGGCTTAAACTTGATTTAAGTATCTAGGGGTATAAAAACTTGTTTTTATCTAAGCATTCCAAATTTAGGTGAGGAAACACTAATATCCTCATATTTGTTAGAAAGCAATTTTCATAGTCAATTTTATTTTTACATGTCAATGGAGAGAGGTTGTGTTTACATTGTTTTGTATTTTTCTTTAAGACATGATCTTTGGAAAATAGAGATAGTATTAACATTAGAGCCAATTTAAGAAAAAAATTAATGTAAAAAAATACTCCTTTGGGATAATTTCTAGACAGCTCATAACCTTGTGTGGCTGTTTTTGTTGTCATTTCCCGTGTCATATGGTGGTGTTTCTTTCTGTCATTTCCTTCATATGGCTGGATATGATTAGCTGAGACTGACATTCAGGTTGATGAATTTGGAGTTACTATCATTTACAATAAATCACACCTGCAGCACTGAATAAAAACAAAAGACTGGTTATAAGTAATTTCTCTAAACTAACTTAATCAGGAATCTCTACATTCTTTTTCTTTGTATATGTGTTTAAAGAATTTTCTGTTTCGGACTCTCATATATATATTTATAATATATATTTAATATGTAAACCATTCATTGCTTCTCTATGGCAAACTTGACAGACATTAGGTTTGTCAGCCTCCACAATCCTTATCCTTAGATCCTTTCTATGGAGACACCCACCCCCACACACAATCACTTACACACCTCTGTAATAAACACAAACACTGCCATATGTTACGTACTATTTCAATGGACAGTGAACTTCATGAATGAGAAGAAATTCATAAGAACAATGAAGCTGATAAATTCCTGAGACTTAATCAATCTTCTAGATATGGGAACACCATGAAACAACACCTACATGTTTGTGCAGATACCAATATTAAGCCATCTGGTATTGAAGATACAGAAACTCAAAAATATATGAGTATATTTAAGGTTTATGTATTTATACATGATTATTATCATCATTAGTAAGAAGACTAGACTTAATACAAAAAATATTGGCTGAGGAGTTGTTTCTGTAAGAATGATTGTTAATAAATATGAGCATATGTGTTTGAGTCTCTAATACCAATGAAAAAAAAGCAAGCATGTCTGGGCAATCCTTTAACTCCAGGATTGAGTGCATGTGGTTAGTGTGATAGGCTAATACTACTCTATAATCAATATATGAGCAAAATGGGTTTATTTGGAATCAGAAAAAAATGATAAAATAGTTTCAAAATTATGTATGTAATTTGAAAGTGATAATAAGGTAATACAATAAGTGACATAAACTCTATGACTGATAAAAAGATTTTGAAAATACAGATCTTTGAAAACTATTGTACCCTTGTCATATTGAAACCATGAATTATATAATGCCTCTTAAAAGTAGAACTGTTTACAAAATTCTAAAGTAAGTATTTTAAAAGATAGGAAAAATAACAAATTAGGAAAGCATTTGCAATTTAAAACATAAAAAATGATTTATAAATGAAGAAGGAAAGAGATCAATTATGCATTTTAATTGTCAGTTTTCACATTGATTCACAGCAAGACATGCAAAAGTCAGCATGACCAGTTCTCATCTGTCACATCAACTGTCCCAGCATGAAACATGTGTTTGGAAAAACAAACCTTAGTGATATCTCTTAACACTGAGAATACTCTGACACTTTCTTCTTGTGATCATAACAGAAAATATATTCCACACATACAACAGCATGAAAAAAGTGGCTCCAAACACGCAAATTAGATTCAGATTTAGACCCATGTTCTCAGTAATGCAAGAGTTGCAAGCATGTTGGTAAAAACAAGAAGAATATAAATTCTTCTTTTACTGACAAGGAAACCTCATTCCGTATTTGAAAATTCATAATGATTTGTTGCAACTTATTTTATACAGTATTCTAGTTAATTGTACAAAGGTAAATAACTGAAATATAAGTTATTCTATGATGTATGAAGTATAAAAATAATGAAAAATGCACATGGATAGGAGTAAGGTGGCAGAAAGGAGGGAAACGGATTTACATTATCTTTATTCTATTTTTCAATTGTGAGGCATTTTATGCATATATTCAAGAAAGCATGCTATCATGTTTCAGATACATTCCCAAAAGAAAGGGCAAAGGGAAAAATAATAGACATACATAATAAGATCTACAAACACAGGGATTTCCTTGGAGGATTTACACAGCCATGGATGAAAAATATGAAGAGAAGGAAGATTAGCTCTGTAGGGGTAAGGTTTTAATTAATTCATAGGTTCATCAGTTTCAAAATCAAGTTTCTATCTATATTCCTTAAATTTGTTGTTTAGAAAATTGGTTAAAATAATAGTAAGAAAGTCACTTTTGAATTTCACATGACATTTTGAGATGTTGACACTGATGGCTGCATGTCCTGTTTAATGATATTCTTTCCTAATCTAAATAATACAGGAATCAATCTTTTGTATTGCTATTCATGAGTGTTCGGCTCTCCCTTGCTTATAGTTTCACACTCATAATTTGCATTGACAAGAATCAGAAAGTTTTCTCAGTGACACATTATGCACCTGGCAAAACCCAGCTGAGAAGCTTGCACTTTCATTTTAATGAGTAGCTTTTCACTTCCCATAGACTACCCAAGAAGCATAAAATAGGGAATTGGAAGCAACACAAGATGCACAACAGTCTCTGAATTTGGATATGGACTTCTTTGTGGGATAAAATAATATACTAGGGAATGTGATAACACACACAAAAATAAAAGTATGTACTATGTGTAGGTTACTTGGCACACAAAAAATTCCAGTGTTACAGACATCTGTATGCAAATGATTGTTTTATTGAGTTGCTTATGGAGTTTACAAATGTTTAAATATTAATATATATTCTCTTAGCACACAACCCCCACCAAAGCTAATTTTTGATTTCCAAATATTCTTGAATGGATAACCTTACACTGAAGCAGGAAACATGGTAGACTTATCAAGGGCCATTTGCTTTTGGTTTGGTTTTCTTTTTTCTTTTTCTTTTTCTTTTCTTTTTTTTTTTTTTTGTTTGTTTGTTTTTGTTTTTTGTTTTTTGTTTTTTGTTTTTCAAGATAGGTTTTCTCTGTGTAGCCTTGGCTGTCCTGGACTAGCTTTGTAGACCTACCTGAATTAGAAGAGATAGAGACACTTGGGGTATGAGGCTAAGATAGATTCTGGTCAAGGTCCACTTTATTAAAAAGTGCGTACAGTATGGTTTATACAGCAAGCACAGGAAGCCACAAGCTCTATTACAATCTCACTTCCGCTAGCACCCAGGCAAGAATATAATCCTCCTTAATCCTCTGGGTAGTTCCCAGTAAGAACTTCCTTATTCCTCTGGGTAGCTCCCTGTAAGAACTTCCTTATTTCTTTTCAAAGGAAAATTGAAGATAGCCTGAGCACAAGACCGCCTTCAGCAAAGGTCAACAACTTGAAGTTTATAGCATGTAGCCTGAGCGCAGGAATTCTAACATGGCTGAATTTAGCATGGCTCCCCACGGTAGACCAGGCTGGCCTCGAACTCACAGAGATCTTCCTGCCTCTGCCTCCCTGAGTGCTGAGATTATAGGTATGCACAACCACCACAGGGCTTCCGGTCACTAGAGGTGGTGTGTCTCCTGGCCAGCTGGGCCTGGGTTCTATAAGAAAACATATCGACTATGTAATATAAAACATGTCAATGAGCAATGTTCTTTCATTATCTCTGTTTTAATCTCTGCCTTTATATTCCTACCTTGAGTCCCTGTTCTGATTTCCCTTAAGCCATGTATGTTTTGTTAGTGTTATTTTACCACAGCAACAGAAAGCAAAGAAGACTAGAAATGATCCATTCATTAGGCAGATATTACACAATTATGTCTTTTTGCATCTGGGTTACTTTACTTATCTTTATATTTTTCCACATTCATGTGTATTTATTTGCCCTTGTTAATTTTCTTATTGATTGATTGGTTGTATTTTTGCTCTAGTGATGCCATAGAGCAAATAGAGGCTCAATAGGGTACACTGCCCCTCATCTATGGGCAGTTGGATAATTTTATCATCTACAAATGAATTTCTACTTACTGGAGGCCTCTTAGGCAGCTGTTAGTTATTGTCAACATAAAATAATCCTGTTCCATGACCTGGGGTGTCTTGTCAGGCTTGTCCTTCCCCGTCCCCTCAACACCTGCTGCCAGTGTGTGTTTCTCTGGTGGAAAAGGGTGAAGGAGAGACTGGAACTGAACCAGAAAGCAACAAGTGGCTGGCCTGACTTTGATGGGGCAGTGGCTGCTTCGTAAGTATCTGTAACAGAGGCTTACGTGGAGCTTCCAAACTGAGAGGCAAAGGCAGGAGCCTGGTTTGGTCTGGGCTGACATTTGCTCCTGCAGGCAGCCACTGTGGTGGACAGAGCAGCACTAGAAAGATGGCAGCAGCAATTCGCTGACCAGCAGAAGCTCGAAGCAGCAGGGTGGTGGCTGCCTGCTTGGTAGCTAAGGGGATGCCCAGAAGCAGCAAAAGGTCTTCAGGCTGCCATAGAGTTCCTTCCCTCCCAAGAATAAATGGAAAACCTCAGTAGATCATGCTGAAATAGACAATGCTGCCCTATCTTTATTTTGAGTGAAACAGGGAATTATAAACCATGGCCACAAGAGGGGTTTTAAGGGTGAATGGTTTTGATTTGCTGGGACTAGGGGAGCCAGGATATTTAATATATATGTAGCCCTTGATCAGAGGCCACTAAAATTTCCAGTGGCTTTCTGCCAGTCAGTCTTCCTTCCTGCCTTAGGGCAATTGCCCCTCCTTCCCATCCTGGGGCTGTGGAGACAAGAGACAAATGGATGACTCCTGTCAGCACCTCAGCTCCTTCCAATAAATCTCTCTTTAGAGATTTAATGACTACTGTGACTCTCTTGTTGAAAGTCAAGAAGAAAGAGAGTCAAGAAGAAAGAAGAAAGAACAAATGATGAAGGAGTAGATCTAAATCTCCAAGGATACTTAGCTCCTCAGAGTTTGGGCAACTCTCCCCTGGGTGTTGCAATGTCTATGTTGAGGAGGCCTCCTCTCAGAGCTGTGAGGATACTCTTGGGACACTGTGTTACCTCAGGGCTGGGATACTTTCCCAGCCCTAGGAGTTGTGGACATCCTTCCACCCAAGTACCAGAAACAGGCCACCCACCCACAACACCAGCTTCATTTTCACAGCCTCACACAATAATCTCTCACAGCTTCTTAGTCTCCTATCTCCTTCCCTGATTGAATACAACACTGCTAAATGCTGAAAAGATTCATTAGATCCCTCAAACAATAGAAGAAAGACCTATGACTTTTCAGTCTGATATTTCTCTAAAATCTAGTAGCATGTGGGCTATCCTGGCAGTTTTAACTGTAAGCTTGCTCTTACCCCCTAGCACTAGATTTTTCACTAGCTTATTATCTCTGTGCAGCAAAAAAATGTTAAGCTCTCCCTCACAAGATAGAAGCTTAGTTGTGTGAAGTTTTAAAATCAGGGTTTTTTTTATTAATGTTCTAATATATAGAAAGGGGGCTTACTCTTTCAGTATGCTAAAGCATCTCCTTCAGCACATGCCTCGGAAGTAACAGTAGATTTCACAGCATTTTTTTCTTCTCTCCAAACTTATATTTTATATTTCTTTCCTTATATCTTTTCTTATATCTCTTTCCTTATTTTGTATATCACTTTCTCATTTTCACTGTAGACCTGTAGAAAGGTGATCAGTAATAACCAAGCCACAAACACAACAGTAACCTGTCTTTCAATTTTCTGACAAAGAATTTAATCCCTTACATTTCTAGCTATTCTCATATATTTTCAATACACGGACACACAGGAGGAAAATTCTTTGTCAAGCTATAACATGAGTAGCTTCTAGCCTGGTTAGTAAGAGACTTTGCCCCCTTCTGAAACCTTATGAACTAGCACTCCACCATCTGCATACTCTTTGCATGATAGTCTTCCAGACTCCTGCTAAAAATGTCCTTCAACTCCTGTTCTCATCATTCAGCTACTTCTATAAAGAACTGACTCCCTCATTCCTCCAGAAACAATAAGACTATGATCAAGTCCTAACAACAAACATCTCCCTTGATATTAACGTCTACATTATTTGCTGGTCTATAGGTATGATAAAATACCAACACTGAATATACTTAAGATTAGTTCATTTTAACTCAACAGTTCAAGTTATGTCTGGATTAGCACTGGGCATCAGAACAGGCAGATTCATGGAGCAGGAAGTTTAAGGAGTCCAATCTCTTTCCTCAAACAGGAAACAAAGAAATAATGAAGTGGAAGTGGATCAAAAGAATAAAACTTCAAAGCTTGTCTCCACTGATATTTCTTCTAAGGAATCTGTTGCCTTGTTGTGGTCCCTGAAGGCACTTGAGTGTAAATGGTACACATAGAAATACTAGAACATAATTGAAAATAAATAATTATTTAAAATATTTCAGTTTAGATTGGGAAGTAGTTCTCAAGTTTCAACCCTTAGCTGGGAAGCTATTGGCTGTTGGTGACTGCTGGAGGATGGAGAATTGCATTACATCAGGAACATAACCACTGGTTCTTTATGACTCAGTGACTTTCAGGTTCATGAGCATAAAGATAGCACCATCTGAATTTGGAGGGTTAAAATAATAAATGAATAAATAGATAAATAAATTTTTAAAGAGGAGGTGAATTTGGGAGTTTTATGAAACATTACCATCATTTAGATGATTAGAATTTGAGGAAGTGTTAAGTAGATAGATACAAAATTAAATCCAATAGCTAATTTGTGCATATTGACTCTTCACAAGAAAATTGTTTCATTTATTTTTATTTCTTATCACTGTAAGAAGCACATATAGAATGAATACCAAACAAAGAAATGAGGTGTGTCAAATGAGTGCTAGAATATGGTGAATTATTTAATTATGATAAAACCCCCAGAAAGCATGTGCATGTCATGATATGGTAGAATAATAACATTTGGGAATTACTTTCAATGAGGAGATAGTATAATAAGAAACAGACTAGATAGCATAGAAACATAAAAGACAATTTTAAGTCTTTCATAGGAAAATATCATATCACACTACTATATACTCAAGGTCTTGAAAAGAAAATAATGACAAGTGAGGGAAAAAAAAAAGGAAAGAAAGCCATTCCAGTCCTTTTCTATTCTTACACTTAGTTATTCATAAAGAAGGACATTTTTTTCTGGCTCTTGATCTTATAGAGTTGGAAGAACTAGCATCAGTCAAGGAACTTTCTGATGTGTTATCACATGGAGGAACTTGAAATGAAGACTGGCAAGATAGATTTTACAACAAATCTATTCTCAAAATCAGTATCCTACTGCAGTGATTATTACATTAATCAATTCACATAGCAAAGCATTTATGACTTCATGTTCTTTCATTAGGCCTCATATCAAAACACTATTTCACTGGGGTTGAGTTACATAAACTTTAGAGTTTAGACATGTCATGACTGAGTGATTTATGGTCACTAATGATTCTTGGATCTACATTATTACATGTAGTTAATTTGCTCTTTAATTCTGATTATCTTTAATTCTGTCTGCTTTTTGTTTTCAAATTAGCGTTTCTGTTTCCTCCGAGTAGAAATGACTGCACTCCCAGTGACCATATACCAACCATCTTTACTCATATGTAAGTCCTGTGAGTACAGCTGCTAATCAGACAAGTATAAACAATTTGTTGTCTTTTCTGAATGATTTTACTTCGACATTTTCCATATTTCTGAGGTCACTTTACTATTTGGTATATCCAAATTCATCCACTATAATTTAATCTTTAAAGTAAGCTTGAAACATATTTTTTATAAAGTTCATTTGTTTATTTTATGCTTTTTTTGCTTATCGTGTTCTTTGCAATCTGAAGATTCAAAGTCCATACTTGGACCAGATTAATTTCACTTCCAAGTGGAACTCTTCTGGAGGTTCCAATATCATCTTGAGTTTTATATTAGACACGGTTCTCTAAAGACTAAAACTGCAGAATGGTTACACATGCACACACATACACACACTCGTATGGACACACATGTGCACAACATATACATATACAATATATATGTATATATAAATTATACACCATAATATACTTACAGAGTTACATATATAATATATATTATACAATTAACTAAATAAACACTGTGATAAATACTATATATATCAAATACAGTATTTATATGTAATATATAGTATTTATATTAACCATTTTATAGTATTTGTTAATCAATGGAGTGTTATGTCATAAAGAAAATTCTAAGAATTCTGTACTTGTTCAGTCCAAGAGATCGGATGTCCCAGCAAAACCAATCTGGTGCTGGAGTTTAAGGAGATTCTGAGAGAATTGGTGGTCTTAGTAAAAGTTGATATCTTAAAGAAGTAGGAGGAAGAGCTTCTAATATCAGCAAAGAAAAGCCTCAGTACAGGAGAGATGACCTTCTCAGCAAAATGGTATGTAGGAGTGGGGAAAAGGTTTCCCCTTTCTTGTCCATATATGTGAGTTTCCACCAGCAAGTATGGCCTAGATTTAAGGTATGTTTCCACCAGATAATATGAGTAATAAAATCCCTGACAAGTATGCCACCTGCTTAGGTTTTAGTTGATTCTACATGTAGTCACATTGACAACCAAGATGAGCCATAATGGGGTTGTACAGTAAGGCAAACACTATCTCTTAGAGTTTTCAAATGCCATATCTTTAACTATCTACCAATGTGGCTAATAACATAGTGAAAGTTTGGTGAGCTACTTAAACTGACATTTGCTCTCAGCATGTTTTCAATATTTTAAGGTTGACTAAATGCACATCAATCGTTCTATGGTAAACTACATTTTTATTATATAGACTTCCTTACATAATTTACTTAAGTTTTCATATTTACTTTGAAATATTGCCTGTTTTCTTACCTCGGTTGAAACTGTTAATGAGAGTTTCCTTGAGTCAGATGTGGAAGTTAGGAGCTCTCACTCCGATCTGATTTTTTCCCTGCTGTTTTCAAAACATCATTTCCATCATTCTGACTTCTATATCCCCTGATCAGATAGCATGTGATGTTGCACATCAAGGCAATTATAAAGTGATTGAGGACTTCCTGTCCAATGAATATAAGTTATGCCATTTTAGAGGGCTAACAGTGATAAATGTAAACAGAGTTCCTCCTGCTCACCAAGTCATTTAAGTGGCTTGCTGCTGTGTTTCTGCTTCATTCAACAGAAAGGTAAGAGGAAATTTGTTGCCAGCTGATCCCTAGTAATGAAAAAATGGATTTCTGTCTTCATTTTTCAAAACAGTTTGTGACAAATAAATAGCAAATGATTTTGTATTAAAACAAATCTGAGGAGGACCCTAGGTTGTTATCAAGGTATACAAATGGTTACAATTTTTTATCTTTAAAATTGACTTCTTCTAAACCATTTTTATTCAAATCTTCCACTAAATGTCACTAATAACACATATAAAAGTCATATTAATTACCCACATTAATCTGTGTATGTCTTGATTACCATTTTGATTTAAAGTGATAGATAAACACCTAAGTAATGTTTCCTTATATACAGTGATAACTACCAACTTTTACATTTTCGCCAAAGTAATAAATAAATCCTCATTTATCACATAGTTTCTACTTCCATACTGTAATAATTGTTAAAAGCTCAAGTATTGTATAGATGTAATGCATTCGATCACATTTTGCAATATTAAACAATGCATAACTTTCACTTTTATAAAGGCTCCTATTTAATTACAAATTGGGTTTCACTAAAATTTCACCATCACAGACACAATTTTAATAGCAAATGTTAATTCAAGAAGCTAAAATGGTGTCTTCTTTTTTCTTTGAAATGAAATAACAGGAGCGCAGTTTATGTTCTGAACCCATAACTTGTAGACTATCAAATTGATTATTATTGTTATAAAGGTTTTTTTAAGGATTATTTTAAAAGTACTAGACACCTGCTAGACAGCTCACGCAGTTAAAGAACATGCCAATCGCTCTGGTTACTTGTGTTTAATCATCAGAAACAATATGATGAAAGGTGACCAGATGCTCTGACACATAGGTAATCACTTGGAATTAAGAGAGCAAAAGCAGATTCAACTTTCTTCCTCTCTCTGTCTCTGTCTCTGTCTGTCTTTCTGTCTATCAGTCTCTCTCTCTCTCTCTCTCTCTCTCTCTCTCTCTCTCTCTCTCTCT
>OU015749.1:49861028-49895023 GCA_907169655.1 Acomys percivali
TCTCATTTATTTATTTTTGAGACAGGGCCTCATGATATATTTTTGGCTGTCCTGGAACTTACTGTGTATAAGGAGTAGCCTCAAACTCACATAGATCTATATTCATTTCCTACAAAGCAGTTTTCAGTACAGTTTTTATCCAACAGGCTTTATTATAATTTATAAAATATTAAAACATATGGTTTTATTGCAAACAAATAATGTTAGTTGTAGGTGAATAATTGAAAAGTACTGGGTTTTTTGCAGTGTTGAAGAATGTAACCACACGTGCGTTTTATGTTTAACATTCACACACACACACACACACGTAAAAATATATTTAAGTCTTACAGATAAATCAATTAATTCAAATCAACACAACACATATATTCTTAATATCTGTTATAAAGTAAAAGAAATTAAATTAAATTAAATTTAAATTTAAAGAAATCTGCTCTCGTTTCTCAAATTGTCTTATACTAAGGGAACTACGTTGAGTTAGTGAAGGCAAACGGTGTGTAAATGTGAATGATGTCAGTGAGACAGATAGTGCTGTAAAAGGATTTGTATACAAGCAAAGACGGGAAGCGAAGAGAAATAAATATGTATAATATGACCTAAGTTTAAGGCAAATGTAATCACTTACACTGGTATCATTATTTCCTTTTTGCCCTAAGTGGCATTTTAGTACATTCTTACCTTTTAAGACAGATGCACTATCAAAATAAATATTAAAACCAAATAAATCATTGGAGTCTCTGTAAATGTCTCTTTTTTCCAAGTCTAAGTTTACAAGTCTTATTAAGACTCATATGATAACTATAGGGAGGCTTATTATTTCTAAATTCTTTCCTGTTTGGCCATGGGGCAGCTTTAATAGGTGACTGAGCACCTTTTTTCTTCATTGCCTGAGAAGCACTTAGTTTTTGCATTATTAGCAATGGCCATATGTGTCTGTAATTAGTTACAGATTACCTTCTCAACTGTTACCTGGCACAGCTGTTCCACAAAGCCCCCAATGAAACTATTTAAGGATTGTTATCTTCATTAATTTCTGTAACACCATGAGTATACTTACACTTTTGAAATGCATAGGTTTAATTACATACTGCAAACTGTACTCTTTTCTAATAATCATGAGCATTAATATTCAATCAATGAAATTGAAATTTTATAGATGGATGCTGTACTTGCCTCATTTCAGTTGCCATAGTGGGACTATTTCATGGCTACTGATCTTGCAGTTGTTCAAGTACTAGGAATTGTTAGGCACATTAATCAGAGAACATAATGACAGCAAAGCCAGTCTTTAGATTTCATAGAGCTCTGTTGACCTTCCTATAGTTTACTTTTTCTTAGTTTTCCTGAAGATTGATGCTGTGTACAACTCTATTTCTTCATGTATCTCTACTTTTTGTAGAGAAAGAGAGAGAGACAGACAGAGAGAGACAGAGACAGAGACAGACAGACAGACAGACACAGACAGAGTGACAAGAGACAGACAGAGAGACAGAGAGACAGAGACAAAGACACTAAGGTTGGATAAGATCCAAGATGAACTCTGAAATAGTATAGTCATTATCTTTTGTTAGAACTCAAATAGAATATAAAAAGTAATAGTTAAAAAGCCTTCACAGAAAGGCTTTCAGGGAAGAAGGTGAACACATGTACTAAGAACACCAAAGAAAGAAACTTCCTGATAATATAGAGACAGTTAAGGAGTTATGAATCTATGCATAAATAAATCTATCATAATTTCTTTCCTGATTTTCGACCTCTCTGAACTTTGTCTTCCAAAATGTACACAATTGTAAATACAAATTATTTTGTACTATGATATTTAATTAAAAATTTGAAATAGAACTTTACATCAGCATGCTCATGGAAAATAAAGGAGTACTTTCACTGAAATATGATGTATTATATATTTATTTGTGGTTGTATATAATATTACATATATGTACACAAAATATTACATACAATCATATACATATATATGAAACTTAAGCACAGAATATATATGTATATATGCATGTACATAATATTTTATGTGCATGAGTGTAAGATTACACAAATATATATACAATAAGTATACAAATAAATATATATGAGATATCAACACATAATTAGGGAGGTGTCAAGTATAAACATAATAATATACAAAAAAACTCAAAACAGAAGAATAACACAAGCTCTTGAACAAAGAGAACAAAATTATATATGAATTTTCAGAATTCAACAATATAAACATTACTTGGCAAATGAATACAAAAATCAATGTTTTCTCATGAATGCATATATGTATTTTGCTTTCTATTGAGTTCACCCTGTAATATGTTTCAAAACATGGCAGTTTCACATTGCATTTCCTATCTGTTTAAAATACATCACAGTATTCCATTCTTCTGCTTACAATGTAGACTCAATAATTATTAATTGCATACAGATTGTAGATATTTATTCCCACATCCTTATTTAAAATGTAAGTATGATTATGCTCCCCTGGCCTGGCATGAACCCGATTCATATATTTTCTGTGTTATCCCTTAGTGTTTTGGCCATTTAATATTAGTAAGGCTCAGATCTGTTAATTTCCCATCTTCCTTTTTAAATTCTATAGAAATGAAAAATAATGTAGTTGTAAGATCAAAAGTGTTTGTCACTCTTTTTAGAGGCTGACAGAAAATATTATAATAGTAGGTCAGAGAAAGTTGATATTTTTACACACAGGTAAAAAGCAAAATGTGCTACATTACTATACATGTCTTTGATAATAAAGAGAAGCACACACACTTCATTATGTCTAAGATGACTAACCCAGATAATTTTCTTAATAGGTAGCACTTAACAACGTTAAATGCAGACAATATAAACAATTTAAATATACCTATAAACACAAATAAAATAGAGGCAGTCATCAAAATCTCTCAAATCCTCAAAGTGTGAATGGATATAGTTCATTCTGAACAATATTTGATCTTTTAACAAATACTGTAACAAAGAAGTGGAAAATATGTGATTAATGAGAATTTATGCATTACTTTCTTGTTTAAGACCTAAACATGGAGAATTATCACCATATGTATGTATGGAAACACTATTTTGAGGGGTATATTTACCAATTTAAATTTAAATGATAACAAAGCTGTAATTGGTACAAGCAGAGATGTCAGGTAAAGCTTAGGTCTCTAAGGGGAGCACATGGATCTCCCTGGGAAGAGGAAATAGAATAAATTTCACCTCTGGCCTGGATACTGGACTAGAGCATATGACATCAGTTTGCTGGGCCAATGGTATGAGCGAAGAGTGTGGGGAGAAGTAGGATTGGGAGGGGGATTGAGGGGTGGTGTAGAAACCTACTGAAGTGGAAACTTCCTGGAATCTATCAAGGTGATGCTAATAAGGACTCCTAGTAATGGGAGATACAGAGTCTCAATGAACCATTACTGTCACCAGAGGTTTCCAGTGGTGGGACTGGGTTGCATTCAGTTGAGTTGTTGGCCAGAGGCATCCCATAAAATTCCCCAAAGAACCCAGGCTGGTGCTATGACAAAGGGTTTTTTTCTGCAAATAACAGTGAGGTGCCATTGCAGAGGATATCTTTACAACTCATTCAACACGGAGAAGTTAAGTTGATGAGTAGATGGTTTCTTTACCCCTAAGTCCTCCTGTCTTTGGTGCACAAAGGTACTCTGCAGGCTACCAAAAGAGAAACATGGACACTGTGCAAAGAATCTGTTTCGTTCTGCATGGAAGTGTCACCTGTCCATAAAACAATAGTGTCCTATTAGCTGAGGCCAGAAATAGGAGGTTGGCATTCTGGGAGAAAGCAATTAACTCTGGAATAGAAACAGAGGTTGGGATATTTGCCCCAGACTCTGAGGAAGACAGATGTATGAAAACTGAGGAAAGGTAAGCAGCCATGTGGCACACATAGTATTGGCTAAACAGGCAAAATAAGTTATCAACTAGTTGGGAACAAGCCAAAGCTTTTGGCCTAGATATTTACTGGCAAATAATAAAGTTTCAGAGTCCTTATTTTGGAAGCTGTGGTACAGCCAGAAAGTCTGTGGTTACAAAGGTTACAGGACACACACTCAACCACAAAATATTTGAACTACAATACGTCCTGCCTATAACACTGCCCCGACCAGCAGGGGTTAGACTAAAGCTCAAGAAGAGAATCACCTGTATGAGGGACAAAACACAAGAAACAAAGGAAAGCAAGTCTGAATATTGATCAAGCTCTCAAACTTTATTCTTCAGGCAGCAGTTTTTATAAGGCAGGAAACAGGGAAGCATATTGCTATGGCAACCCAGCTGCAGGCTATCTCAAAACACAGGGAATTCCAGGCAGGGTCATAATGTTCTGCCACACAGAATATGTTGTTCTATCTTTGTCTATTCTAAATGCTAAACCATAACAGGGTCAGCTTGTTTCTGGTAAAAGGCAGGCTTTGGGAGAAACAGCAACTTAAAGGTGCAGACTTGGACAAGATGGCTGAACATTGGTCATATGGCTTACTGTCCCCAACATAACATATGCTAGAGCAGTGGTGGCATAGAACTTGTGGAAGAAGCCATCCAATGTCTGAATGAACCCATATCCACACGACTTGTGCAACCAAGAAGCAAATACTAGATATCCTGAAGAATTAGCATAAAACTAAATACTACTTGTTTTAAAAATAATAATAAAATGATTTCTGAGTATATTTTGTTACACTTATAGATTAGTGCCTTATTCAGTCATCATCAAATAAACATACCCCAGCAGTAGATGGAAATAGGTGCAGTGACCCACAGCCAGATATGTGCAAAGTGAATATAAACTGAAGGTTTCCACCAAATCACTCCCCTCAAATCTCAGGGAATTCCATGGAAGAGGAAACGGAAATATTTTTAAGAGTCAGAAGGGATATAAGATACCAGGAGAGCATGGTGCTCATTAATCAACTAAGCAAGATGCAAATGAGCTCACAGGCACAGATGCAGCATGCACAGGCCCTACATGGTCTACAGGCACACACCAGGTCCTCCTCATATACAGTATAGCTATTTGCTTGGTGTCTTTATTGGATTCCTGACTTTGAGAACAAGTGAGTCTCTGACTCTTTTGCCTGCTTTTTGGACTCTGTCTTCTGTTGGGTTGCTGTGTACAACTTCAATATGAAAGCTTTTAATGAAACTTAAAATATTTTATTTTGTGATGTTTGCTTGCTACCTCTTAGAAACCTGTTCTTTTCTAATGAGAGAGAAAAGGAGCATATCCAGGGAGGAGGGGAGGAACTGAAAGGAGTAAAAAAAGGAAAAATGTTTAAAAATAAAATCACAATAAAACAAAAGAGTATTGAGCACTCAAATAAAAAGCTCTATCATTGATCTAGGCTATTTTAACATCAATACTTTTATATAACAGAAGTTTAGTTTCCATGACTGAAATTAGACAAACATTGATGTGCTCGCTTGATCATATCCTGATTTATGTGTCCTAAGATAGATTTTTATGCCAATTTTTACCTTAATTTTAATTTGTGTAAACTGAGAAACTAAAATGTTATATATATAATCAACTAACTAGAAAAAAAAAAACCTTAATCCCAGTACCCAGGGAGGCAGAGTCAGGAGGATCTCTGGGAATCTGAGGCTACCCTACCTACAAAGTGAGTCCAGGATAGCCAGGGCACACAGAGAAACCCTGTCTCAAAAACAAAAAACAAACAAACAAACAAAATAGAAGAAAAAGAAAGAAAATAAAAGAAAAAATCCTCAATCAATAGTCAGGGTCAATCAAAAAATGATTAATAGACTTTTGGCCAAAATTTATAGGAACTTTAATAACTATGTTAAAGTTAATTAAAATATGCAAGGAATACTTAAATGGATTCATAAAATATGGAAGGACACATAGAAAGCACATATAATAAATAATAACATTACAATATTAAAATTAATTAATGAATGAACATATATTTTTGGAAAAATAATATGTTATTGCATATGAACAAAAGTCTAGTTGATTCACTTAAAATAAAAAGAGATTTTCTTCAGCATATTTTAGTAAAAGAGTAATGATAATTAAATTTATGCAGAAAGGCCAGGCCAAATAAAACCAAACCAAAACAAAAACAACAAAAAAACCCCAAGGTTTAAAAAACAATGTTTACTGTCAAGCTATTACTCCTTAAGTACATCTCAAACTAATGTGTCTCTTGTTTACTATTTCCATTATTCACATTAAACATTTTCTGTGCCTATCATCCTAAGATCATACAGATCATGCAAACTGTATACATATACTCTGTGATATTTATACAGTAAAAATTATCCTAACTATAAGATTCTTAGGATACTTCCTCACTTTTAAAGATTGCATGACTATATAACAATCTTCTGCTAAAATCTTTCTAGTAGATTCTAAAGACTCTGTCTAATTTTCTACAGTTACTTTACCTACATCCTGAATGCAGCCTCCTCTTCCCCATTTTCCCACTTCCCAAACACAACACCACCCACCATCGCACCCGGATCCATTGCTCCTTGATTTCCCTTCAGAAAACAGCAGGTGTTGATGGATACCAACCAAATATGGCCTAATAAGATGCAATAATCTAGGTATAAGCCCTTATATATAGGCTGGATGAGGCAACACAGTTGGAAGAAAAGGATCCCAAGAGCAGGGAAAAGAGTCAAAGACACTCCCATTCCCATTATTAGAAGTCCCACTATTATAAGCTAAACAACCACAGTGAATATACAGAAGACCTAGCAGAGACTCTGCGTGCCATTTGAGTCTCCAAGTTCCAATGAGTTGTGCTTCGCTGATTTTACCCTAGTTGGGTCATCCAGCTTTTGTTCCTGCCTATCAAAGTAATGTTGGGCATGGGTGTCTCTCATGGTGTGGGCCTCAAATAAGACCAATCATTGGTTGGCCAAGCCTATAAGCTCTGACCCACCATTACCCCAGTACATCTTACAAGAAGGACAGGCTTTAGGTCAGAAGTTTTTAACTGGATTGGAGTCCCATTCCCACCATTGGAAGCCTTTCTAGTTATAGAAGATTGGCAGTTCAGGCTCTGTATCTTCCATTATAGAAATCCCCACTAGTGTCACCTTCATATGTCCCAGTTTTGGCTGGTGATGTGTAAATCTAGTGCTTTAATTTTTGAATAAGTATTGATGATAAATAAAAATAATAATTTCCAGGTATGGTGGCACACACCTGTAATCCCAGCACACAGGACAGAGGCAGGTGGATTGCTGTGAATCCGAGGCCAGCCTTGTCTACACAGTGAATCCAGGACAGCCAAGGCTACATAGAGAAATCTTGTCTTGAAAAAACAAAAATATAAAAATAAAAAAATAAAGAATCCCTATCACAGTAAGAGAAGCAGAAAAATGCCATAATATGTAGCTTTGTTCAAAGTATGTCACATTTCCATTTAACCTCACTAACTAAATATTTGTTGTTTGGTTTGTCCATTACATAGGGAAAAAGAGAGCAACCAAAAGAGATATACTTTAGTCGAAGAAAAAAAAGTGTGTCTTTCAGTAGACGTGCCCTAAAGCTAACTGCCTTGGGTTGATTAGCTTGGGTTGTAGAGAAAGGACAAAGACAACAAGAATGAACATGAAAAACCTTCCATACAAACTTTCCTTTTTCTCTGGCAATTCTATTTTTACCTTAAATCAGCAATGACAGTACCGTGGTGTTTCCTCACGGCTACCCAATTTGTTTTTCACTATGATCTGCCAACATGATTTTCTTATTACATTTTGTATTTTATGTACTGACTCTTCACCTGCATGTAAGTGCTCTGGGTGCTGGGTGCTGATGATAAAAAAAAAAAAGCACTGAATACCCTGGAACTGAAACTAAGAGAAAGTTGTTTGTTTTCATGTGGGTACAGGGAGCTGAATTCACTATCTCTGGAAAAGCAGCAGGTGCTCTAAAATGCTGAGCCATCTCTCTAGCCCCATCATTTCTTTGTGAGATGATTCTTGAGTGTTTTTATAAAGTAACGCATATGTTCTGAGTTGGGGAACAGTGAATAGGTCCTGTTCTTATCTACCTCTATGATTCTGTCATTAGGAAGAACCCCTAACAGATATACCTTCCTTTCACTTTTAGATTTCTTCCTATTATGTTTGTTTCTTTTTTGCTCTGCCCCAATTTTTACCCACCTAATATTGAAATCATGATTTTAGCCTTATTAAAAGTTCAGAAATGCATTTTTGAATTGAGTCCCATATTTCTTAGCAGTGTTTACCAATATAAGCACTTCATTTTTAGTTTCTTTGATTACATATTTTATTTAATTTTTAAATATTTATGCCACTAAACTTGGGGATAATCAAAAATCAAACTTTATATTGTAAATTTGGAAAATAGGTTATGTCTTACAGATGTATTATTTACATAAATTACTTTAGGTATGACACTTGGAATGATAATAAGAAAATTGTGTCATAATAAGTCCACCATAGACTGTTTTGTGTCCAACTTAAAACTTTATACTAGAACAACTGATATTTAATAATGTATGTGTTAGGAAATATAATGCTCATTCTAAAACCTGGAAGATAAATTTCCATGCTACATGATCACATACAACTGAGGTCAAATGGAATAAATGAGACTTAGTCTGTAGAAGGCTAATATGATTATTGAAAAAATATGTCCACGTGTGTAGTGCTAGAGTGCTTTGTAAATACAGATTTTGTCTTACTCTATCACTATGTGGAATATGATGCAAACAATTAAAATGTTAAATCACTGTATATCAAAACCATTTTACCATGTTTCATGTATCTCTATATTTAGCTAAATAGTAACTGTCTTAAACATTACTTTCTAAATTGAGACATTTGATTAAAATGCAATAATCCTAGGCTGTCTTTATAATATGCTTACTTGTCATCAGGGAGTTCCTGCCTTGACTTTACTGTGTAAATCAGGCTGATCCAGCACTCAAGAGATCTGCCTCCCACTTCCATATCATTGTAACTCAAAACTGGCAGACAAAAATCAAGCAAAAGTTTTGGGTCAGTTGTGCCAATTTAGACTTCACAAGTGAAGCCCTGTTCATCAGTTTTTGGAATTTAACTGTTAAAACATATAGATGGGTCCTTTCCAGAAATAGCCACCAAGAGCTCTTGCAGTTAGAGAGCCTTGAGCTCCATCTGCTATCAACTTTCCATTCTCTGTTGAGAGAGTTCTGTTTGGTCTTCTTGGTTTCTCTCTTTCTTCTACAAGTCTGTTTTATTCAGATTTCTCCCAAATAGAATATACAAAACTGCAATTGCCATTGAAAATATTATTTCTATGCTAAGATAAACAAACTCAAATGGGATCCAGAAGCACTGTGTCCCTATGTCTTCCATCTTTATCAACACATAAAATAATTTTGTTTAATTTCAAAACCTCTCCCTAACGGCTTTACTTTCTTGGACCCAGTCTCCCTTGTACACCTTCTTCGTTCAGCAGCTGGAGGCTTTTCAGTCTGTTTCTAGCTCCTGCTTCCGGTGAGGACTTCCCCCCCCCCTCACTGTGCGAAGTTATTGGCCCCACAAGTGTTTGCTCTTCTTGCCTGCAGGAGTCAGGCCAGCAAGAGCCCCTTCGCAAAGGTTTTTATCCCTCCTTGGCTAGGAAAATCTGACTTTGAAAAACTTGTTTGTGTTAAAGAGCCACTTGTTTTTTTGTTTGTTTGTTTGTTTTGTTTTTTATTTTGCTTTGCCTCTCTGGGGTTTGTATAAATCAGGTGTTTTTGTTTGTTTTTCTGTAGCCAGCTAGAGACCTTGCTGCTCTGCACAAGGGGTCTGTCTAATCCAGAAGCTGTGTGTTCCTGCCTTAGAAACTGCAAATCCTCTTTTTGAGCAGAGCTAGAACTGCTCTGTAGTTTTATTTTCTACACAAATTCTTGCTTAGATCACTGTGAATTCTGCTGCTCCTTAGATGCCAGTTGTTGAATTTATTTTTATACAACTGTGTTTGTTTCTCTTTTTTAAAAAATTTTATTAATTTATTCTTGTTACATCTCAATGGCTATCCCATCCCTTGTATCCTCCCATTCTTCCCTCTCTCCCATTTTCCCCTTATTCCCCTCCCCTATGACTGTTCCTGAGAGGGATTACCTCCCCCTGTATATGCTCATAGGGTCTCAAGTCTCTTAATTCTTAAGCCAGCTATCACACAAATAATTGAGACCCTTTTATAATACAAGGCTTCACAACACGATCTGGGCCGTTCTTAATGCTTTATGCTATTTTGTTGTCCCCCTAGTAAATATCCCAGGGATACATGCACTTTCGTACCATTCCTTGGCTCCATCTCCTTCCTCTTCAACTTCCTTGGCAGCTTCAGTGCCTCCTTCTCTAACTTCTCCTCCCTGCCCGGCAGGAAGTCCTGCCCCATTCTCTCCCCAGTGCATGGACTGACTGTAAACTGCTTTATTGACATAACAGAGGGCAAATTGAGGAGCAGAGTTTACGCAACATTTAGACAGAAAATCATAATTTAAACTACACAGTAACTTCATGCCTACAAGGTGACCTCCTTAGTCTCCTGTTTACCCCTGATAGGAGACTCCAGCTGGATACATCCCCATATGCTCCCTATTACGTACCCTTGAAGAGTCCGGTTTCAACCAGGGACAGACAGCGACATCAGATCACTGCTTGTGGCAGGGGAGGGTTGGGGGCAAGGGAAAACTGAGTGACCCCCCTTTAAAAAGTCCAGGCTGATCTAAGGACAGCCAGCTTGTGTTTAAGAATTTCCACTACCTGAGGAATGCACTTACCCATCCCAATAAGGAGCTCTCCTTCTCTCTCTCTGCCCGCTTACCCCTCCCAATAGAAAAAGTCCCCAATGCTAGCTCTCCTTTCTTCTCTGCCACCCTAGCCTCTTTCTGCCACCCTAGCGTCTTTCTCCCCCCTCATGCCATTACTCAGCCAATTGTTTTAAAATTCAACTAACCAATCATGTTTGTACAAATCATTCCCCGCTAGTTCTGTTACTGTGAAGGTATAAAAAGCTCATGTTTCTGTTCCTAAGGTTTGCCAGTTTGAAAGAGCTTGAGAGACCACATCACATCGGCTTAATAGATTCCTGTGTGTTTTGCATCAACAAAGGACTCTGTCTCTAATTGAGAACTCAGGGAATAGACGAAAGATCTTTCCAGACATCCAAGTCTTGCACCCTGTTGCAAGTCTCCACCTTGTCTGAGTGATGCTCCCATCTTTAGCTTATTTTTTTTCCAGACCCTCAAACCTCCTCTCCGCACTTTTCCTACATCTGATTTGTCCCTGCCCCTCGTTTTTCTCTTCACACCCTCTCCTACCCAGTTCCCTTTATACTTCATCTTCCCCTCTCTATTCTGTCTCCCCACATGAAGGAGATTCAATCATCCTCCACTCCTTCCTCTTTGTTACTTATCTTCTTTGGGTCTGTGATTGATAGTATAGTTATCCTGTACTATATGGCTAATATCCATTTGTGAGTAGGTATATACCACGTCTGTCTTTCTGGGTCTGAATTACCTTGCTAAGGATGATCCTTTGTAATTCCATCCATTTGCCTGCAATTTTCATGATTTCCTTGTTTTTAATAGCTGAGTAGTATTCAACTGTGTAAATGTACCACAGTTTCTTTATCCAGTCTTCAGTTGAGGGGCATCTAGGTTGTTTTCAGATTCTGGCTACTATGAATAAAGCTGCTGTGGACATAGTTGAGCAAATGTCCTTTTGTATAGCTGAGGCTTGACACAGAGCTATTCTCAATTTTCTGAGACAATTCCAGATTGATTTCCAAAGTGATTGTATAAATTTGCACTCCCACTAGCAATGGAGCAGTGTTACCCTTTCTCCACATGCTTGGCCTCATGTGCTGCCACACGAGTTTTTGATCTTAGCCACTCTGATTGGTATAAGATGGAAGCTCAGAGTTGTTTTGGTTTGCATTTCCCTAGTAACTAAATGATGTTGAACATTTCTTCAAGTGCTTCTCTTGGCCATTCAAGATTCCTGTGTTGAGAATTTTCTGTTTACCTCTATACCCCATTTTCAAGTTGGATTATTTGGTTTGTTGATCTTTAATTTCTTGAGTCCTTTTTATATTTTTGGTATTAGCCGTTTGTCAGTCAGATATAGGGTGGGCGAAGATATTTTCCCAATGTGTAGGCTGCCATTTTTGCTTGTTTTGTTTGTTTGTTTTTTGTTTTGCCTTACAGAAGCTTTGCAGTTTTGAGAGGTGCCATTTATTAATTGTTGGTTTTAGAGCCTGTTTTGTTGGTGTTCTGTTCAGGAAGATGTCTCTTATGCTAATAATTTCAAGGATCTTCCCACATTTTTTTGCTAATAGATTCCGGTATCTGATGTTATGTTGAGGTTTTTGATCTACTTGAACTTGAGTTTTGTGCAGGGTGATAAATATGAATCTATTTGCATTCTTATGTTGTTAAAAAGGATAAGGATGAGGAAAGAAAAGAGAGCAGAGAGACAGAGATAGACATGAGGCTGAGGGAGAGATATGAGAGACAGAGACAGAGAGACAGAGAGACATAGACAGAGAGCGCACTCATTGTCCTCTTTCTGGAGGGATATTAGTCTTATTCTTGAAAGCCTTTAATTATGTCATAGTAAAAGTTAGACTTCAGTATAAACATTTATTTTTTGTGGAAACAAAACATTCTTAAACATACAGCTAGTTAGAAAAGTTTTTTATAATGATGCCATTTTTTTTTTTCATCACTTTGCTTAGGAAGAAAAAAGAAATGTGCCAGAGAATCCAAAATCCTGGGACTTGTTTAGGATGAAAATATAGACATGATATTTCCTTTTCTGCTACTCTACAAATTCAGACTTGTCAGTCGATTTGTTAAGAAGATAAATCTTGGCAAATCTTGAACAGTTTCTTCAAATTGGTAAGACATATGAACTTATGTTATCCTTCCAAAAATGTCTACATGCAAATTCATTTGTAGGTTGTCATTGGTTTTAATATTCTTATAACACATTATTTCACTTTGTTATACATGTTCTAAGATCCACAAATGGGAGAAAATGTGATATATGACTCTGACTCTGACTGTTTCTCTCAAGTTTATGATATACAGTTGCTAAACTTCTGTCTTGATGACTTAGTATGTGTTTGTTACTTAGAAGAACAAGGAATCATATCAGCTATCTCTTCTCATATATATACATGAAGAAGTGAGATGGGTTGCCAGAAAAAATACCAATACTTCTCACTTCAGGTTTAATCAGAACTTCCTTTGTCTAAAGAAAAATGAGGGGGGGGGAGGTCAGTGCTATTCAAAATAGTTTTACTAGAATTTGCAAAGTATATATTTTGTGTGTGTGTGTGTGTGCACTTTGTATGTGTAGTGTATATGTGTATGATGAACATGTGCATATGTGTTTACATATATGCATGAACAATGTGTTTTGTCTATGGTTGAATATAATGGCCAGAATTTTATGTAGAGTGTCTTCTACTATTGCTAATCACAGTATGTTCTCAGACAGGATCTCTTATGGAAACTAGAAATTACAGCTGTCTAGACAAGGTGGCCAGTGCATTCCTCTGATCGACTTTTCTCCCCTTTCACAACTCTATTTCCAGGTTATAGTTATAGCACCTGAGACTGCTTTAAGGTATTGTACAAGTGAGTATCTGATCTTCATGCTTGTGTCATGGGTATTTTACCTATTTAATGATCTCCTCATCTCACAAATAATATTATTTTAATAATATCATGTTGATATAAGATGTATTTAAAGGTGAAACATCATCTCTTTTCTTTTCTTTTTTTTCATTTCTGTATTGGAAGGCCTCCAAATTCATGATATTTTCATAATATCTCAAAGTTTTATTTGCCAAACTCTGTTGTACATCTAAATTATTGTTCATCATATATTCTTTGTATTAGATGCAATTTCGTATAAACTTTTTAAATGTCACTTGGCTGGTCCTAAATAAGGGGTGAAAATATCTAGTCATATATACAAGGATATTACAAAGGCAGAGGAATCAACTCTGTGATACACTAACAAACACCAATACCTTCAGCACTACTTGTTTTTTTTTTACAAATTATATATAATACAGTTACCACAGTTTAAAAGTGGGTATTTAAGTTACTATGAAAGAATAAGTAAACATCAAAAACTGCCTTATACAAAGCCAGAGTTCCTGTAACTTTTATTCCACCATCTAACTATATAATACACTTTAAGTCTTTAATTTAATTTTGGTTAATGGTAGAAATAAAGTAACAAATCTTTAAAGATTATGAAATACCCAACACTGAAAAGAATGATTCATGTTTGATAAATATTTATCAACTTGGTTTGTTATTATACAATGTATAAATATATAAAATTGACAAAATGATTATATCAGTCAAAAATTTAACAAAAATAATAAAACAAAGTTTGTCTTTTTTTGCTTCATTTAGTGTTACACAGTGTTTCTCTGTGGAGCCTTGCCTGTCCTAGACTTGCTTTGTATACCAGTTTGGCCTTGAACTCTATCTCCCTGAGTGCTGGGATTATAGGAATGCACCTGACACACACACACAAACACACACACACAAACACACACACACACACACACACACACACACGCATGCATGCACACACATATATATATTCTTTTTTTTCATTTTTTCGTTTTATTTATTTATTTATTTTATTAATTTATTCTTGTTACATCTCAATGGTTATCCCATCCCTTCTATCCTCCAATTTTTCCCTCCCTCCCAGTTTCCCCTTATTCCCCTCCCCTATGACTGTTCCTGAGGGGGATTACCTCCCCCTGTATATGCTCATAGGGTATCAGGTCTCTTCTCGGTGACCTGCTGTCCTTCCTCTAAGTGCCACCAGGCCTCCCCCTCCAGGGGACATGGTCAAATGTGAGGCACCAGAGTACGTGAGAAAGTCATATCCCTCTCTCCACTCAAGTGTGAAGATTGTTCTGACCATTGGCTAGATCTGGGTAGGGGTTTAAATTTTACCGCCTGTCTTGTCCTTGGCTGGTGCCTTAGTTTGAGCGGGACCCCTTGGCCCAAATCTGCCTATCATAATGTTCTACTTGTAGGTTTCTTAATAAGAGGTTGTGTAATGAAACTTCTTATAGTGGGATAAATGATGATTCAATGAAGTTTGGGATAGCTTTGCCTTCAAAAACAATGAGAAAAAATCAATATATTATTATTTTAATAGATCATATTTAGATCTCATATACATTTATTATGAATGTCACAAAAGCAATTTCATTTCTTTAGAGATCTCTTCCAATAGTAACCTAAAGTCTTTCAAATAAAATGGCCTCAATATATTACTTTCTTATACTACCTTTTCTCGTTTTGTTCCTTGCCTCTCTCAAGTGAACATAATCACAGGTGTTTTAAAAAATTGAATACACTCTTATGAAGAACATTTACAAAAACATTAGTGATGCAGAAGTCTTTCCTGTTAGTTGCCTGTCAGACAGATGTTTGTTTCTAACTAGTAGAACAACAATTGAAGTCAGCAGATTATTCCTTAAACAATTCTAAAATAATGAGTGGAGCAGAATAGATCAACTCCGTGAGAAAAAACACAATATAATAGAGATCATGAGCAGAAAACTACCATAGGGACCATGTTGTTAATGGCTCTATAGGCAATTGGCAAGCATAAGTGATGATGGAAATAGTACGCTGGATGATGGAACAAATCAAAGGAGTTTTTTTTTCCTGGTTTGGCTGTGGCATCTCCTATTTTGTGGCGGGCCTGGGAGAAGTAGTCTCATACAAAGAAGGAATAATCTCAACTATGCATGTGAACAAATATCAGTCCCAAGGTTAAGCATTCCAGGCAGGACATAGACATTCTTAAAAATGAGTAAATAGGGACCGAGGGGTCAGGAACACACCAAGAGTACATGGCCCATATGATCCAACAAGTGAGACTCATGGGGACTCACAGAGAGTGGGGAGCATGCAGGGTGGCTTAGTAGCTTCGTGCACTCCTGGGAATCCTAACAGTGGGAGAGGGGCTGCCTCTGAATCTTTTGCATACTTGTGGGACTCTCTTTCTACCACTGGGTTGCCCTATGCGGCCATGATGTGATGGTATGTGCCTGGTCTTATTGTAGCTTGTTAGGTTTGGCCTTGTACTTTTCTCAGGGGAGATAGAACAAGTTGGATCTGGGGAAGAGGTGTCAAGAAACTGGGAAGAGTTGAGGGAGGGGAAAACCTGCAGTAGGAATGTAATATATGAGAAGAATTTAAAAAATGAATAAATAATCAAAATACAGAAAACATTTTTTAGGAGTGTAACACTTATATAATTCCTGATTGTTTAATGGTAGTTCTTGCTGTGGGTAGTTTATTGTATATCTGTGTAATAATAAAAATAAAAATAAAATAAAATAAAATAAATAAAAAATTTTATTTTTTTATGTTGAAAATTTTTATTTTATTTTATTTTATTTTATTTTTTTATTAATTTATTCTTGTTACATCTCTATGGTTATCCCATCCCTTGTATCCTCCCATTCTCCCCTCCCTCCCATTTTCCCCTCATTCCCCTCCCCTATGACTGTTCCTCAGAGGGATTACCTCCCTCTGTATATGCTCATAGGGTATCAAGTCTCTTCTCGGTGACCTGCTGTCCTTCCTCTGAGTGCCACTAGGTCTCCCCCACCAGGGGACATAGTCAAATGTGAGGAACCAGAGTACATGAGAAAGTCAAATCCCTCTCTCCACTCAAGTGTGGCTCCTGACATAAAAAAAATTTAATAGAAAACATTTTATTTACAATGAAAATCCAGATTTATGATGAAAAATGTTCATGTGTTCACATACTTATAAGTGACTGAACATTCTCTAATTTATTCTATTTTCACTCAGTCTAAACAGGAAACTCCTCCTTAGTCATGGTATAACTAGCAATCAGCATTCAAAGTACTACTGTAAACATTTTTATAATAATCTAATTTGATAATGAATTTAAATATCATAATTAATTTTATTTATTTGTTGAAATAAACTTCATAAGTGTATTTTCTTAGAAAGGATATTTAGACAAAACAATGCAAATTCCATAATGTAAACGGATGTAGTAGTGATGCATTACCTTTTAAGTATTTAAATATTTTCTTTTGGCAACAGAAATGACAAACATCATAGAGAAAAGGAAAAAAAATCATCCTCACCCAGAAGTTGAGTGATTCTAATTGGTGTCATCAATATTATTCTCTTGAAATTGTTATAGCAACATTAAGAATGATGTGGGATAGAGAGATAGTCTGTTTATATCTTGCTTTCTGTGGCAGTGATTTTTTGACATTTAAATTCTCTACTATATTAAATGTGTGTGAAAGTCTCATTTTTGTCTGTGCAGATTCAAATTTAGCCGAGTTAAGTATTCGGAAAATACCAGATGGGAGCATGACAAAGCTCTAGCACCAGCTGGAAAAAACCTGTGTTGGCCAAATCCAGGACAAATTAAATATCAGAAAGAGTAGTGGTATTGATGTACTATACCGTATTGAATTAAAAGTTAAAAGAAACATCATTGCATTTTTTTTATTTTTGAAATTTTTAATTAAGATTTTATCTTTTGCATATACATTTATAGTGTTACACATATATACAATCAACTACCTATAGCAAAAAAAACCGTGACAGAGTCAGGAATTACATAAATGTTACATTCTTAGTGTTTTAGATATTTGTATTTGGCAGCCTTGAAGAAAACGTCTTACCTTGGTGCATTTCATTTTTATATCAAGTAATAGTGATAAATCATTATTTCATTTTTAACATCTTCATTCAGGATAATGGATTCCATGTTCATACAGATATAATGTGGTATTATGAGTTCCTGTCAACAACATGAAAGCTAACCTTACTACTATGTAACCTGCTATGATTACTCACTTTTACTAGTTTGTAAAACTGAATAATGTTTATCTTCTGGAGAAATCTAAAATAGTATAAAACTGTAAATAAAATACATTTATTGTTATTTTTTGCAATTACAAATTATAAATATGTGAACTTAAATAAAATTTAAAACACAAATCAATAACAACTTAATTACTATGAAATGAAAATTTTCAGGGCTGGAAAGATGGCTCAGTGGGTAAAAGAACTGTCTACTTTTCTAAAGGACCAGAGTTCAATTCCCAGTACCCACTTGGCAGCTCACAACTCTCTGTAACTCCATTTTTAGGTGATCTGACAGCCACACACCAATGCATATAAATTATATTACTAAACACAAAAAAAAAAAGAAAGAAAAAATTCAGTAGATACTTGTGGAGGAATGCCTTGAGTGGATGTAGCAGTTGTCAATAAAGTGATGTTTGGCCAATCTGCTGGGCAGAAGGACAGGAAGTGGAGGGTGGAGGTCCAGAGAGGAGGTTGGAAGAGCTGGTGGCTGGACAGTTGAGAGTTGGGAAAGAAGCTGGCCCAGCAATCATCAGATTGGTAAATTATTTGTGTATATGTAGGTTTTGAGGCCATAGGATTTGAGTAATTTAGATTCTGCCCCATTGTTGTGGTTGCAGCTTTAAAATACACTATAATCTCCCTGTTGGTGCCCTAGGCCACAGTGATAAGTTAATTGCAACAGATAACCTTTAATTCAAGAAAATTACCAATAATTTGAAGTATTCAAAGAAATATAAAACTTAGTTAAAATTTTAATGGTATAAGTGTGTAAGTTTGACTGTTAACTTACATTCATGTTTAATCCGAAAAACTGGAATTCTTTTGTAAGCAGCACTTTAGTCTCTGAAGAACAGAGAGTTTAACAGTATGTGAAGCAGAGAATCACTCAGTGTACACCAAACCATCAGTAATCTCCAATAGTCAACGACATTCTAATAATTTTATATCTAATTTTGTATATAAGACACCATACTAAGAATTAATATTTCTGCATATTATATTATATTATATTCAGACTTTAAACAGCATTATTCAGTATCAACTATAGTTTAAAAACAAATAAAAAAATAGCCTTTCTAGCCTTGTGTACTGATAAACATGCACCTTGAGGTTCTAGGGTTATATGTGTGATAACAATCTGAACCTTAACACTTTATGGCTTTCTGTTCATACTGGAAGATGCACTGGAAAGCTGAAGTGTTCATTTGTGCCATAATCAAGCAGTTGCTGCCATTATAAATGTGACCTATAAAATAAATTGTTTTAAATTGTTTTTTAGATATTTTAAATTACTTTAAATTTAAATACATATTTTAAATGTGTCAGGCCAGGACTTTTCTTTTTTTAATTTGTTTTTTAAAATAACATATTCAGATTACATCCCAATTGTTATCCCATCACTTGTATCTTCCCGATCCCTGCCTCCGTCTTTTTCTCTGTTCCCTTCTCCTAGACCTTTGACAGAAGGAGACCTCCTCCCCTATCATATGACCACAGCCTATCATATTCTTTCCAGATAGCCTGCTTCCCCTTCTTCTGAGTGCAGCCAGGCCTCCCCACCAAGGGGAAGTGGTCAAATTGGTGGCACCAGAGTTCCTGTCAATGGCAGTCCCCGCTCTCCCCACAACCATGGAACCATGGAGAATGAGGTGTCCATTGGCTAGATCTGAACAGGGGGGTCCTTGGTTGGTACAGCAGTTTGTGCAGGACCCCCTGGGTCTAGATCTGCCAGCCTTGAAGCTCTTCTTGTGGGACTCCTGGACCCTCCAGGTCCCAGGGTTTTTCAAAATGCACTATTTTCTCAATATCTCTCTCTCTCTCTCTCTCTCTCTCTCTCTCTCTCTCTCCCCTGTATGTGAGTATGTGTGCATATGTGTGTGAAATAAAATATTTTATTTCTCAAACACAATAATGCAATAATGTCTGAATCCTCTGGAAGTTTCCAGCTGCTGGCTTGAAAACTCAGTGATAATTATAATTGTACAACATAACTTTTAATTTGTTTTTCTGGTCTGTTGAACAAGACATTCATCTGTGACAGCACCCACCTGTCCAGCTGTGATGTTTCTGTAGCTATGAACGTTCTGCACATGATCTATCCATACATGAGAGAGTTTTCGATTTGAGTGGATTAGATTGGCTAGACTTAAGCAGAATCTTCATTTACATTTAAAGCAGAATTTTTATGGAGAGTGACCTCACAGTGATTGCCAATAAAGTTGATATGAGCACTTATCTTTCCTAAAGAAACTTTACATTACAGGATCACCAACAAAGTAATAGATTTAAGACATCCTGAATCCCCTTACTCACGGCCACTGCCTTTTCTGAGATGATGAATCAGAATCATAAGGATTTGCAACAGCTCAATCCACTGTATAAGAAATCACAAAAATTTTCTCAAGTGTGACTCTTTAAGCTGTTGAAAGAATCTGTATTATTGTTTATATTTGAGACATCCAATTACCATAATATTGAACTTACAGACCATTTCAGTAACTGTAGGTAAAAATTTAAGTATCACTTAGGATTTTAGTAATTGCTTGGAATTCAACTTGATATTCTTTAAACATTTTCTTGACTGTACTTCCATAAGCCAGCTTTCAATTTAGTTTAGATTAATGTAAGAAAGCACTTCAATAGGGGTTCTCATACAGTCAAAATGGAAACACTAGCTGATGTTAAATGTAGTAATAGACATTTATTCAGTTTCATAATGTGTTAATATATTTTCAATGATTCTTCTAATCATGCTATGTTAGATTGTTACTGGATTGTTTTGATATGTTTTTAAACCACACGGATACTATTGAGATGCAGTTTTCAGTGGATTCAGCAGCAGGTTGAGTTTCATTCTTTGCTCCATTGTTACCAGTTGTTTTCTCATCATTTATTTTGGCCAACAGAGAAGTAGAGAACACAGTCAAATTATCACAGAGGTGTTGCTCCTGGACAGTTTATCACAGTGAAATCATTCTACCCCAGATAGTATGACACCCAGTATGCCTTCAACCTTATCCCTCAGATGAAGCATTGGCACTAAATGTGTACTTCTCCTGCCCATTCATCAAGACGTCATCCAATATGAAACGAGCAGAAGATGAACACTCGGTCTATATGTGAAGATTACATCTCAGAATGCTGTGTACCTGTTGAATTTATAGAAAGTCATTAGTGGTTCACAGAAGAGGTTTCCTAGCAAAAACTACTAACACAAAAAGTTTAAAATGTGTTGATTCTTAGCTGGGCATAGTGGTGCGTGCCTTAATCCCAGCACTTGGGAGGCAGAGGAAGATGGATCACTGTGAGTTCGAGGCCAGCCTGGTCTACAAAGTGAGACTAGGACAGGCAGGGATACATGGGGAAACGCTGTCTCCAAAAACCAAAACCAAACCAAACCAAAACTAAACAAAAAAATGTGTTAAGTCCAAAAAAAAAGTGTTGATTCTTGAGTGTTAAGTATCAGTTTGGAGATAGATATGTGACAATTTTCCCAAATTTCACTTATTACCTTTCTATATATTCATATCTCTGTCTTTGCATTCTTTTTAAATTATACCCCTCATTAATAAAGAAATTATCACATCTTCAAATGGAAGAATACACTTGAATGGCATAAAATCATTAAAGAATTTTAAGGGAAGAAACATGAATACATTCAGTTCTTTTTATCATGAATTAAAGTTATAAAATTTCAAGATTTAATGCAGTCAGTGCTTGTCATCAAACCCAAAGAAGCAGATGAGTAAAATGAATGCATATGAATGTATAAATACATATAATTTATTGTTCATATACATATACATATATACATTTGTATATATTATATTCTAAAATGTTACTGATTAGATGGGAAATAGTGACAACAAAGTAGTAACATATTTCTATGTTGAGTCTGAATTTCTTAACATTTATAATCATTATTTTAAATAATATTTTTTAATTCATCTAAATATATTTCTGGTACACTCATTAGAAATTAGATAAGTTTTAACCTAGTCAATAATAAATGGTCAACCTTTACTCATTTGTTTTAGGAGGTATACACTTGAGAGATATACTCATCAGCACATGAAGTGAGACGTTAAGTTTTAGTGACTAACGTTTTGTGAAATTTAACTACCTCAGAAGACTGATAAATATTTAATCAACTGGAGATAGTAAAGAGTAAAAATGTCAATGTAATCCTTACAGAGAAAGAGAGAAAAAAAAGAAATGTACATTGAAGTGAAGATAAATGAGTTTAGGTTGAATCATTTATGGAAATATATTTTATGTATGCTTACTAGTCTGCACACACTTAGGTGTCTTTCTAGGTTGATCACATGACTGCTTTGGGAATCACTTGAATAAATTATAGGTCCATGGGAAAATGTAATCATTGTATGTACACAAATTAAATACTGTTTTGCTATCAGTATTTCCTATGTCCTTCATGACTACAATTTTACTTTATTTATGTTTTCATTATTTCTTTTACATATAGATATATATTATTACACATATATACAATAAACTACCTACAGAAAAAAAGAACCACAAAACTACCAAGAATTATGTAAATGTTACATTCATAGTGTTTTGCATATTTATATTTGGCAACCTTGAAGAAAACATCTTTCATCTCTTGGTGCATCTAAAATTCTGACAGGGTAAGCAAGTCCTCAATAGTTCCTGCCTTGCAAATATGTCTGTCAGTTATATTGGGCCAGAAGGCTGAACATGATGCTCCATTGTTATAGTTTTGGGCAACTGTTCAGGCAGCAAACTATCTCTGTCATTTTCTTATTTTGGGAGCTGCTAAACTGCACTTCCTGTCCATTCAGGTAATTAATTTTATGCCTTCTCATGTCTCTAATGGGTTGAAGAACAGATAGTTTAGTTTTACAATTAAGCTTAGTTGTTTAGGGGTTAAGATGTTTTTAGGTCTAGATAGATGCTTTAAGTTGATAATGATGAGATATGATAGATATTTATTTAAATTCAGAAATTTTAGATGCACCAAGATAGGAAAGATGTTTTCTTCAGTGTTGCCAAATACAAATAGTCAAAACACTATGAATGTAACATTTATATAACTCCTGACTGTTTTGTGGTTCTTCTTGTTGTATGTAGTTTATTGTTTTTGGTCTAGATACACGTTTTAAGTTGATATAGATGAGATATGGTAGATATGGATGACTACAATTTTAAAAAGTAATTCAATCTTCAGGCAAAAAATGAGTGTATGTCATGGATTAAAATGGTCAGTAGACATGCACAGGCTCATTTGTTGGGTATAGCTGTCAGTGTAACTTGTTTGGAACTTTGATTTTTAACATTATTTTGTAGGGTGGGTTCTCTGAGAACTTTGAATTTCTGGTCTCCTTTTCTTCCAAATCACAAATATTGATATTACAGGTGTTTGTCACATATCCAGACTATAAAATAATAATGATCCAACACAAACTTTTCTGCATGGCTGGACAAATACTCTATGAGGGAGCTACATAGCTGTATAGAGTTGATTTATGGTATTTAATTATAAAGTGTTTTACATATATATTTACACCTTTACACACATTTGTTATAATTGACATGTGAAGTTATCTATGAAATATATCCTGATGTATTAATACAAAGTACTTGTCTTTACCTAGGGACTTATTGCTGTAAAGAGATACTTATGACCAAAGCAACTTTTATAAAGGAAAATATTTATTTGGGGGTGGCTTATAGGTTCAGAGGTTTAGTCCATTATCATCATAGTTGGAAGCATGGCAGCATGCAGGCAGACATTGTGCTGGAAGAGATAAGAGTTCCATATCTTGATCCAAAGGGAGCCAGGAAGAGACTGGCTTCTGAAAGAAGCCAGGAGGAAGCTTTCATTGCACACCAGGCTGAGCACAAGCATAGAAATCTTCTAATTCCACCCCCACAGTGATACACTTACTCCAACAAAGCCACACTATTCCTACAAGGCCACACTTCCTAACAGTACCACTCCCTATGGCAAAGCATTCAAACACATGAATCTATCTATAGAGGCCAAACCTATTCAAGCCACCACAGGACTATCTATTTTCAAGTCTTCCAGAAAGTGGGACTTGCTTGCTGCCTCTGTCAATGTTACCTTATACGTACAGGCTCTTTTCAAAATAAACCCATCCACCATGATGCCTTCAGTAGAAGCTGAGGAAACTGGCCTGTCTGATCTTTGAACTGAAATCTAGAGATTATGGCCAGTAACAATGGCTAAGCCTTTAAAAGGACAGATTCCAACTAAAACATGCTGATTGCATCTGATATATAATCTCCATCCTGATCATCATTCCCTCTCTACTCACTTCCCCTCACTTTTCTTCCCATCCATATCCTCCTTATGGCTTTCATTAGAAAACAACAGGATTGTATGGATGATAATAAAATAAGATGAAACATAGCAAAATGTATTATGCAAAAAAATAACTAACACAAAAAATAGTGATATATCTTAGTTTAACTGATTTGGAAATTTTAGTATTTTTCATAAAAATATGGCTTATTTAGCATATTGTTTTACTCGGTTACTTATGATAGAAAACAGCATTACTCAACAGTGGATTGTGCTGTTCTTCATTAATGCAAAATAAACTGAAACCTTGAGAAATATACATATATGTTTTATCTTTAATGCTACCACAAATTCAGGAAGATATACAGTTTTATTTACAGTATTATATAATTTCATTTTATACGTAGTCATGAGTTTCTACTATGTGTAAAGTACAGCTCATTTTTCAGAGAAATTTTAATTTGCTTTAAGAAGTAAATGACGTTTACATATCAAATTTGAGCTAAGAAAAAATTATAAGACCGGGCCTGGCTGCCTGACCTGCTGCGGGCCATGGGCGAAGCGGGAAGCGCTGGAGAGCTGGTAGCAGAGGCAGCACTGGTGGCCAGGCCACTGCAAAGGCAAGGGCACTGGCGGTACCGCCATGGGGCTGGCTGGGCTGCAGGAGAACATGTTTGCTGGGCAGCTAAAGATCTGGGCCTACATGAATAAATGTTCTGGAATGTGTTCACCCCTTCGGGAAGAGAGTTCAGTTACACATCACAAGGTCAAATGCCAGGGGAAACCTTTTGCTGGAATCCACAGGAAGCGAGAAGAGAAAAGGAATGCTGTGAACCCGATCCAAAGTGCCCTGAAGTCCGATGAAAAGAAAATAAAAGAGTTGGTAAATATTTTTTTCCCAATCTATAGCTGTTGCTTTGTCTGATGACAGCGTCTTCTGCCTTGCAGAAGCTTCTCAGCCTCATAAGGTCCCATTTATTAATTGTTGGGCTTAGAGCCTGAGCTGTTGGTGTTCTGTTCAGAAATTTGTCTCCTGTGCCAATGAGTTCTCCCAATAAACTGTTTTAAGTCAATTTGTACATTTTGGAAGCTGCTGACCCACACTGCTGGTTCACTCAGGAATTTAAGTTGTATTCCTTCTCAAGTCTCTGAGGCGCATTGAAGACAAGATAGTATACTTTTACAATTCTTAGTTGGTTAGGGGACAAGATCGTTTTATATCAAGATAAAGAAGTTAAGCTATTAGAGTTGAGCTAGGGTTGATATTGAAACTCATTGGGAAATTTAGACTCAACAAGACAGGAAAGACACTTACTTCAAACGGGTCAAATGCAGATGGCCAATTCACTATGATGGAACATGTATAGAACTTATTATTCTCATGATTGTCACATGGTTCTCCCTGCTGTATGTATTTTGTTTTATACATGTGTAATAAAATAAAAGTATAAAAAAATAAAAAATTGGGATGGCTATTCACTATATATTTAAAAGATAAGACAAACAATAATAAATCTTTAAAAAAAATTAAAAATGTAATAAAATAAAAGAGGCCAGGAGAGGTCCCCTGCCACCTTTTCCAAACCAAAAATCCAAAGCAGCAGACCCTCCCAAAACTCCACCTCCATCACGTGATTCTACCAATGCAGTGGTTGCCAAGCAGGTCCAGGGCAAGTCGGCTCCTAGAAAAACGTCTCAAGGGAAAACTCAGCAGAACAGAAAACTCAGATCTCTACTCCTTGTGAAGGAGCTCCAGGAAGAGCAAAGCAGCGCTGCAGTCTGAGGAAAGAAGTAGGAAGGAAGAAGGCATGAAAATTGACCTCATTGTCACCAAGCGGTCTCCCGGGGAGACTTTGTGGTAGAACACCATGGAGACCTCATTGTCATCACCAATGCCAAGAAGCTGGAGGCTCTGTATGCACAAGACCCCTCCGCGGGCTGCTATATGTATTTTCAGTATCTGAGCAAAACCTATTTCGTGGATGCCACTCGAGAAACAAACCAATGAGGAGGCTGATCAATCACAGTAAGTGTGGGGATTGACAGACCAAACTGCATGACATCATTGGTGTGCCTCACCTCATCCTCGTCGCCTCCAGAGACATGGCCGCTTGTGAGGAGCTCTTGTATAGCGATGGAGACCTAAGCTAGGCCTCCATCAAAGTCTACCTACCCTTGCCTGAAGCATTAACCATGCGGCCTCCCACCTCCCTGCCACCCTGCCTCCTTCAAAGTACTAAGTGCCTTTAAAGGGACATGATTTTTTTTTACACACACTTACTCTTACATAATTACTTCAAATGTTTTTAAAAGCATATTAAAAATACCTTTTCATGTAGTATTTAAATATCTGTTACAGGTTTCCAAGGTGGACTTGGACAGATAGCCTTATATTACTAAAACTTTTATATACAAGTTGAAGGTTTGTGATTCCCGCGCAGTCTAAGACTCAGCTCGGGTTTTAGAAAATGGAGGTGAACGTGAACTAGAAAGCCAAATTCTGACCAGGATGAAGCCAGGACCCCCTGCATCCCACATCCACGGACAGGCGGGTGTGAGGGTGATGTCACCACCCACGCACAGCCTGGACAGGATGGCTCCAAGCTCTTGTTTTTCTCAGCATCTTGACAGGAGTGCACACTGACTTGTATGAATTGTTTTTAACAAAGTTTCTCAGTAAGCTAGTCTTCCCCTCTGCTTTCTCCAAAGCTTACTGTGCCTGGGGCTCTGTGACCTAGCCAGGAGCAGACCTCATCGTGGGGCTTATGGCTTTTCCAGGCATGTGGAAGTGTCCGTTTAGAGACGGGCTGGGAAAAGCACTGTTGTCCTGCCCAAGCAGGACAGATCTCTTGTAACTGCATTAATTCTTTATAGAAACGTGAACATTGAATTTATTTTTAAGAATAAACAATTAAAAAAATAAAACATTAAAAAAATTAAAAAGGAAAAAATAGGGGAAAAAAAGCCCCACAGAAAACAACTTATATGTGTATAGGTTTTGAAGGGAGAAAAATGAATGCGTTTTTCTTTTTCTTCTAGGGTTCTTTTATTTTTTATCTTTTTGGTTTGGCTGGCTGGTTTGTGTAGAGAAGACTTACGATAGTACCCTATTCTAATCAAAAGTGAGGTTTTGTAGTGGGACTAGAATTACTAAGCCCCGCCCCACTGCCCCTACACCTCAATTCTGCTGCCTGGAAAGTTCTCTACTTTCTTTCAAGACAGAACCCCTGGTATCCCACGAAGATGCTGCCAGTCTAGGACCTCTGCCGGCTTAAGACATGTTGGCACAAGGGTGCTTAGTAGCCAGAGGACCAGGATGATAGTTCAGTTTTGGCCTATGACAGCAAGAGTACGTGGCTTCCTTCTCCCTCCCTGAGAAGAGCTAGTTCTCACCACTCTCCTTCAATCCAGGGGCTGGGGCTCAGGAGAGCCATGTATAAGAAGCTCCCCTTGTCCCTACCACCTCCCTCATCCCCCAGGATCAGGATGATGCTACCTAAGAAAGTCTTCCCCACACCCCTTGCTACCCCGGCCAGCGGCCAAACTTGGAGGAGCATCTGACAGGAGGGTGTAACTGTGAGATAAAAATCCCTTGGTTGTACCTGTTTGTGTCTTAGCTTTGTATTTAAATACCAAACAAAAAAGGAAATAAACTTGAAACTTATTTGTCATTACAAAAATAAAGCAAAAATTAAAATATTTATTGCCAGGCCAAAAGAAAATTATAAGCATACTTAAGTAAAGATGAAAGGGAATATTTTTAGATAATACATTTTATTTTTTAAAAGTCTGATAAATGCATAAAAAGTATATTATTCATATAGTTCTACCATTACCTTTCTCCGATTTTTCCTTGTGACTCTACTCTTTCTGCCTCTATAAGGTAATATTTTGAAATTAAACTAATTAATATAATTAAGTTAGTAAGTCAGAGTTAATAGATAAAATGACATATATGCATTTTTATTTTCTTTGATTCATATAAAAGTAAATATTAAAATACACATTATTATTTATTTATTAAAATTCTTTGTAGGTAGAAATGTAAAATCATTTCCTTCTCATCTACTTTCTAAGTTGTTTAATTCTTTTGCATTTCATCTGTAAACATATGTAGTATAATGTAGCTTAAAATCAGATAGAAACACAGATATGCACATAGAATTATAACCACTGCTGAAGTGAGATATTAAATAGTGTTATCAGTGTTATTGCATAACATATGCTTGGGGCTAGACAAAAAGAGTGCACCTTCAGTTTTACAATCGATATTAGACTGTAAATATTGTGTATTTTGTCTACTTTTTTAGGGGACATTGAGACTTTAAGAATTTAATCATTTCTGCGCTGTTGTTATTTGTGCATAATAACTATCCGTTTTGTAAAGTCTTAATTTCTTTGCTTCAATTAAATGCAAGAAAACCCACAAAACTTTAGTACTATGTTTAGGGGATAAGGGCTTGAAACCAAGCAACTGTGCAAAGTCCAATTTTGTGAATAATTAACAATTAATTGTTAAACAAATTAGCTGCTGTGACTCAGTTTATTTGGGTAGTAAAAACTATGAAGATTAAAATACTATCTGTCTGAAAGATAGTTCTGAGAAATAGATGCTATTTTAATAGGAGCATTTTGAAAAATTCTTGGTCAATGCAAACAGATACTCATGAGTTTTATCCTAATAGATTAAATTAAAAAATGCACACTGGAATAAAGGGTGAGACCAAAAATTTTCCAGAGTCATTTCAATACCTTATCTATTTTGCATAAAAGATGATAAAAGATTAAATAGTATTAACTTTAATGTGTAGGAAACACTCTAAAAGAAATGAAGTTAACTTTCATTTTAGCATTCAATTTGGGGATTTTTTTTTTGTTATTTCAAATGATCAATATTGTTCTTTCATACTTCAATACTCAATTATGTCTAACAGGAAAATGTAGTTTTTATATTTCTTATGTAATAAGTTATCCATAGTAAATTTTACAATATTTTGCAGAAGGAATTTCTTACTTGACACATTTAATTTTATGATAGTACAACAGTTAAGAATACCAAAAGAATTTTCAATAGTATACAAAGCACTGTAAATTAACAATGGCAAGCTAATTACATAGTAGATATAATACTCTGACAAATATTGCTGGGTAAGTCTATAGTTCATAAATTCTTGTAGTTTATATTACAACTCAATAATGAGGTGAGAAGGAATGGACAAATAAAAGTTGTGACAACCAGTAATTTATTATTTGAATTTTATTCCCTTGCCAGAGTCAATAATTTTGTTTTCCCATAATTATTAGACACACTTGAATTACTATGTCATGAGAGAACTGGTTAATAAATGGATGCTCTTCACTTAGTGTCTGTGTAATATTAATAAATCCCTTTAATTAAAAAATTGTGCAATATCTAGAAAATTTAAAGAAAATGAAAACACTTATTTTAAACTATTTTTCCTTTTATTGTTTCAATAAAAAGTTCTATAATATGAATAAATAAAATAATTCGATCAGAATTTTTTTCTGTCCAATAAGTTTTAGAATACCTGTATATCAAATTTGTTTATAGATGCCAAAATGAAATTAATGTATTGCCAAATTTTTATCAATATTTATAAAAAAAATGTACTTTAGTCAGAGTTTTATATCTGTCTAGATATAATTAGAATTTCATGAAGTTTATTCCTTTGCTAGATTTACTTGCAATTTCTTTTGTTTTTGTCTTTATGACTTTCCTGAATGGTGTTGTAGCCTTGATTCCTTTTTCTATGTGTCAATTATTTGTATATAGAAAGGCAGTTTATTTTTGTGTCTTACTTTTCTATTCTGTTATTCTACTAAATTTGTTTATCAGATCCACATATTATCTGATCATTTTTAGAATCTTTTATTTATGGAATCATGTCTTCAGAAATAAAAATACTTTGACTTCTCAATTTCCTATTTGTATGCCCTTTTCCCCTATACCTCTATTATTTTAAGAGGTCAAGTATTGTGTTGAGTAGGAGGCATGGAGAGTGGACATTCTTTTCCTGCTTCTGATGTAAGTGGAAATGATTAAATATATGTAAAAAGAATCTTCTCTAATAGTTCAGTTTTGGTGTTTAAATCTGTATACTTTGTAGGTTACAGGTATCATTTTTAGTTATATTATGCTATAAAATATTAAAAATTAAAACAGTTTCACATCCATAGTGAGAAATAACCCTCCTACCAAAGCCTGTTTTCATTACTATAGCGTCATTGTATGATGGTTTTGTAGATTGAAGACTTATGAAGACTTTCTTTTTGCTTAATCTTAATTTATTAGGTAACTACAGCCTCAAAAGAAATTGCCCAGACCTTTAATGTCAGCATTTTTATTGGTTATGGTTATTTTTAAAGATCTCTGTTACAAAGAGAAATATTCTTGATGACTGATGAGGACAACACTTACCTCTGGGGATAGAGACACTTATGTAGAATGTAGTCATGAATTATGTTGGTTTAGTTAAGTAGCACTTGAAGTTTTTCTCCAAGATCCATGAGTTAACTGGCCCTTGGTCGTTGTCTTGATTCCATCTTTCTCATGTTGAACAAATCTTAAGTCTAACGAGAGAGCTAAGTCTATAATAGATAGATAATGGTTGTAGCTAAGGTGCACTCAATCTGGTCATTGTTGGGGATCATAGATACCATAGTTGGGTAGGAATGATGTTTTCTCCTCTTCATCAGCTTGCCTGGTGCCTTCTGGAAATCTGTTTTCTTAGTGCATTGTGTCTTCAGAACAACATCTCAACATTTACGCTGCAGGGCTTAAGTTGCAGGGCATATGTAGTAACAAGATGCTGAATGTTGGTTGCTTCAGTCCTGGGCTTCTTAATTTCTCTGTTTAAGTGCTTTCAGACATATTGCCAGACATCATTTACTTTAGATAAATTGAACAGATTTTGAATTATATTTGTTATTTTGAGCTCCAGCTGCCACAGCACAGAAATATCTATAATTCAAGGTATATTATTCTCTCAATTTTAATAATGACCAAGTGAAGAGCATTGATATCGAAATCCACAACCTTGAGCAAACAGAATTGTGCTTCCTTACTTGAGTTCTCCTGATTCAGAAGCTGAACTACTCTGTTGTGCATCAGGATGCATTCCTCCATGAGAAAATCTTGTTTGTCATTCCCACCCTTGATTTGGACCTTCTACTCTTTTCCAGAGCTGTGTCTTCTGTGGTCATGCTTTTACAATAGAAAGTTTGGAGCTTGAATTCACCATCTATTTAAATGAGTTTTTTACATTTGATGGCAGCATAGGAGATATGCAGCTTCATTTTGGCATGGCTGAACATCTGGAAGAAGCCACAAAAAAGAACATTATATTTATTTTTTCAAAATGATATATTGTTGCATTAGTTTCCACATATGAAGACATATACTTTCTGGAATAAAAACATCAACTTTTGTTTCAAAATCTTAATCACTTGTAAGAAGAATGTGATATTCGCAGAAAATATTTTAAGTTATTTTGTCTTATCATAGTATCACCAAGAACTGGGATGTAAAGTCCTTGATGTGAATCAACAGGACTTCAGTTTGAAATTCCCACACCCACATAAAATCTATGCATGCCTACACATGCTGTAAATTCCAGTATTGGGAGTTTCTACCAGGGTCCCTTAGTGCCTATTTTCTGCAGCCAGATCCAAAAGATTGTAGGAACTCTGAGAAAGAACACTATGAGTGAGAGACCAACCACACTACAAATGAGTCTGTAGGAGACATTTCATATTTTAAAAAATTACTCACCAATTATAATTAAAACTAAAAGAACATTACTTTATGGAATGATTGTTATCCAATCAAATGGTATAAGCTTAAATCACAAATCTTTGTAATTGTGATAACATAAATATACAAAAATATAATGCAGAAAACACTATAACAGATTTGCAAATAGATAGGAGAAAGATAGTCTCACAAATAAATGTAGTATGAATAGAGCAAATACTTACAGACCTTTCAACACAGCAGAATGTTTGCATCTACTGAGACATCACTTTCATATACCACATGTGTATCTATAAAGTTTAAAGAAGAAATAAATGGTTTCATAGAATAAAAAACACCATGACTATGCTTGTATAAAATCCTAAATAAGAAACAAAATCAGTAATTGTGGTGTTATTTCAGGTTAGCACATGATTATAGAAAACTCACTCTATGCTATATAATTAAAAGAAAGTATTCCGAAATTAAATAAAATAAATGTCAAACTAGCCTCTGAAAAATGAAATCCTTAAAGAAAAATGTGCACTGTATGTGCCAGATGTCCAAAAAGAAAGTTATAAACCATTTTTTGAAAAGATTTTTCAAAAATCTGATGTGTGTGTGTGTGTGTGTGTGTGTGTGTGTGTGTGTGTGTAATAACCATGGTGATAAAACAGAGAGATCATTATAAATATATAGTGTCAATGTACCCTAATAATAACAAATAGGTTCATTAGAACTTCAACCAAATCTTAGCAAGTAATTTATTAAATTTAGTACAGTAAATGAATCAAATAGATACCAGTGCCTTTTAAAAAAATTGCCCATTTTGACCTTATGAAGCAATTAGAGTAGATTGTATCTAAAACCTCAGATCCATTTCTCATTATTTTGGAGATTGCATGTATATGGCTGACTCCATTTGAGACAATTTATATGAAAAATTGTGCAAGAGTCCAACCTTGCTAATCATCTAGGTCAGTAGGTGATACTTTCAGGCTTGTTATGTGTATTGAGTGATGTTTTACATTAATCAAGAGAATCAGAAAAAAAAAGTCTTATCACCACAAAAATATGGTCCAAAGGCATCATTAACGTCAATCCCTTCTGCTATCGAACCAGAGCGTTGGTGAGGTCACAGTGAAACAACCAAATTGGACTCTCCATGTGTGGAAACTCCCATCTTGGGATGGGAGCAGTAAGAAAAGCTAAATGGTGGGAAACAGATGGATTTTATATGACAGTCATTGGGTGGAGCGTTTGACTTAATAGAAACTATTTGGGTTGCCCTGGCAATAGAAGCTTAGATCCTAAGTAATTCATCTTTACTTAAGCTGGAGGGATGTTCCTGGTATTTTAATGAAGACTCCAGCTAGACAGGAACTCTACTTAGGCCTATGTTTACCCAGTCTTTACCCTGCAAAAATCCTTCTGTTTAAAATACTGTCACCAGTATTGTTATTTTCTTGAGCTGCTTTGAACTAAACATTACAGCCTTTTGTTGCTGATAAATATTAAATATTAAGGATAGTCTTTTAGCTGCTCTCTAGTGAGTGGGGGTTTGAGAAGGAATAGTATGAGATGTTGGTCCAAACAGAGGCTCAAACTAGCAGGTAATGGTGGTGGATCTAAGGAAATTCATTTATAAGCATCAGGTTTAGTGAGTATAAGGTTATTTTGCCAAATCATTCCTGAAGAAATCCAGAGAAAGGAAGTAAACATTATAATGAGAAGAACAGAGAGGAGAGGGCTAAGAGACGGAAGAACTAGGGGATCAGGGGAGATCAAAAGGATAGCAAAGGATGTGATTGCCCCTGAAGAATAAAGATTCGCAGCAACTTTGTGTAAGATTTAATGTTCCTTTCATTTTACTGGATTCATTCACATAGCATCCACGTTCTCACTGAGGAAGAGGCAGGTGCCTTTTCAGCTGTCAGCTTATGGCTGTCTGGTTTTGGGAAAACCTCAGGGCCAGGAAGATGAACTGTTGGAGGAGCTAGAGAGCCAA
>OU015749.1:49915410-49944882 GCA_907169655.1 Acomys percivali
ATCTATCTATCTATCTATCTATCTATCTATCTATCTATCTATCTATCTATCTATCTATTATCTATGTATATACCTACCTATATCTATCTATCTATCTATCTATCTATCTATCTATCTATCTATCTTATTTGTATAATTTTGAATTTTGTGAAATTGAAGTGTTCATTGTATGTTTATATTAATTAAACAATTCTTTACTATTTGTTTGCAGTTTGTATTTGCATTTCTCTACTTTATTTTTCTTGATTTAAACTTGTCTAACTACATCTAGTTTTTGTTATACTGTATTCAAGAAGGTGCATTTTAACTACATTGTAGTTTACACAATCAAACATGGCCCATAAAAATGAGCATTATAATTTGTGAACAAAAGAACAAAAGAAATCAAAACAAACAAATTACTCTGTAGAACAACCTTTTATGACAAATTGATAGATTTGTAAAGCATTTTGTTACTGTGAGTTGCTTCAGGATATTGAACACTATTTGATTGGAGGTAACAAACACAAAGTGATCTTGGTTAGTCTCATAGTTTGTAGTTTAACTGTTTTAGCAACATTAATTATTAATTAGTATAGGTAATACTTAACAGAGAACCACAGCAGATTTTAAGCTACTGGCAAAGTTTTGTTTGAAAAAAATTCCTATCTTTATGTAAATAACACATGGGAAACACATAGAACCTCAGGGACATTTACAATTATGTCAAAGGCAGCATAAAATTTGTTATAAATATATATTGTAAGAGAATATATTACATTTCATTATGTTAAAGTCAGTTATTTAATAAGTAAAATGACAATTATATGAATTAATTGAACTCAGAGATTTTTTAAAAAAAGTGTTCACATTACATGTGTTTAAATCAAGACCAACATATCTTTTTTAAGTTAATTCATTCATATTACATCTCTATTGTTATCCAATCTCTTGTATCCTCTCATTCCTCCCTCCCTCCTACTTTCACCCTATTCCCCTCCCCTTTGACTGTGACTGAGGGGAACCTTCTCCCCCTGTATATGATCCTAGGGTATCAAGTCTCTTCTTGTAGCCTGCTGTCCTTCCTCTGAATGCCACTGGACCTCTGCATCAAGGGGATGTGATCAAATATGGGGTACCAGAGTTAGTGTGAAAGTCAGACCCCACTCCCCACTCAGCTGTGGAGAATGTCCTCTCTATTGGCAACATCTGGGTAGGGGTTTCAGTTTAGTGCATGTATTATCCTTGGTTGGTGGAGTAGTTTGAGCAGAAGCTCTGGGCCCAGAACCGCCAGTCATAATGTTCTTGTAGGTTTCTATGACTCTCTGGATTCTTCTATTTCTACATTCTCCCATGTTTCTCTCACCTAGAGTCTCAATAGGATGTCCTCACATCTATCTCATTTTCCTGATAAATGAAGACTTTTATGGGACATGCCCCTTCGGCTAGTGTCCAATTATAATTGAGTATATACCATTTGAGTCTTTCTGCTTCTGGGTTAACTCACTCATTATGATCATTTCTAGCTCAATCCATTTATCCACAAATTTCGGGAATTCCTTGTTTTTATTAGCTGAGTAGTATTCCATAGTGTATATGTACCACAGTTTCTTTATCCATTCTTCTACTGAGGGACATTTAGGCTATTTCCATGATCTGGCTATTATGAATAAGGCTGCTATGAACATGGTTGAGCAAATTTTCTTGTTGTGTGCTGGTGCATCTTCTGGGTATATTCCAAGGAGTGGAATAGCTGGGTCTTGAGGAAGCCCTATTCCCAGTTTTCTGAGATAGCACCAGATAGATTTCCAAAGTGGTTGTACTAGTTTGCATTCTCATCAGCAATGAAAGAGTGTTCCTCTCTCCCCACATCCTCTCCAAAATGTGGTGTCGCTTGAATTTTTTATCTTAGCCATTCTGATGGGTGTAAGATGGAATCTCAGAGTTGTTTTGATTTGCATTTCCCTGATGACTAAGGAGGTTGAGCATTTCTTTAAGTGTTTCCCAGTCATTTGATATTCTTCTGTTGAGAATTCTCTGTTTAGTTCCAAGCCCCATTTCTCAATTGGGTTATTTGGTTTGGTGATGTTTAATTTCTTGAGTTCTTTATATATTTTGGATATTAGACCTTTGTCAGATGTAGGGTTGGTGAAGATCTTTTCCCAGTCTGTAGGCTGTCGCTTTGTTCTCTTGACAGTGTCTCCAGCCTTACAGAAGCTTCTCAGCCTCATGAGGTCCCATTTATTAATTGTTGACATTAAGGCCTGGGCTGTTGGTGTTCTGTTCAGGAAGTTGTCTCCTGTGCCAATATGTTCCAGGCTCTTCCCCACTTTTTCTTCTAAGTGTCTTAATGTCTCTGGTTTTATGTTGAGGTCTTTAATCCACTTGGATTTGAGTTTTGTGCAAGGTGACAAATATGGGTCCTGTTGCATTTTTTTACACATAGATATCCAGTTAGACCAGCACCATTTGTTGAAGATGCTATCCTTTTTCCATTGAATGGATTTGGCTTCTTTGTCAAAAATCAAGTGACCATATGTGTGTGGATTTATATCTGGGTCTTCAATTCGATTCCACTGATCAACCAGCCTGTTGCTGTGCCAATACCATGCTGTTTTAATTACTATTGCTTTATAGTACAATTTGAGATCAGGTATGGAGATTCCTCCAGAGCACCTTTTATTGTACAAGATTGGTTTTGCTATTCTGGGTTTTTTTTGCTTGTCACTTGAATTTTTGATCTTAGCCATTTTGATGGGTGTAAGATGGAATCTCAGAGTCATTTTGATTTGCATTTTTCTGATGACTAAAGACGTTGAGCATATCTTTAAGTGTTTCTCAGCCATTCAATATTCTTCTGTTGAGAATTCTGTGTTTAATTCTGAATCCCAGTTCTCAATTGGGTTTTGTGGTGTTTAATTTCTTGAGTTCTTTATATATTTTGGATATTAGACCTTTGTCAGATGTAGGGTTGATGAAGATCTTTTCTCAGTCTGTAGGCTGTTGCTTTGTTCTATTGACAGTATCTCCTGCCTTACAGAAGCTTCTCAGCTTGTTTTCTTGGTATTCATTTTGTTTTGTTTTTGTCTGTTTCTTTAATAACAGGATACACACTACCCCCTTTTCTTTTTTTGCACTGGAATGTATGTATTTATGTAAATATACAATATTCTTTATTTAATTTATTAATTTTCTTAACATATAAATTAATAAACACTGAGTTGCTCCTGTACCTTGGATAATAGAAAGAGTGCTGCTTCATTTTTTTACATTATGTGCTTGGAGTTGGAATGACTAAAGAGTTACAGCTCTTTCCTAAAAGTGTTTGAGGATCCTGAAGTGTTTTCCATAGTGTATATGGCAATTTTCACTCCTTTGTCTATTTGGTCTATTTCTTCATTAGCATTATGGCATTTTGATAATTACTATTTCAAATGTTGTGAAGTATTAGCTCTTGAGGAATTTGATGTTTGGTTTTTCATAGCAACTATTGAAGTTGAACATGTTTTCATGTATCTATAGGTCATTTGTATGTTTTGTTTTCAGAAATACCTATATACTTTATCCCTACTTTCTTCTTAAGTATATTATTTCAAGTGCTTTTTTGGCAATAGAAAACTGGCAAAAATGAATGAGGAATTCTGTAACATTAACATATGAGAGTAATTGTTACCATTTCAGTGATTTTAGGCATCATAACTGAATTAGAAGTTTATATATAATGTTTAAAATACAGAAGTTTTTTAAAAGTTTTTCAGAATAGTTAAACCTCTCTGTGAGATTTAGTTCCTTGAGTATCTTTCTTTTTTTTTTCTTTTTTGGTCATTTATGTCTCCTCATTTCAATATGATAAAACTTTTTTATATTTCTTATAATCCAAACCTATTGGAGATATGTTCTTTCATCTTTGATGGTCTGAGAATCTATCTCTTTATTTATTTCTAATTGTTATCTAGGCTGGTGCATTAAAATTCATTAGATTTCTTTTATCTTCTGGTGCTCTAAAAATCCCACAGGTATCTCCACTCTCTTGTAGTCTTTCTCAAAACTTTGTGAAAATTGAATTGGAGGTCTTCTAGTTCACCCTGTGACCTCTAGGGTCTCCTGTGATTTTTCCCTGTGATAACTAGACTTTAAGGATCATAAGTAACACTTATTTATATTTGACTACTGACCTTAGAAGCTTAAACATATGTATATTTGTATCCTTTTTACTTTTGAAAAATATTCTGGCTTTTTTTCTTTGAATGTAATTTACACCCTTTTGGTATTCTTAAATTCTTCAGAACACCATTGATACGAATATTGTTCATTTTAACTGTCCCAAAGTTTATATTAACTTTGTTCAAGTCCACTCATTGAAATATTTTCAATCATAATTTCTTTGGAAAAATTCATTTGTCTCATTGATTTATCCTCCTATTGATACCTTCTCTGGGTTTTTCTACTTCATTGATTACAATTTTGATAATTATTTCTGCTTGCTTTTATTGATTACATCCAACTTGTCATTAAATATATATTTGTTGAATCATTGGACTGAATACTTCAAATTCATTAGCTTCCTTAAATTTAAAGACACACACAAGAGAAAGGGGTGGCAGATATTTGCACATACACATACATTTAAGTTCTCTGTCTGTGATCTTTTCTATATTGTTTTTTACTGGGACAGTTTCTGGTACCTCATTTTGAGCCATAGATGAGGTCATGCTTTGGAATTATTAATGGAGTGTGATGTGCTCAAAGCATAAGAGGATTAGGCATGCATATCAGTTTTAGTTTTTAAGCTTTGTTTATGCTTATCTAAATGGATTTCTATTTGTCAATGAGTGTATAATCAGTTCTGCAGTTTCATCCATACATAGGTCTAGGTTTGCTATGAATTGGAAATTCTTGTGTTATTAGTGTTTTGCCACAAAAGAGTGAAACATGTTCAATTTTTCCCTAAATCCACAGTTGATATTAATTCTGAACAAGCAACAGGGATGCCTCCAACAACTAACTCTTTTCTATAAGTCTCTGTTCAATTCAGCAATAGTACAGACATTTTTCCTATTATAGCAATAGATAAGTGTGATCCATCATTATTCATCAACATCATGCCTATTACCCTTCATGTGAATAAGACTAATCTGAGCACAGGCTTTAGAAGGCCAGCACAATCCTGGAATGGTGTAAAAAGCCCATATTTATATGAGAATGCCACTGCTGAAATAGATCCATGGTTTAAGACCACTCCAAAAAACCTGTAGGTGATTGTGGAAAGAATAATTGCCCAACAGATTATAAATACATGTCCTTCCCCATCCTAGGTCCATTGCAAATGATGTCCCCGTACACAGATATGGGCACAGAGCACATTAAGCTTGACTGGTTTCACATGCCTGACACAAATTGTAGGGCAAAAATGTACCAACTACAAACATAATTTTATACCACGAAGTGTTGCCCATGATTGAAGTAGTTAGACTGCTGATCATTTAGTTGAATGGTAATTTGGACTTTACCTAAATTTATCAACTAAAATGAATTGTTAAACTTTTCAGAAAAAGTTTTAGTTTAAATATATTTTGATTATATTCTTCCCTGTCTCCATTTCTCTTCAGATACTCTACCTCTCTTTACTGAGACAAATTTAAGGTTCTTCCTCCAAAACCAAACAAGATCTAAATACAACATACACAAAAACAAACAAACAAACCACCTCCAGCCCCCCAAAATACAGTAACAGCAATACCTGTAGTCAAGTAAGTGGACCATGCTTTTAGTCTTAGGACTCTGGAGGCAGAGGCCTGAGAAACTCTGTTGGTTCAAGGACAGCCAGAGCTACTGTGGTAGTTTGAATACAAATGGCCCTCATAGGCTTAAAGGAGTAGCATTATTTGAAAGGATTGCACCTTTGTGGCCTTGTTCAAGGATGTGTGGCCTTGTTGGAGGAAGTAGGTCCCTGGGGGAGGGGCTTGAGTTTTCAGAAGCTCATCCCTGGCCCCTTAGCTTCTTCTTTCCTCCTGCTGCCTGTGTATGCAGAAGAACTCTAGGCTCCTTCTTTAGAACTGTGTATGCCTGCATGCTGCCATGCTCCTCTCACGATAACAATTGGCTAACCATCTGAACTGTAAGCCAGCTAAGTGTTTTATTTTATAAAAGTTACTCTGGTCATGTTGTCTCTTAACAGTGAGACCCCTTCTCTGGAACTACAACAGCAACACAAGGTAGATTTCTATGCCATTTATATTCCTATTCCATTCTAGAAGAAGGAAAATCAGTTTTCTCCAATTGAGTGACACTGTGTATAACAACCACTCATGAAATTTGGAGCAGTTAGCCAAGATACAGTGAACTAAGGGGATTTGTGCTGTATTAGAGGTGCATTAAGAAGCATGCCACGACTGGTGCTAACACACATGAAAACTCAGCCTTGTCACAGAAGTTCCCATTGATGAGAACACAACCTCGATACTCTGTCTCAAGTAGTTGCTTTTATTAGACCTTTTTGTGCCTACCTGACAAGTGCTAAATCTTGTTATTGATTGATGAAGTTTTACTAAATAGTAAGAATGTTGTTCTTTTTTATGTTGCTAAAGTTGGAGAAAAGTGATCTATGTTTAATAGATAATGCTATTTTAACATCTTAATCTGTAGTTACTGCTCAGTAACAGGAGTTGTTCACTACTCACTAATAGGATTTTGGCACAAATTTTGCTCTAGCTGCCCAGTTACCAATGTAAAAGCATATGGAATCAGTTTAATTATTTCTCTATTCCAAAAGAGAAGAGTGCCTCATTTGAAAATTTAAAACTAGCTAAAAATAATGTTCCAATGTTATACAGCGTTTTGGATGACTGTTCAGACAGCAAACTGTCTCTGTCATCTTCTCATTTGAGAAGCTGCTAACCTGCACTTCTTGTCTATTCAAATAATTAATTTTATTCTTTCTCAAGTCTCTGATGGTAGTATAGTTTTATAATTAAGATTAGTTGTTTAGGGGTTAAGATGTTTTTAGATCTAGATAGATGTTTTAAGTCGATAATGATAAGATATGGTAGATATTGATTTACATTCAGAATTTTAGATGCACCAAGATAGAATAGATGTTTGTTTTCTTCAAGATTGCCAAGTACAAATTGCCAAAACACTATGAATGTAACATTTATATAATTCCTGATTGTTTTGTGGTTCTTTTTGATGTAGGTAGTTTATTGTATTTATGTGTAACAATACATAAATATATATGTAAAAAATAATAATAGATGAAAAAAGAATTTTAAATAAGCTGTATTGAAATTTCATAGATAAGTAATAAAATTAAAACATCAAAGTATGTTATGATAAAAATACATGGTATGTACTCTCACCAAGTTTTCTTAGATATTCAAAAGTTTTGTATATTATAACTGTTATTCTAGAGGATATGTGAGAGCTGTTATAGAATCTTAGTCTAGTGAGGCTTTTCTGTCTCTCTTTAAAAAGTAGTATAACCACTATTAGTATCTTAATTGTAAATTAAACAATTTGCTAACAGGGAACTTGTGAGCAAGCTTCATTGAAAACTCATAAGTAACATGAATACCATTGAAATAAACTTAAAACTTAACAAACAAAGCTTTAATGAAAATTTCATAATGGAAGTCAGTAACAGCCATGAAATATAATATTTGGATAGTAATTTTTAATATGCCAATAAAAATATGTTCAATGATTAATTAGTGCTTGAATTTTAATATGATTATGGATCCTGCCTCTCTAAAACTTATTAAATAAACAACAGGAAAAATCAAGTTATTGGACCTGGATTCTGACATTTATCCATTATACAATAACAGAATATAGGCATTTGTAGAAAGACAATAGAAATCATCAATACAGTATGGTATTTAAAACTTGAACAAACAATTATTCAATTCTCTAAAGTGATGATGAGAAAAAACACAAAATGATGGCTATCTGAAGAAAAGTTAATTTTAAAAGTGTCCAAATATACACAAGAATAATTAGTTACAGAAAATTTGTTGACAAGTACTAAAGAGTGTTATCTCTGATGACATAATCAAATTGGATTCATAAACCAAAAAGTGCACACGGTCCCATTTTTTTCCTCATTCACTTTTAGTTCATGTAGTCCATTTTACATTTACACATAGAAGTGGCTATATAGCAAGGGATCAACTACCATTATGTCAGTAATATCAACAACTTCACCTCACTCGGTTTCCAGTGCCTGTGCTGTTCTTTTAACGTTTAGTGAGTGATTCCTTCTTCATTAATAAATTAAGTGAACAATACATTCTCATCAAGCTATTCACAAATCATAATTACACACAGACAAGGAACACACTGAAAAATTATCTGATAGAAATAGTACTATAGGAAAAAGCAAATAAATAAATATGTAAATACTCATAATATTTAGAATATTTTGAAACCATTATTGGAGAAAATAAGTTGAAAAACTGAGATATGAGGACTAAGAATGAATTTGATGAACAGTGAATGAGAAGATCTAAGGATGCCTAGTGCAATCAGGGAACATACTCTAGCAGCAGATGCCTGTCCTCAACATCATAGTGCTACTCAGATACCTGTCATTTCTGGAACTATACTGTGTTTTAGGACATCTTCAATGTAAATGTACATTCGTGGCAGTTCAATAGACTCAACTGAAAACAGAAAAGGAAATCATTAGAGAACAAATAATAATATTGACTTGGAAATTAAAATTATTTTGTGTCTGTAAGGAGAGTTCAGGGTAAAATATACATAATGGGATGGAAGCTCATCTTTATTTTACAGCACTTTGCTTCTCCAGGGAAGTGGTGAGATCTTCTCTGAACACGAAGATCATTAATGCAAATAATCATGTTGAAATTGCCTAGAGTCAGGCTTACCATAGACAAATGAAAAATTATCAACATTTATTTGAACACAGGACTTAAATTAGTTTGGAAGGTAAAGGTCACCTTGACTAGCAATAATAAGAATTTGTATCTAATCACATTTTGTCTTCATATATCTGAATAAAACTAGCCTTTCGTCACCCATCAGTGACATGACCTATATGCAACAGATGATTTCACATATTCTCTACAATTTAGCTCAAGGCTCATTCTAAAATTAAAGCAACTTCTTAAAAATAATTGCACATTTATTTTTCATGTGAAATTTGTGATTACAATAGCATGCTGGTCTTCTGTTAATTCCAAATACACTGTACCACAGTGCAGGTTATGTTTCTGTTAAGCAGAAAAGAAGGAAAAAAGACCCAAAGTCCTAAACAAATTGTCTCCCAATACTCTTTGACTTTAAATATCATTAATCCAAATGCCTAACTGTCAAGAAAGTGATGATTGTCAAGTTAACTTGAGCATGCCATAGGCTTCCTACCTGTAATTTTTTTTGTGTGTGTGTGGATGGAAATGGGTGACTGAAGAGAAAATAAATATATTGTTTATGATTAAATGAACAAAAAAGATTATTTTCACCTTAAAAGACATTAGTAAGTTACAGAAATAACTTGGAAAAATACAATTTCTCAGTTTCTATGTGTAATTTTAGTCAGCATTGTAAGGCATTGTGTGCAAGGTCTTTGAACACTAGGGAAGGGAGACATAGAGTGTACTCACACAAATGAAGGAGTCTTGTGTATGCTGTGATATGGAGGAGTAATCCACATTGAAAACAATACGTACCAATGTATTTATGTTGAAATTATTTAAGGTAGCACAATTTTATAAATGTAAATTATGATAAAGTATATAAGTTACAATTGGTGAAAGAAAACTAAAATCACTTTTAAGGACAAGTAAAACTTCAGAACACATGTTCACAGGATGAATGGTTATAATCCTGAAAGGTGTACCCAATAAACAAAAATAACTGAGAAGAAATAGAGGCTGAAAGGAATATTATAAGACAGTATTTATATGAAGATGCACTTTGAAGGATTAAACTAACAAGGATGGGCTAACTAACAAGGCAAATACCATGGAGATATTTCATCTCTATGTGTGTGTGTTGTTTTTGCATAAAAATGAATTTATAAAGTATTAGTTTTCTCCAAAGATACAACACTAATTCTGTATATGCTTAATGGATTGATAAATGCATCCAAACATGTATGTATCTTTAAACACTTTATGTAGACAAAGTAGAAAATGTATCTAGCAAAACGACAGAACAATGACCTATTTAGTCACTTTTCTCACCAGTGTGCAGAAATATTTTACAAATCAGCAGAGACAGGAATATTTGTTTGGCTTGTAGTTTTCAAAATGACAGTGCATTTTAGAGTCGAGGCATGGTGGGAGACAGAGCAGTTCACATCAAATCAGAGAAGGAACAAGAAAGGTAGAATCAAGCACTCTGCTAACTTCTTGCTATTGCGTTCTATTTTGAACACTTCCTGTAAGACCAGGCTACCTACATTTATAGTAGGTCTTTCCCCAAAATAGTCCTTGGATATGTTCTCTCAAAGCTATTCCTCAATTTGTTCAGTAATTCTAAAACCAGTGAAATCAAAAGTAGGAATTAAGTAACATTTTTGTGAAGTGAGGGCAGCATAAGCAAATGAAAAAGCATATACAATGAGGTGTCATGAATCAATAACATGAAAAAGTAGCATATAGCATACAAAATGTAAATATAAATATAGAACATAAATAATGTCGATAGTAAACCATGTAATGACAACAGTGATGGCTTAAATGTCAGTTATCACAGAAACTTGGCGTGTGTGCACAGATGATGATAGAAAGGCTTCCCTAAAGTGCTGCTGTGTGAGAATGGTCCTGAATTTAAAGCTGTGCGTTGGTAAGTAAAACATTTCAAGTATGCAAGAAAAGTGAAAGTTCTGAAGGTAAGGAATAAGTTTAACCACAGGAGGTCAAAATGCTTATTGGTCTGGTGAGGAGGAGGAGTGACTGACAGGATTGGTGGTTAGAGGACGGTCATACAAATCCACATAATGAATTTTGAGGACCTAGACTTTACTGCATTTCTAATACTTCTGAAGCTTATAATGTGAAAATTACTTGAGAACAATTTCAGCAAAATGATTTGAAATAATTAATATTGGTTTGAGATAAAGAAGGAACCTGGATCAATTCCATCAATACAGAATGTATCATTGGCCTCTCCAGACGTATGAACAAATAGTACAGAAAACAGGAAGTCATCCGGCAGAGCAGAAGGGACATGACAAGAAGATACAACAGGGTCTTTATGTGAAAATCCTCTGCAAACAGTAATCATTTACAGATAAATGAACTGTGAGATTTCAAATTATGGTCCAGAAATTTTCCCATTGCACCATGAATCATCCTTCTAAAGAACAATTGTTACAGTGAAAGACCCAGAACAAACCACTAATTAAATGACACAATTCCAATCACCAAACGTCAACGGTAAATGTTAAATCATCTAAGGCTCAAAAAGTTTTTAAAACAGAAATCATGTATTGAAACACACTTTGCACTCCTGACCTCATCCTGGTTTCCAGTTGACTTTCTTGCTAGACTGCCTTGTTTTTACATTACAGCTACTTATGAACTTTGATGCAAACTCCATTTCCAGATGTCTTGGCATTTCTATAAGAGTGATCATTTCCCCCTCTTCTCTTGATAGTATTAACATCACAGAAACACATCTTAGTTCACAATTTAAGACTTTCCTATATTATGAAAATTTTATGGACATCCTTTGCATAGTGACATCATATACAAGTAATAATTAAAGCTGGTAAAAAGAAACAATTGTAAAAAAATAAAAGGCAAGTAGATACTAATGGTAAAACAGCATATCTGGGTATTAACACATGCTAGAAGCTGCATTCTAGGTAAGTGTAAACTTAGCTGGCCTGTGGCAATAGACCACAAGACTTTTGAAGAAAGTAAACTGAATGTCTACCTGCCTGTACACATTGTAGCAGGGAAGAAATAAGAGTAACTTTTTATTGAATGAGTACATTGCCAGTTTATAGCTAAGCCCAGTCTCCATAGACTAATTTTTATCTAGCCAACTTGTCCCAAGTCATTGCAGAGGATGTTGTAATGCATAATCCTTTTAAGAATGCCAGACATCTCAGAATATCTCAGGATTAAACTTAATGATGTCTGGAGAACTTCCACAGGGGCTTATGTGTATGTGTCAGTCTCCTTCATTAGATTGTAAATCCTTGAATTGAAGAAACCATATTTTATTCACTTTTCTATGCTTCATAGCACCTTAGCAGAATACCTTGCATTTAATAAGCCACAAATACATATTGAATTGAACTGAGTTACTTCTTGCTTCAAAATACAGCTCAGATGTCACTTCAGCAGGACTTTCCTGTATCTTCCATGCAGAACTGATTATTCCCTATGCTTTAGCAGGATTTGACTTTGGCAGTAAGAACTAATACGCCTTTTAAATATGAAATTTTCTTACCTGAAGATAGAAGTGTACATGTGATTAAAATGAATAAACAATATTCCCCTTTCATTGCACATATGAATATACAGCAAGTATGTGAGGCTCATGCAATACGGATCACAGAGATAGAGACAAATGTGTATTTTTTGTATAGACAGAGACACACACATAGAGACACAGATGAAAGGATACAATAAAAATAAATTTGAGTACTCTACGAACACTACAAAATATTATTATACATTGTATGCATTATCTATATATGTGTATGGGCACACACAAACATATATATGTATATTTTTATATACATATATATGCACATATAACCATAAAAATGAAATGATCCCAATTTCTGTGACTTCTTGGCTAGTTCCTACAAGCCAATTCTGTTCACTGCCCCTACAGTCTGTTCTTATTAGCATGCCTATGCTTTTGTATTTGCAACATTATATTTAGTCATCTTGTTAAGTGCAATGGATGAAGTAGGGTGCTTTTGGCAGAATGAGATGTCAATTGATCTGGACATTTCTTTCGAAAATGGTAATTTTTGACACTCAGGAACTGATGACTGATCAGGAAGTCATTGTGCAAAATTCATCCTGGTATCCTGTTTCTTAGAAGGATGTATGAATAGCATTTAGTTTATTTCAAAAGTTTAGGTAAAGTCAGTGATCTTACTAAAGCCTTTATGATCCATTTTTTGAATCTTATAGTTCACCTTCAATCACAGAAGAACTTTCCCTTGTTTATCACCTCTGATCATAGATGGCCTGAAAATTCAAAAGGGCTAATTTAAAATATAAATGAAAACAGAGAACTTTCTGCATGCCCTGGCATCCTAGTCCTTCACTATTCGCTAGACAGCCAAATGATCTTTTTCCATCTTGGCTTCTCCTTATTCCTGAGTCATCATAGCCTTCTGCAATTGTAGAATCTTTTGCCTCACTTACATTCAAAAACATTCTCATGACTTACAGGCTTCTGGTATAGTTGAACAAACCCTAACCAACCAAAGCCAAAATCAAGCCAATCAAACAAATGACAACAACAACAACAAACAAACACACATCAAAAAAGTGATCTTAGCCTCTTTACGCTCCTGGGAGTAACTGAACCCCTTCCCTGGATATCCTGTTCTGAAGCATCTGAACTTCGTTCCACTGAGTATTCTAGTATCTTGCCATCGCAAATATATGATTCATGCTCCTATTTATGTCTAGCACATCCATGCGTCTCCAAGCCTAGGTCATTCCTGCCCTTGTAACAGCAAGCCTTCCTTACTCCAAGGCCAACTCAATGCCTCTTTTGGTATGTTGCATCTAGGACCCTCTCCAGGCCTACTGCATCCCAAACCATCATTAGGCACAAAGAATCCTGATCTATTTTATTCCTACACATTATGGGTACATTTCCCACCCCATGGCAAGCCTAGGGCTTCAAGGTTTTTCTACCAGCCGAAAGCACCAGTCCATGTGAAATGCCATGACATTTCACCCTGCCTTCCTCCATGACACATCTGAGACTCTTTCCAGGTATAAGACAGCATGGTCCTGTCTCTTGTCCTAGGGAATCATGTGTATCTGTATACACAAGGAATGTAGGTTTCTATTCTGATGTAGAACAGCCAGGCCCCTTCTCCTTGGCCAGATATCTGAATTCTCTTCAGTCTCTGGGCATCCCAGGTCCTCTCCAGGTAAGAGACAGTCCGGTTGATTTCTTGCATGGATATCCTGGTACCTTTTCTAGGCTTAGTGACTCTCCCTCTGCTTCTATGCATATCTGGTTAATATCACCCAATCATATACTTAGGGGGTATTGTGGAATGTGGGCTCTTCTACAAATGTAAAGCCCCAGAGAGGTCTGTAATTTCTGGGCCATCTGACCTTTTCCTTTATCTTGGATGATGCATCTTGACATCCTGAGTCATGTAGATCTCAGGCTTCCAGGCTAGTCTACAAAGACAGAGCAAATAGCCCCTATAGGCCTGTGGCATCATGGCCTATTTATAACTCCAAAACAACTAAGCCCCCTCTTTGACCCAAGTCTCCCTTCAATGCAAGAATCCTCAGTTCATTCCAACTTGAGGGGACTTCTTGGCAACTCTTTTCATCGTACTCCTAGCGTCTCTATCATAGAGCTTCCCAGTTACAATCGCTTCATAGGACATCCCAATTCATCTATACTTTCCTAATACTCTAGGTTTTCTCCAGATCTGGCATATATGAACTCTTGAACTGGGCAATTGTTGCTTAGCCACACCGCTTCTATAGGACTAGACAGTATCTGATACGTTTCCAAAGCCCCAGAACAACTGAACCAATCTTCAAAACCAGGAGGTTACAGAGTTGGGGTAAATGGTATCTCCATGGTTGGGTCCAGCTGCAGTTCCTTTTTCAGTGTAGCCCAGAGACTGAGAAAACTATAAACAGAAGACAGAGACTAGGAAGAATGTCTTCTAGAGCAAACCAGGGTCTCAGAGGCAGGGAAGCCATAGGAAAACTCAGATAAAGGGGGTTAAATTACTTTTTGTGCAAACTCTGCTTACAATGCTATCTCCAGTAGCTAGTTAAACAGTATGAAAACATCACTGGTAAAAACAAAAAGTCTCTATTCTTTATGTGAACAAAGAGTCTTATGTCTCTGTCTACCATCACCCTCCTTCCTAGGTTCCTGTGATGCCCATGGTGGTGCTGGTGGCAACATTATATAAGGAAAAAGAAAGAAAATCAAAACTCACCAAGTACAGCTTGTGTTTGCCCATACACTCTTGGATGTGTGGATTTTTGAGTAAATTAGTTGAATCCAACAAATACTGCATCCTTAATGAAACTTCATCATCTTCCCATTTGGAAAGCTACTAACCTGCACTCTGGCATACTCAGGTAATCAAGTTTATTCCTTCTCAAGTCTCAGATGGAGTTGAAGAAGAGGTAGCTTAGTTTTACAATAAAGCTTGGTTGTTTAGGAGTTAAGATGTTTTTAGGTCTAGATGGGTGTTTTAAGTTGATAATGACAATATGTGATGGAGATCAATTACATTTATAAACTTAGACACACGGAGATAGGAAATATGTTTTCTGCAAGGCTGTCAAATACAAAATGCTCAAACACTAAGAATGTAACATTTATATAATTCCTAATTGTATCATGGTTTTCTTGTTAAAGGTAACCTATTGTATACATGTGAAATAATATAAATGTGTATGTAAAAAAATAAAAAATAAAAAAACTGAATGTCTTCCTCAACAGCTGTCAATTATTAACAACACTAGTAAAGGCCTACAATATTTGGGTGTCTATGTGGTCTAAATTGCTAACATTGGTGAAATAAATAATTTGTTACTGGCACTGAATTTTTTTTGTTTTCACCTGGTGTAAGTCAATGTTACCTTTTGAAAGGGACAGTAAAATTCCAATTTAAATTCTATATAAGATATATTATACATACTATATATAAATGATCTTTAGTATTAATTATTCATCTTTATATTCTGTTCTGTACTCTATCTTTCCCTAGAATTCTACATTTACTCATTTATTCTTTTAAAAATATTTTATTAAAGTAAAATATAATTGCAAAATAACAATTAATTACAAAAGTGGGCTGTAAATTTAAAAGAAAGCAAGAAGGGGTATATTACAGATTTGGAGGGAGTAAATTGAAGGGACAAATATACCTATGGTTTCAAAAATTAAAAATTAATAATCACCTGGTTTCTATCCTACCTTCCTTCTTTATCTAGCTGATTCCATGCCCCATTCAAATGCGCCACCTTTTATTCTTAATTAATATGGTTATACATACATACCATCAATATATAAATGCAAACTACTGAGTCCATTAGTATTGTTTATTGCTTATAAATATATGTTTTTAGGGGTAACAACTTAGGATTTCATAGCCATTTAGTCGGGCTCATAATTGGAGAAGAAGAAATCCTCTCTCTCTTACACCAGTTTTTGATTGTTGTAGCTTTCATCGAAGAATGGATCTCCATGATATTTTCCTGGTCTACATTTTGTAGCAACCAGTGTCATTTAAGCAGCCATACTGTTGAGATTCCATAGGTGTCACATGTAAAAATAACAATATTATAATTCACTTCTAGCCCTCTGACTCTTAGTATCTTTCTGTTCTTTCATCTAAAATGTTCTCAGAGCCTTGGGTGTAAGATTATATTTAGATGTTTCATTGGCACTGAACACCATGGTCACTGGTTCTCTAAATTACCACTAGTTGTGTCTTTCAGTAAAGTTTTTCTTCTGCTACAAAATGTGGCTTCTTTGATAAAAGGTGAGAGATATACTCAGCTGTGGCTATAAGGATAAGTGTTTAGGATATAGTTAGGAACAATACTTGATTATATATTATTATATACTGGAGGCAATAGTACATAGATCTCCAGGATCCATGACATTTCTAGTCATAGGTCACTGGGTAGGTTTTGCAGTACCAAGCCTGATTTCCCTGGTGTTGTGACAGCCTTATTTCCAGTTGTGCAGCTGCTGGCCGCAGCCAAGTGGCCCTCTTGAACTTTTAGAGATAATTCACAGTAGTATTCACTGTTGTCATTCACAGCTGTCATAGTTCAGGAGGACTGCTGATGGCCTGTCTCCCTCTCACTTTATAGCACCTTCTCGTGATATGAAAGCTAGACTTCATTGGGGGAGAAAGCTTTGGGCTCAGGTGTGGTGCTAATGCCTCAAGTGCTGTTTTCAAAGTAGGCTGTGTCTTTAGCAATAGAGGCTTACCTTCAACTTATGAGAGACAGGAAAGGACAAAACAATAGCATATATAGTTTTTGTAGTCTCATGTACTCCCCTGAAGAACCATTCAGAAGAACGTTTTCCATCCTTGGTCCTCACTATTTTCTTAGCCTATGGCTTTTGTGGAAGCATTATCATGCCAAGTGTCATGACTTCATTCAAAACTCTATGATAGTTTAGTAAGATAATACCTATGACTTTTTGTGACTATTCATGTATTTGAAAAAGATTAAACTTCATAGTATATTTTAGTCTATTCATTTCAGGACACTCTCCTACTTCCTGCTAATTTTATATATTATGTTGTTTGCAAACACTAACTTTGTGGAAAATTGTGTCTTAAAACTAACAGTACTGCACATCAAGGGGATGAAGTTTTACTAAACTGATGCAAACATATACTATACTCAACCTTAGCCAGAAAAGCCAAAATGCAAGAGAAAGTATACACATACACACACACACACACACACACACACACACACTCACACACACATACATACATACACATAAGTAAAGCTTTCTATTAGAAAAATCAATGTTACTATTACTTTGTGGTGGTATTTTGGTATTTTTCTGGAGAAAGTAGATCCTTCAAATTCTTCACCACAAGTAAAAGCCATATTTGGGGTAAGAAAGTCTAGATATCTTACAAGATACTAATGAAGATGAGAGGTTTATGTACTTTAATATTTTGAAGCCTGGTTTCCCCAACTAAACAACTTTAGCCCTTCAGATTGTGGTAGTGCACCCAGTTCACCATATAGAAGAGATAGGAAGAGAAGTGGTGACATGTGAAATTACTCATTTGTAAGGACAGTGTTACCACCATCTTGGACAATGATGGCCAAGGCCTATTTACCTTCCAAAATCTCCTTCTTTCAACTGTTCTATCACCAATCAACACTAACATACTAGGGTTTGAGCTTGGACAGAAACCTTCAGAAGACAAACTACACTAAACCATAGCTAAAGTTTGTTCAACAGTCTTCTGGAATGTTCTCTTCATGAGTCCATCATGGCCGTTAACATGATGCACTCAGTACTTTGACATTTTCCAAAACCAAAGCTAAAACAAAACAACAGCAACAACTAGAACAACAAAAACACAACACTATTATCGTTTGCCCAGCACATGGCATTTCCATAAATTACGAGGCTCCCATTTAAACTATGAATCTGTTTCCAAAGCTTTCTGTCCCTCTTCATTTGCAGTGGTGTGTCCTTCCTCTAATTCCTGAAGTATTACTGGTTCCCTCATGGTGTAATTCAACACATGGACACTCAGAGTTTCCCTTCATCATCTCTGATACTTGCTGGTTTTTACTCTGTTTTTACTCCAAATCTTCCTGGGATGGAAAGAAAAATCTACACTTTAATTTTTTTTATTATTTAATTCTTTTGTTTTTGGTTTTGGGAGACAGGGTTTCTCTGTGCAGCCTTGGCTGTCCTAGACTCACTTTGTATACCAGGCTGGACTTGAACACAAAGCAATCCACCTCTGCCTCCTGATTGCTTGGATTAAAGGCACCTGGTTTACCTTTTTATTTATTTATTTTATTAATCTATTCTTGTTACATCTCAATGGTTATCCCATCCCTTGTATCCTCCCATTCTCCCCTCCCTCCCATTTCCCCCTTATTCCCCTCCCCTATGACTGTTCCTGAGGGGAATTACCTCCCCCTGTATATGCTCATAGGGTATCAAGTCTCTTCTCGGTAACCTGCTTTATTTATTTATTTTTATGCATACAGTGCTCTCCCTGCATGTACTCCTGCAGGCCAGAAGAGGGCATCAGATTACATTATAGATGTTTGTGAGCTACCATATCCTTGCTGGGGATTGAACTCAGGACTTTTGGAGAAACAGTCAGTGTTTAACCTCTGAGCCATCTCTCCAGCTCTACACTTTTTAAAAAATAAATATGCTTTATTTTTACATATATATTTATATTATTATACATGTATACAATAAGTTACCTATAACAAGAACCGTGACACAATCAGGAATTATATAAATTTTACATTCTTAAGTGTTTTGGCTGTTTGTATTTGACAGTCTTGAAGAAAACATCTTTCCTATCTTGGTGCATGTAAAATTCTGAATGTAAATAAATCTCCATTACATCTTGTCATTATCAACTTAAAACATCTATGTAGACCTAAAAACATCTTAAACCCTAAACAACTAAGCTTCATTGTAAAACTTAATTATCTGCTCTCACATGAACTCTGGTGCCCCTTTTCTGACAATGTCCCCTGGATGGGGAGGCCTGACGGCACTCAGAGGAGGGATAGCAAGTTACCAAGAAGAGACTCGATATCCGAAGAGCATATATAGGGGGAGGAGGTCTCCCTCAATCACAGACATAGGGGAGGGGAGGAGGGGGGAAGTTGGAGGGAGGGAAGAATGGGAGGAAACAGAGGAAGGGCTAACAATCGAGATGTAATACGAATAAATTAATAAAAAAAAACCCTCTAAATTATCTGGTCTTCAACCCCCATCAGACACTTGAGAAGGAATAAATTGATTACCTGAGTATACCAAGAGTGCTGGGGAGCAGCTTTCCAAATGAGAAGATGACAGGGACAATTTGCTACCCGGATAGTCACCCAAACTCTCTATAATGTTGCAACATCATTTTCAGCCTTCTGGCCACCCCTTTATTCAAATACAAAAAGAAAAAGAAAGTTTCACTCTCTATTGTACTTTACTTTAGTGTGGTATGCATTACTAAAGAGCTTTCTAAAAATTCTCCTTTGTTTTACTGACCCCAGAAACAAGTAACATTATTGCTCAGTGTAATTGTCAATTTATGAAGTAATGATTTCATCTGAATAGAGTAGATAAGGATTACAAGTAAGAAGTTGCCCTCAAACTCACATAAGATCAAGTGCACACTCTCACTTAAGCATCCATAGATCTCCAACAAAGAAAGGATGTGTTAATTTTAACGACTTTAACATAAATTTACATTAAAATCTTTTAGCGTGCATGTAGTTTTTTCAGAAGATAAAATCTCATTAGGCTAATCAGACCAGCTTTGCAATTCTCCTGTGTCAGACTAAAAAAGTGTTTAAATTAGTTACACATCACCATGTCTAACCTTGTATTTTATTTTTGATATATGCATATTAATTTGATTAATAACTAGGGGATAACATTTGATTTTGCATATATATATAATACATAATAAATAGAACAACATGGAAATATTTGTATCTGATATTTTTGTATGTATTTGTTACTAATATTATGTTTCTTTTATATCTTTTTAATATACTTAAAATATATATAATGTGTGTTAATAGGTTATGTTTTAACAATTCAATAAAATGAAGTTAAGGATATAATAAAATATTCTGGATCTAGCAATGTTAATCCAGTGTTTAACCTGTTATCAGTGAGAATTGTGCTTGCGTTAGTATTCTTTTTGGTGAATTTATAATGGGCACCTGACCTTGGGAATCCAGCATAACCATTGACTTCACTACCGAGCTAGAGCAGAAGCCTGTGTTCTTTTTAAAACTAACACTTTCATCTAGGAGATAGAATTCAAGATTCAATTTAAAATTCAGCCTGGACTTCACAAATGGACCACTTACCCTTTCCTAAAACTTTAATCATAGGGTTTATTCATAAAGAATTTTGGATTACAAGTATCAAGCTCATTCTCAAGCCATTTTATTGCCTTATTGTTTCCCATCACTTAATTGGATTCTAGTGAGTTTAATTAGGTTTAAAATGTAGTGATTATGGAAAGACTATGCGTGTTTAATGCACACATCCTCCCTTGTGGTCTTTCCAAATTCCCTAACTTTATTTAGTGGATATTCAATCACCTTACTAATTACTAGGAGAAACCACTAGAAGCATATTCCCCACTGATGCTTGGTTAATGCTATCATCCTATTTTTTAAAAAGACAGTTTGATTGAGCTCAGAATTCAGTACATGATAACCATTGTATCATAGTTTTTAGAAAGCATGGTTGTATTCTGCTCATTACGTATATGTGTTTGTGAATTGTTGAAAATCACTATAATTTTCAGTGGTCCTTCACAAAATCAATACCAAAGAATGAATTGACATATCCTAATTTTAAAAATTATAATTATAATATATATCTAGAGAAACTTTATATTTTTAAGATTTTAACTTTCAAAAATTTCATCTATATACATAACATATGTAATCTATCTTGCCATTTAAATAAAATGGAAATATAACCAAAATGTAATAATAACCTCAATGTCATAAACATTATGATTTAAAATTTGTTTCAAGGTCCAGGGCATGGCTTACTTTATAAAAGTTCTAGCTTCCATATTGACAAGCTGAATTTTGTCTATAGAACTAACAAAATGGACAGAGATACTCCTAGAAATTACATTCTATAATTCCTGCAGATACAAACACACACACACACACACACACACACACACACACACACACACTAAATTTCTAAAATTAAGTAAAATTATTTTTTTCTTATAAAGGAAGGCATTTAATTGGAGCTTTGCTTACCTTTTCAGAAGCTTGGCCTGTTATCATGGCTGGGAGCACAGAGGCAGGTATGGCAGGTGTAGTGCTGGAGTAGTTGAGAACTGTATCCTGATCCTCAGGCAGGGGGAATGCAGGGGGAGAACACAAGCATAATTAGGCTTGGCATGGCTTTTTAAAACCCCACTGCCACATGTCCTTGCTTAAAAAAGTATTTTCTTGTTTTACATATACATTTATATTATTACACATATATACAATAAACTACCTACAGCAAGAAGAAGCATGAAACAATCAGGAATTATATGATAACATTCATAGTATTTAGGCTATTTGTATTTGGCAACCTTAAATAAAGTTAATTTTAACTATATGTAGGACACTTTCAATCTTGCTCTCAGATATTTGAGCACTTGTTTATTTGTTTTGAGATTCTACATATCTATTATGTGCTTTTAGGTCAGCAATTTAAGCAAACAAGGAACTAGTTCAGTGAACATTATATAAAAATTAAAATTAAATTAAATTAAGAAGTAATACATTTGGAATCTCCTGGAGAATCTTGACTAACAAGTCAAAAGAGGGATTCTCTTTTCTGTTGTTTGGGCTCTTATTTCATCTTTGACTCTCTCAGGGAACAATATTAGCCCAGATGATAAAATTTTATTTAATCTATGCATGCTTATATTTGTACAAAGACACATTACAGAACTTTCAGGTACATAGGCAATAGCTTCCTTTTTCACTGTATTCCTTCTATTCTAAATTAGTTCAATCCACCTTTTTTCTATTTCTACTATCAGAATACTTTCACCCAGCTTTTACTTTCTTCATTGCTCTGTCTCTCTGACTCCTCACATCTTAAATAGTCCATTTTATTGTCTTAATTCCTTCAATTACTGCAGGAAATGTACTTGCATCTGAAGATTTAGAATCTCTAAAGGAGTCCATCTGGCCTTTCAACAAAAATAACCTTCAGTCCGCAGGTCAGTTTACCAATGTGGAGATTCTGTGAATTGCTAAGTATATCTGTCTATTTCAATCATGCATACTTATTCTAGGGAAATAAAGACAGTAAAGGTCTGAACCCAGTGAATACACCATGCTAAGACTTTGACTTCATGGATCCCTGATTATTACAAAGACTTTCTTTGCCTGGTGGGCCAAAATTTTGCTTTGGATCTCACGTATTGATGTCAGGTCACAGCAAGTCTCTACTATGTGCTGAACTATCTGATTATGTCCTTTCCCCCAATGTACAATACCCCTAGGAAATACCCAAAGATGGCATTGGGGATGAATATAATAATAAATAATAGACACAGTTTCAAACCTTTTTCAACTGGACTTGCCCTTCCCTTCATTTGAAGGGCTTGGGATCTATAAACTGACTCTTGTGAAAACTGACTGAGAGAACAGAGTTTTCTATTCTTATGATTGAAAGTAATTTTGTTCATTTTTTGTGTTCTTTCCACAGACAGATCAAGCAAGGACTTAGTAGACTTTCTATTTGTTTCACTTCTGAGAATACAATGATTAATTAAACACTGTCAAAAGTCTGTACAAGTCAGATCATTACAAGCATTGTTTTGCCCACTAAAACAAGGGTACTCACCTTACTTTTTGGCAATTCACTGCTTCTGCTAGAGCATGTTACTCCAGGGTTCAATTACACCAGCTGCATTTAAGTTATCCAATTATGCATCTGTGGCTCCCACAGTATTACCTGCCATACAGTGAAGCTCAGTTCCAAGGATCTCTAAGTTTCCTTGTACTCCCCTCATGAAACTGTTGTTTATAGTATTAACGAAATGCACATTTTTCTAGTCTCTAACATTATGGTATTTTATATAGCAAATCGATTTTGTCATTCCAATTGTTCTGAGCTTTGAATTGCCTTATCAGAATAGAGCCCAGGAAAGTTTGGCATTTCTACTTCCTTCAAAGTAACCTGTTTTTGAACAATACTTCCTATAAACCATCACAAAGACTGATAATACTGTGTGAGCAACAGTATTAGTCCCAGAATCTCTGCTTAACTGGCCCATCTCAATAAGCTCAGACTTACTTAGTTTTATATTCCTTCCACCATTACCCAACACCATAAAAATTACTTAGTGGTTATCAGAGAATTTTAATTGTGTGAATTATGAAACATTATTTGAATATTTTAGGGGTGGTGCTGCACACCACTTCATTGGCTGCATTCTGTTCATCACCTTTTTTAAAAAATTTTATTGAATGTCTATGATTTACATGTTATGTACCAAAATTCCTCTCCTCCACCCAGTAAAATAAAACAAACAAAAAAAATCTTGTCACAGAAGCTGTAGTGTATCACACAGCATAGCCTTTGTCCACCTATGTTTACTTTCAAATGTCCATTGCTAAGAGTCATGGGTCTATTTGGAGGCCTACACTATCATTACTGGATCCTCACTGGGACTACTGTTGGATATCCCATTGTTGCTGTGTGTCAAGAAGATTCTTAACCTTTTGGACCTGCAGATCTGGCCCCTTTGGTTCTTGGCAATTTCATCTGATGGTGGCTGTAGAGAAGATTCTCTAGCATGAAACGCTTAGACTTAAGATTGTTTATGTACATCTGCAGGTGGGACGTTTCATCTCTGAGCTCATTCTTTTCCTGTGTTACCTTAGTTACACTTTTTTACGTAGAGACTTTATTCTCAAGTTGCTGGCATCATTATATTTTTAACTTTCCAAGAACAGCACAATGTCTATGTGCTGAATATACTGTGGGTTCAAACAGGCATGCCTCAGAATGGGAAAATGATAAAGTTAAGTTGGCCACATCAACAGTAGAAAATAAATCAAGCTGAAGCTACGGAGACAGAAAATATCTAGTCCTTTCTTCTCTTCTATAGCCTCACACTTTACCCCTGCATCCAGACTCTACTCTGAAGATCTACTAAAATTTAGTTGTAAGGCTGACTTTACAGTGTCAATAGTTTCCCCAGCAGACCACTTTCTTGTGCTCATTGTCTTTACCAATATACTCTCCCTGCATTCCAATAATTTACTTAGAATCCACCTTCAAGGCTTCCTTTATACACTTGGAAGTATCTCAATTTTTTATCTTTTATAGACAGACATCGATATAGATGATTGTTTAAGTATATATGATATAAAAGCAACAGTTACGTATATGTCATATATAACTCTTGCTTTTATTCCATCAGATGAGGTGATGAGAGTTTTATGAATCAATAGCATGAGTCCAGAGCATTTCTATCTCTGTTCTATATATCTCTAGGCCTAGGTCTTGAAGTTTCTAGCCTATATACAATCTGATATTCTGTTAGGCAGGACCTTGAAGTCTTCAGCTTCCAGCCTGCAGCCACTAACATAGGCCTAATCTAACACTTTCTAGCTCTTTCTCAACTCTGGCTGGCTGGCTTAACTCAGTTCTTCTGGCTCACACTCCTCTCCAAACTGACTGATTTAATTTGGCTTTGCTAGGCTTCTGATGGAATTGTTATCCTTAGGGAAAAAAGAACTGTCTCTGAACTCCAGGAACTATATTGCACTGGCTGCACAAAAGGAATGGAATTGAAGGAAACTGCACAAACTCAACTGAATTCAACTGCATTCAACTGAGATGCACCCAGTTCAACTCTCTCTGTGCTATACTACCAAACTCTACTATAACTGTCTCCACAAACTCTCAACTATCTCTCTATATGCTACCCTTAAGCAGCTGCTTTTTTCCTGTCTTTCTCCTGAGAGTGGGATGCATCCTATATCTTACTCATTATGCTAAATCTTTCCCTAATTAGTAAGTTTTTCTATCCCTCAATTAGACTTCATTAATGGAGACTAAAGGTACTAAATTTCATCCAGAGAGATTAAGGGTATATACAAAGGGCATGTCTGCATTCCAGCCAGATTATACTGTATTTAAGGGTGTGACAAAATTCCAGCTGGATCACATAGATGCAGAATGTCTTTAGATGTGATCCCTTGCCAAAGCAGCTATGTTGCTGGATTAAAACTCTTCTACATTGATAGATAGAAAAGAGATGATAGATAGACAAATAAATACATACATGAGATATAGATGACAAAAGAAAGAAATATAGACAGACAGACAGACAGATAAATAGATAGATAGATAGATAGATAGATAGATAGATAGATAGATAGATAGATAGATAGATAAATAGATAAATAGATATTACTGTGGATTTACTACATGGTATGAGTGTTAATGTTAACAATTGATATTGAAATAATAGAAACTATGTTTGCCTAGGGCTGAATATCAGTATGATGGAAACTCCTAGCAAATTGTTGGCAGTCAAACACTGTGTTATTATGTATAAACATGTTTTATGGAGCCCTAGTGAAGGATAACACCACTGTCGGAGAAAAGATGGACATTGCTTTTAGGTCTATTATTCACCACTGTAAGGGCATTTCAGTTTTCACTCAATTAAAAGGGCAGTATTTGACCCTTTGGATCAAACCATTCCAATTCTGAAATCACCATTTTCTGTCAGAAAAAAAAGCATCTGGAGTCTTGCATTTTTGTCTTTTGGAAAGAGGCTTACAACTATACTAACGAGTGCCAGGTTTGGCTGCTCAGGCAACGCTGGTTGTCATGGCTCTCAGGAGAGCATGTAGCTTTCAACCAGAATACCATATGATCCAGACATTTCTGTGGCTGCAGTTGGGGTAATGAAGACCTTGATGTTCATCTCTATACACATTCCAGACTTTTCCTCCCGGGTCTTCTCATCGATCAAATCCTAACTAGAGCCAAAAATGGAGTATGTGAATGAGATATTTGTGGAAAAATCTCAGAAGGCTGTGAAAAGAGATCAGATAGTATATTACATACCTGGAAGAGAAAGGAGAAGGTTCGTGTTCAATTAATGTTTACTATAAACTCCATAAGAGTATAATGAGGCCAGTCTTACCAGCTCTGAAGACAACGCTCAATGAAGAGGTCACAAAGACTGAGGCCATAAAGACTGACACATTCTTCAGGAAACGAGACTTAACCACATCAGTGTTTTGTTCTCTGATATTCAGTTCAGAGAACACTATATGAAGTTTTACTTAAATTCTCTTTTCTTGTATGTTCTTCTTAACACCCAGGCTTTGGCTCAGTGAATTTAAATGTGGACTTTTGTTGTTATTACATAAAGCTTCATACTTGTCTCTAGTAAATCATGTACTATATTATAGGCTATTTTTTTCTGCATAAATTTAATCACAATGTAGGTCAAATCAAATAGTCAGGATTTAATCTTTGGATCTTCAGAACGTGGTAAAGCTCTTTAAGTGGACTAGTTAAGAGCAACATTTGTGTTAGCAAATAAATCAAAAAATGAAATTAGAATAAATGTGATATAGTCTAAAAATATGAGGGCATCCTTACCTCAGATCCTCAGACACTATGAATACAGTTAATTTTTGTTGCTATTTGTCTTTGAGGAGTTCAATAATATGAAGTATATCCAAAATAATTCAAGTGAATTCTGCATCTGCAGAAGAACTTAAAATTCATACTTCCCTCACCGTGACATCCTTCTTCCCTTTTCACTGGCCCCTCCCTAGTGATTTTGAAGCTGTTTGGTGAAGGTGGAATGACTGATTGTATTCCTTCTACTTAGCAAGTGTTCTCCCACACACATATGTCACTAGCTGAGGAAAAGCCAAGTGACTAAAATAAGCAGAAGGATTTTACTCTAAAAAATTACCATATACATAGGAGTAAATAGGAACTAAATATTACATAGAGCCAAATCAATATAAAAGCATATTGTCAAGCAGTAACTCCCTATTAAAACTAGGACTTTTATAATATGTCAACCTAATGTTATTGACACATATCAGATTCTAAAATAGTATCTTAAAAATAAGAAACAAAATATTAAAATACACTATATAACAAGCAGTTACTACTTTTATTATCTATATGAATACATTTTTGGTATTTCTATTTCATTAGAAACTATTCTTAATTTAAAGTAACAAGTTGCCAAATTGCTGTTAAAAGTCATTTTAAAAGGCAAAAGTTTCAATAATTTTTGTTATTTTTATTTTTTGGTTTTTCAAGACAGGTTTTCTCTATGTTATCTTGACTGTCCTGGGCTCGCTCTGTAGACCAGGCTGGCCTTGAACTCACAGCCATCCTCCTGCTTCTGCCTCCAGAGTACTGGGATTAAAAGTGTGTGCAACCACGACTGGCTCAATAAATTTTTTTTATCATTTGTAATTTTATTCTCAATTTATGAAAATGTACATTTTATCATAATTGATAATACCATTGAAATTTTTTAGCATTTTGTCTACCTTAGAAGTTAAATAATTCTATGAAATGGTTCACTCTAAAGACACGCATGGTTCTGGTGAGGTACTCATAATTCAACTGTGAATATCTTTCTTCTGTATTAAATATTAATTTCTTTGTATGAGGAAATAGAAAGCTGGTGTCTACTGCACATAGTAAAGTTTCAGAGACATACATGTGCACAATTAAAGTGATATTAATTATGTCATTCTAAATTAATATTTTCTGGAAAAATTTAAATGTTTTTCTTGACTATTTATATTATAGATATATATTTATAATATGTTATAGTGTTCTCAGCCTTTATTCCAAATACAGGGTAATCAGAAAGACCTTTGTTCAATTGAGAATATTTGACAATTAAGTGATTGTTATTTAAACATACATATAATACTGAAGTTAAATTGTTTCTGAATATATTATTCAGATTCATTAGCTGCAAAATATTTAAAGATTTCATCCTTCCATCTTTGTTTTCAATTTTTTGTTTTTAATAAACAAGTTGATAAAGGTTATTTAATTTTTTTTGAATTTTTTATTAATTTATTCATATTACATCTCAGTGGTTATCCCCTCCCTTGTATCCTCCCATTCCTCCCTCCCTCCCATTTTCCCCTTACTCCCCTCCTCTATCACTCTGACTAAGGAGGACTTCCTCCCCCTTTATATGCTCATAGGGTGTCAAGTCTCTTCTTGGTATCCTGCTATCCTTCCTCTGAGTGCCACCAGGTCTCCCTATCCAGGGGACATGGTCAAATATGAGGCACTAGAGTACATGTGAAAGTCATATCCCACTCTCAAAGGGACAAGCTACAACCAAAACTACACAGAAAATTTTTAAATTTTTTACTTTTAATTTATTCACATTACAATCCAATTGTAGCCTCTCCTCTCTCTCTCCTCTCTTCCTGGTACCACTTTCCCTCCCTTATCCTCCCTCCCTTCCTCCCTTTAGTCATCAGAATCGGGGAGACCTCCTCCTCTATCATATGACACCAGCCTATCAACTCTCATCTGGACTGCCTGTATCCTCTTCCTCTGTGGCCTAGCAAGGCTGCTCACCAGGGAGAATTGATCAATGAGTGGGTACCAGAGACCATATATTATGAGACCCACATCTCATATCTACTACATCTGAGCAGGGAGTCTAGATCCTCATGGTCCATTGACCTTGGTTGGTGCATCAATCTCTGCATCCTTGATCCCTTTCTAGAACCAGATTTGTTGGCTCCATTGGTCTCCCTGTAGAGCTCCTATCTCCTCTAGGTCCTTCTATGCTCCAACTCAAGAAATTAGCACCACCAATCCAAATAATCCAATTTAAAGATGGGGCATAGAGCAATACAGAGAATTCTCAACACAGGAATATCAAGTGCTGAGAAACATTTTTTAAAATGCTCAGTGTACCTAGTCATCAGGGGAATGCAAAGCAAAATTACTCTGAGATTCCATATTACGCCTATCAGGGGAAAACTCTTCTGTTGCTGTTGAGAG
>OU015749.1:49953206-50009830 GCA_907169655.1 Acomys percivali
CTCTCTCTCTCTCTCTCTCTCTCTCTCTCTCTCTCTCTCTCTCTCTCCCTAAGAATCACATGAATCTTGACTAAAAACAAGCCATTACAGCATTCTTAATATCTCCATGAAACCTAGGAGCTGGATATTCTGGTGTTTTTTTTTTGTTGTTGTTTTTTTTTTTTTTCGATGCCTGCTTCTTTATATGGCTTCTGGCATAGGACTGCTGACTCTATTGAGACAACGGATGTTCTATTGTAATATGTATACATTTTTTGACTTTCAATGATTTTGAAAATAAAATGTGATTGAAACAGACTTTAAATAACCAGTTATTAAAATTTTGAAATTTTTCATCTTATTTCAGAGTTCATTATTAAATTTCACCTAGAATTGATAGTGTATTTATATTTCAAATATAGACTGTTTCAACTATAGTTATCTATATTTATGATTACTAATGTTTTAGTAGCCATATATTTTAGGATAGGTGAAATTATATGAGTAGCATCACTTAAGTGTCAATGAATATCAAAACACTTTTATATATGATGATTAAAATTATGCAGTCACCAAAGTTAGAAAATATTGAGAGAGGCCTAAGGGTACTCAACTTCAGTCATGAAGAACACAGAGTAGGTGGATGATAAATTCAGGTCCATCTTGAGCTATATAGTAAGACTATAATAATAAGGAAACACATGAATGAATGAATGAATGAAAAAATCAATAGATCTTGAGAAATTAAGAATAGCAAATATTGGATTTTCAAATCTAGATGAAGACAAATCTACTGCACTTGAAGAATGTTATCCTTGAAAAATACATATCTATATAAATTTTAGTGTAACAATTTTGCTTCACTCTTTGATGGAATTGCATATAATTTTTTTTCTTTTTTGCATCAAGTTTTTAAAAAAATAATTATGTATTCACTTTATATCCTGACTGCAGCACCCCCTTCACCTCCCAGTCCCCATCTTGTACACCCCTTTCTCCCATTCTCCCTTCTCCTTCTCCCCAGAGAAGGGGGAGTTCCCCCGTGGTTACCAACCTGCCCTGGCACATTAATTTGCTGCAGAACGAGGTGCATCCTCTCCCACTAAGGCTAGACAAGGCAGACCCAGTTAGAGGAACAGGATCCAAAGAAAGACATCACGGTCAGAGAGGGCCCCCTCTACAGTTGTCTGGGGATCCAGATGAAGAACAAACTATGCATCTACTACTTATGTTCAGAGGACCCTAGGACCAGTCCAAAAAAGGCTCATTGGTTGGTGGTTCAGTCTCTGTGAGCCCCCATGGGCCCCAGTTAGTTTATTCTGTAGGTCACCTTGTGGAGACATTGACCGTGCAGGATCCATCAATCATTCCTCTGGTTTTTCCATATGACTCCCGGAACTCTGCCCAATGTTTGCCTGTGCAGGTATGCATATTTTCCATCAGCTGCTGGGTGAAGCCTCTCAGAGGAGTTATGTGAGGTTTCTGTCTAAAAGTATAGCAGACTAACATTAGTAGTGTCAGGAATTGGTTCTCTTCCATGGGATGGACCTCAAATATGGCTAGTCTTTGCTTAGCCATTCCCTAAATATTTGCTTCATTTTAATATTTTTATTCTTTCTTTCTTTCTTTCTTTCTTTCTTTCTTTCTTTCTTTCTTTCTTTCGTACTTTCTTTCTCTATTTATTTATTTATTTATTTATTTATTTATTTATTTATTTATTTATTCTTCTCCCATATATTACATCCTGACTGAAGCTTTCACTCTTCTCTTTCTGCTTCCCCCCTCCCCCAGCTTCTCCCTCACAGGTCCACTCTCCCCTAGAGCCATTCCTCTTAGCTTTTCCTTCAGAAAAAGTCAGGCCTCCCCAGGATATCAACTAAACACGGCATAAAAAGTTATAATAAGACTAGGCACATTCTTTCGTATCAAGGCTGGACTAGGCAACCTAGTAGGAGAATAAGCTCCCCAAAGCAGGCAAAAAAGTAGGAGACAGCTACAGGCACCACTGTAAGTAGTTGTACAAGAACACCAAGTTACACAAACATGACATGTACACGGAAGACCGAGTTCAAACACATACCAGTTCCCTGATTGTCATTTTAATCCCGGGAAACCCCTATGGGCCCTGGTTACCTGATTCTGTAAGCCATACTCTTGTAGTGTCCCTGAATCCTCTGGCTCCTATCATCTTTTCTTTTCCCTTTCTCATAACCTCATAAACTTTTAATGCAATAATGTAGACACCTATAATAAGTATTGATTTCACTAATTACTCATGTAATATGACACTTGAATAAACACATTTTGTAAAGCTTTAGGCAAAATGCTAAATATTATTGTAATGGAAATTTTTGTTTTATTTTCTTGTTTAAAAATAGTTTTTTTTGTCTCATACAATATATCTTGATTATACTTTTCCTTCCCTTTGCTCCTTCAAGTTTCTTAGCACTTCTTTTCCCATCTGGATCAACTGCCTTTCTGACTCTCAATAGAAAAGAACAATCTCTATTTTTCTTTTTACATTTTATTAATTTATTCATATTACATCTCAATGGTTATCCCCTCCCTTATATCCTCCTATTCCTCCCTCCCTCTGATTTTCACCTTACTCCCCTTTCCTATTACTCTGACTGAGGGGGACCTCCTCCCCCCTATATGCTCATAGGGTATCCAGTCTCTTCTTGGTAGCCTGCTATCCTTCCTCTGAGTGCCACCAGGTCTCCCCATTCAGGGGACTAGGTCAAATATGAGGCACCAGAGTACGTGTGAAAGTCAGTCCCCACTCTCCACTCAACTGTGGAGAATGTTCTGCCCATTGGCTAGATCTGGGTAGGGGTTTAAAGTTTACCGCCTGTATTGTCCTTGGCTGGTGCCTTAGTTTGAGCTGGACCCCTGGGCCCAAATCTGTCTATCATAAAGTTCTACTTGTAGATTTCTAGGATCCTCTGACTCCTTAAACTTTGCCATTCTCCCATGCTTCTGTCATCTAGAGTCCCAATAGAATGTCCTCCCCTCTGTCCCAGTTTCCTGGTAAGTGAAGTATGCAGATATAAGTGAGTATATACCATTTGACTCATTCTGCTTCTGGGTTAACTCACTCATTATGATCATTTTTAGATCAATTCATTTGTCCACAAATTTTGGGAATTTCTTGTTTTTAATAGCTGATTAGTATTCCATAGTGTAAATGTACCACAGCTTCTTTATCCATTCTTCTACCGAGGGACATTTGGGCTATTTACATGTTCAGGCTATTATGAATAAGGCTGCTTTGAACATGGTTGAGCAAATTTTCTTGTTGTGTGCTGGAGCATCTTCTGGGTATATTCCAAGGAGTGGAATAGCTGGGACTTGCAGAAGCCCTAATCCCAGTTTTCTGAGATAGCACCAGATAGATTTCCAAAGTGGCTGTACTAGTTTGCATTCCCACCAGCGCTGAAGGTGTGTTCCTCTCTCTCCACATCCTCACCAGCATGTGGTGTTGCTTGAATGTTTTTTCTTAGCCATTCTGATGGGTGTAAGTTGGAATCTCAGAGTTGTTTTGATTTGCATTTCCCTGATGACTAAGGAGGTTGAGCATTTCTTTAAGTGTTTCTCAGCCATTTGATCTTCCTCTGTTGAGAATTCTCTGTTTAGTTCCAAGCCCCATTTCTCAATTGGGTTATTTGGTTTGGTGGTGTTTAATTTCATGAGTTCTTTATATATTTTGGATATTAGACCTTTGTCAGATGTAGGGTTAGTGAAGATCTTTTCTCAGTCTGTAGGCTGTCGCTCTGTTCCCTTGACAGTGTCTCCTGCCTTACAGAAGCTTCTCAGCCTCATGAGGTCCCATTATTAATTGTTGACATTAAGGCCTGGGCTGTTGGTGTTCTGTTCAGGAAGTTGTCTCCTGTGCCAATATGTTCCAGGTTCTTCCCCACTTTTTCTTCTAAGTGACTTAGTGTCTCTGGTGTTATGTTGAGGTCTTTGATCCACTTGGATTTAAGTTTTGTGCATGGTGACAAATATGGGTCGAGTTGCATTTTTTTACACATAGACATCCAGTTAGACCAGCACCATTTGTTGAAGATGCTATCCTTTTTCCATTGAATGGATTTGGCTTCTTTGTCAAAAATCAAGTGATCATATTTGTGTGGATTCATATCCAGGTTTTTGATTTGATTCCACTGATCAACCAGCCTATTGCTGAGCCAGTACCATGCTGTTTTAATTACTGTTGCTTTATAGTACAGCTTGAGATCAGGTATAGAGATTCCTCTGGAGTATCTTTTATTGTACAAGATTGTTTTAGCTATTCTGGGTTTTTTGTTTTTCCATATGAAGTTCAGAATTGAACGTTCAATGTCTTTAAAAAATTGTGTAGGTATTTTGATAGGGATTGCATTGAATCTATAGATTGCTTTTGGTAAGATGGCCATTTTTACTATGTTAATTTTCCTGATCCATGAGCAAGGAAGATCATTCCAACTTCTCATGTCTTCTTCAATCTCTTTCTTCAGATTTTTAAAATTTTTTTCCAAACAATTCCTTCACTTGCTTGGTTAGAGTAACTCCTAAATATTTTATATTGCTTGTGGCTAATGTGAAGGGTGTGGTTTTCCTAATTTCTTCCTCTTCAAGCTTGTCATTTGTGTATAGGAAGGCTACAGACTTTTTTGAGTTAATTTTGTATCCAGCTAATTTGCTGAAGGTGTTTATCAGCTGTAGGAGTTCTCTGGTGGAATTTTGAAGGTCACTTATGTACACTATCATATCATCTGCAAATAGGGATAATTTGACTTCTTCCTTTCCCATTTGGATCCCCTCCTATTCTTTCTCCCATCTCTTTCACTAGGTTCCCTGAGCTCTGATGGGACAAATTTAATAGAAATATTGCACTTTACCTGTGTGTTCTAAGGTATTTCTCTCACTAAGTAATGTCTGGCTGTGGGTCTCAGTATTTGTTCCCATCTGCTGTAGAAGGAAGCCTCTCTAGAGGCTAGAAACTACATCTTTAACAGACAATAACAGCAAATCTTTTTGTTGTGACCTGCAAGCTTTAAAGACAGAATAATCTCTTTACTTAGATTGGAGGGTTGCATTAGAAATGGGCATCATGAAGAGAAATGTAAGGTTTGAGACACAACAAAGATAGGACAACTAATGGTTGAAAATACAAGACTAGACAAGAAACAAAGCAATAGTATCATTTAGCAAAGGATAATTGAGCTGCCTTCATGAGACACTCAAGTAATGGTTGGGTCACCTGTGGAAAAGACTGTAAGCTTTGCACCAGGTGAAAACAGTCTTGCCAGGCTTTATCCTTTGACACCCCATGGATACCTGGAGATAGACTGGGTGGAGCAATTCTGGCCGTAAAATTCAGGAAACAGACCTGGGGACTCCATCTGGACTATTGTTTTACTAATCGACCCTCAATGGGAGAAAAAGACTACCCATCACATGTGACACAGACAGGTGGAGAGGAAAAAACAACAACAGGTTCAAATAGGGCTTGAACACACGTGGATCAACAAACAGGCCAGACCAACATGCAGGCCAGAGACACCTAAGGGAACGGATACCGGAAGGTTCACTCTTTTTTCCCTTTAACCTTTTTTCCTTGAGTCCAACTTTGTTTTCTCTCTAAATAAGACCAATAATAACTTATAACCAACTCCCAATAAAAATAAACACCTATCACCCAATAAAACAACCAAAAACCTACCCAACCCCCTTAAGAGAAATGGTGTGTCATTCTATTAAGGTTTCTTTTGGCTGATTTGGTATAAATAATACCTTCAGAAAGGTCCAAATATAATTGGGGAAATGGTTAAACAAGCTAGAAATAATATTTGTGATCCAGTTTCTAATTGTTGAGAAATTCCAAGCTTAATTACAATACTTTGTAGGACAGTCTGAAATGCTGGACCAATTGGGATCAGAAACTTTCTTTGAAGCTGTCCTAGGAGCTGTCCTGTTCTGATGAGTAAAGGCAACTGAAGCACAGGGTGCTGGCACATGAATGATGCAGGACATCAGTGTCCTGCATGCTGTGAGGAATGAGTCCCGACAGGTCTGATCCAGTGTCAATGTCCAGTTCTTTTGTTCTGAAAACATATAATATCTCACAAGCATTATACAGTTTTAAAATTATAAATGTATAAGGTGTGCATATGCACAGCACAATTAAGACTAATCATGTGCTTTTTGTATGAGCAGAAAAAATACACTTGTAAATCTTCATTCATGCAATAAGAAGGATGGCATCTAATAATAAATGACAGGGATTCTGTAGCCAAAAAGAAACATCGACTCTGCATAGACATTCATGTCTCAGCCAGTCTCAGAGGTATTCCCTTGTAGTGGGATTAGCAATATAAGTTACCTGCTTGTTCGGCAGTTTAAATTCTTAAAATTTCCCCCTCCGTCATCTCCTCTCAATCCTCCCTTCCTTCCTCATCCTCTCTCCTTCCCCTAGTCCTCAGAATGGGGAGCTCTCCTCCCCTAACATCTGACCTCAGCCTATCAAGTTTCAATTGTACTACCTGTATCTTCTTCCTCTGTGGCCTGGCAAAGCCACCCTGCCAGGGGAAAGTAATCAAAGTTAGGGGCCAGAGTCCATGTCAGAATTCATCTCTACTTGCCATATTGTGGGATCCACAAGAAGACTGTGTTGCTTCCTTTGTGAATTTAAGAATGTGTGGTATATTGTGATGATATATATGCCTTCACAATTATAAGCCATTCTCCATCTATTCAACTTCAACATTTTATGTATACTATATGTAATATTAATATATATTATATATATAATAGCAAGATCTAAACCCTTATGTATGAGTAACATTATAGAGACCAGCAGGTTATATAACAATATTTATTTATATCTATGAATTTAATAATTTTAAAAGAGCTATGCATGTCAAAGAGAGCAAGAAAAGGCATATGTGAGAATTAAAAGGGATGAAGGGTGATATATGAGAATCACATTCAAGAAAAAAGAAAAAAATTCTTACCATGTCTAATTTTTGTTACTTATGTACTCATGTGGACTTCTACTGGAGCATGTTCCTTTTACAAGGGAATATATTCTTAAAGAAAATCTCTATCTTATTCCCCACCCCTCTCTCCCAGAAGTGATTAATTTCCAGTAGCTCTTGAGCTAGGGTAGTGTTCTTTTCCACTTTCTACTTCCATGCTTGGAATTTGTTCCTCTTGCACTTGTTCATGTGTTGCAGCCAACACAAATTCATATAGGCAACTGTGTTTTTCTCTCTGTCAACAAATGGTTTTTTTTGCAATTACCTACTGCCCCTGTTTATTACAAACTTTCAAATCCATTTCCACAATAAACCATGAGCTTTTGAGGGAAAGGATGTAATACTGATACTGAATTTAGAGCTGAGTATTTCCAAATATTTTATTGTCCTCATCTTGTTTCATTTTAAATCTCTGTCCTAACTATTTACTGCAAATAGAAGTTGTTCTGAAGAGGGTTAAAGCATGCATCAAATTATGGCAACAATAAGCCATTGAATTAGTTCAAGACTATGTCTATGTATAAGAATGATAGTGGTTGGTATTCCTGAAGAGCCTCTTTCCAACTGAATTTTTTTTTTTTTTTTTTTTTTTTTGGTTTTTTGAGACAGGGTCTCTCTGTGTAGCCTTGACTGTCCTGGACTCCCTTTGTAGTCCAGGCTGGCCTCGAACTCACAGCGATCCGCCTGCCTCTGCCTCCCGGGTGCTGGGATTAAAGGCGTGCGCCACCACGCCCGGCTCCAACTGGTTTTTGGTCCTGTTCTTGGATCAGATTATTCAGAGCAGGTCATAAATTAAACTGCAAATGATTGGGTACTCCCACAATATTCATGCCACTAGTGGGCATGTACTTGTAGTGAAAGTGTCTTAAAAACCCAGTTATATTATATAAACATGTTTTTGTTTTAATCTCCTGTTACAGGATTTGGGGCTGTTTTAGATTGTCCAAAGCATCAGAAGGGCATGATCTTTCCCAGCTGCAGATAATTACATGGACTCTGGGGAGGGATAAATGCCAGAGCCCAGGAGGAATTGAGATACTCTAAGAAAAAGGATGCTGATGCTCCTCACTGCTATTCTTGGTTACTGTTGATGTAGTTTGATCATAATTTGCAGTTATCTTGAAATGAAGATTTGACTTACCCCTGGGAACCCAGAGACTCTAATCAGCAGGAAGTAGTGTAGAGACATACTTTGCCCCTTTCCTCTCGAACTTTCTTTCTCCTACCTAGTGTTGGGGGGTTGGAGGGTATTAGGATGGATAAGGGTTGGAAGAAGGGAAGAGGCATGACAAACCCTCCAAAAATAAAATAGAATAAAATTATGCTAATATGTACTATTGGGTCAGTCCTTATCATAGCCTTTTGTGTTGTGATGTACATACAATTCAATCTTAGGATTAAGGAAGTTTTCTACTATGCTTTCATAAACAGCTTATATATTATTTTTTATTTTATTGTTCCTTATTCTACCTGATAAATTCTTATTTGTCTTCTTAAGTATATTCCAAAGTTCCTAAAAGTGTTTGTGATGTTTTTAAATTTGGTCCTTTTTTACATATCAGTATGTTATTATGTCAACTGTGTCCATCTTCCTTAAAATTAATTTTTTCATGATGTTTCTTTATACTTTCAGATATGATTTTTTTCAGTTAAACATATTTTCTATTTTTCACAATTTCTATTTGTTTCTTTTTCAGTGGTTTAGTTATTTGCTGAATTTTCCTTTTATTTTTTGTAATCTCCCTTCTGATTCACTATTTAATTCAAATTTAATACTCTCTGGCTAAAGCCTTTTATAAATTCCCTTAGGATGTGTATCTATTTTTATAACCTTCTGTATATGTTTTCTGTTATTTTAAAATGAAACAAGATTCTGGTTCTACAGATATTCCAGCTGTCTTTGTGACGTACTTCAACTCTGAGGAAGTCAGGAAGTTGCGAATGGATCTGAAGGGTATTTGTGTCTTCTTGGTTTTCTGTCATGTTTCGTGTATCTGTGAGATAGATTCATCTTATATCTTAAATGTTTTCTGATTCACATTGCCTGTTTTTGTTTCTGTTGGTATTGTTTGAGGAATGTTTGTATGAATTTCAGCTGTGGAGATGGAAATCTCTTGGTACTGATCCCCAGGCATACTCACTAAGGTGATCAGGTCTTGGAAAAATTGCTGATATGGCTGTCCGATGATCACCATGGTGACCAGAGAACTTAAAACTCTGTCACAGACTGAACACTATGAGCAAGCAGGGATCTGGTGTCAAAGTCTTGTTTCCCATAAAGAAGTAGTTTCTAGATATATATTGAGTAAGAACTTTGATTGCATGGTAACTTCTAAAATCACACTTTCACAGTTAAGTAAGGCATCACCAGACCCTGATGATTGACTCTGTGACCATCAGAGTCAAAACCTTAGTCCTATGGTGAATTCTTGAACGCGTGGAATCAGATTCAGGTCCAGTGCAGACTGCTAGACTCTTGCTGTCAAAACACAGGTCAGAGGCTATGGTAAAGGCTCAAGCCTGAGGACTGAATTTCAGATCACCAAAACACAAATCAATACTTTTTAGACGTGGCAATCCATTTATAATTTTAGCCAGAAAATTCAGAGACAGTATTATAAGAACAAGTTGACTTGTTAGACTATTATTGACAAATACTGGTTTTGTTTAAGAAATTCTACCTCAGTAAGGTAGAAGTGTGGCAGATAATTCTTGTCATCAACTGTGACCCTTTATGTGTACTTGTGAACACATTATGTGTGTTACACACACACACACACACACACACACACCATATACAAATACACACTCTAACTCTAACTCTAATACTGTGATATATATATATATATATATATATATATATATATATATATATATATATATATGGAACTCAGAAACTGCTGCAGTTAAATCTTGGGTACCCTGGTGAACCGCTTTTGGGTCACTGGGTCAAAAGGTGTGCTTTCGCAGTAAACTCTGAGATGACTGAAATCAAAGTCCTGATCTCCCTTGACTTGCTTTATTCATAACAATTTAAAGGCCATGCAAATATGAAAATTTTAATTTCCAGAATCTTCTAAGTGAAGGACTTTTCTGAACTTCGAAAGGTACAAATAAAACCCAAACAAGAGAAGTAACGGTATTCAGGCTAACATATAAATGAGTAGGGTAGATCTGCCTTCCAACTGACAGGGAAATTCACGAACCATGCTTCAAGATGAAACCCCGCCCAAAGCCAAACAAAAAAATAAAACAAAACAAACAAACAAAACCAAAATTTCTGCAAAGAAAGCAAAGAAAGCTGAAAACAACTCAATCAGAAACTAAAATGTTTCTAAAGCAAACAAAATAAATACTTCAAAGCAAATACTTGGGAAGCAAGCATTCAAAGAAACTAAGAATGCAGACAAATGTTAGGGGTTGGGGGTATTCCTGGAGAAATTTATTTAAAAGTTATTTACACCATTAATATACAAAGAGGTGACAGCATGTCCCAGACTTCAAGAATTCAAGTCCCAGTACCAGAGACAGACATCATGGCAGCATTGGTAGTCTCATTTTATACCTTTTGAGGGTGGAGGGAGTTCCATGGCAGGAGCTCTCACAGCTAGGCTCATCCTGGGAAGAGGATGGGGAGCAGGATGTGGCACACTCCCAAGGTACCAACAAGCCTACTCCTTGGGGTTCACAGCTGCTGTCTCAGTAGGGTCCTTGAAAGGAGGTGTTTTTTGTTATTTTTCTAATGCTATGGTGAAAGAAACTCCAAGAGCAAGCAACTATTGGGAGAGTCGAGTTTATGGTTCCAGAGAAAAGGAGTCCATGATAGCAGAGCAGAGGCACGACGCAAGTGGAAGGCACAATAGCAAGAGAAGCAAGCCAAGTACTTCCATCCTGAACCACAATACAAAGCATGGAGAGCAAACTCAAAATGGCTGGAGTCTTTAAGCTCTCAAAGCCCACCTCCAGTGACACACTTCCCCCAACAAGGCCACGCTTCCTAAGCCTCCTAATAGGACCTACCAGTGGGAGAGCAGACATTCCAGTGCCCTAGACTATGTCTCGTTCAAACCACCACAAAGCCTTTGCAAACCTGAATCGTAACATTGTATTCTTGCAACAAATAAGATTCAGAAAGACTACGTGCCATGCCAACTACATAATGCCACAAAGGATCTTGGGTCATGAATAAGGGAGGATAAAAGACGGCTGGGAATAGGGCTAAAGATGGCCTGTGATCATCTGCCTCTGGACTAGGGCTATTCCAAGCTCTGCACAACCACTGGAGATCTAATAAATAAGCTAGTGCGACTCTCACATGGTTCCACCTGAAGGTGTGGATCCATTCTGGAACGTTCATTCACAGGATGGAGGTAAAGTCCGGCTTCAAGAAGTCAACACACCGTGTAATGCTTTGCTGTTCTAGAAGCAGAAGCCATGTGCGTTGACATAAAGACTAGGTGGCTTTTCCCATGTAGGTCTCTTGGGGCTCTTTTTGTGTCTCCTTCAGTTCTTACAGTTTGAGGGCAGCTGTGAACTGGGAGTGAGATAAACCTGGAAGAAAATTAATTCTTTCAATACTGCTAATTTCTGTTACCAGAGACGTTAGCATCAAAGCCTGAACTCTGGTACCCCAATCTAAGTATATCCAGCAGTGGGTTCTTAATATGCCAAACAAAGTGACAAGTAATAACTCAAAACAGAGAAATGTAGCCACATTGGGAAGAAGAACTTATGTTGCCAAGGCTAGCCTCAAATGAGGTGATTCGTCTGCTTCTAACTCCTGAGTGCGTGGGTTCCAAGCAAGCGCCACCATTGTCCCATCTTTGTGCCCAAAATCTTAATATTCTGGTTCTGTTCCTTTCCTTTGTGCTTGTTAATGATTATTGATGCTGGAAATTCTAGAGTGGTATTAAATTAGAGGGATGTCTACAAAACACACACACACAAACCCAAAACAAATGAACAAACAAAAAACAAAACAAAAGAACCCACAAAAAAACAAAAATAAAAATAAAATCCCAGAAGTTTTTATCCTTGAAGCCAGCCATGCATATTAGGCAGTTTGAATCACAAACACACAGGGACTCAGTAATCATCCACTCTTTTGGCATTTTCACACATTATTGTCTGTAACTCACAAAGTCAAGGTTCTTTAGAGAGAAACTAGGGCTCAATAGAAAAGATGTTAAGTCTCCATTTGTAGCATCCCATTAGACATAAGTTCACTTTCTTCATTCATTAGTATCTTGGATTATTTACCACTTAATGAAAGACCGTGTCAATATTCAAACGATTCTTTGGACTGAAAATCACATAATAACATCAGAATATTTCTGTTGCAAAAGAAAATGTACTTTAAAACATGTTTAATTATCTGTGTTATTCACCAAACATAAAATCATTGAAATAGTAATTTGTATTCACATGCACTGAAGATCACTAGATCAATCTGGTACTCAACTAACTGATTTCACCAACAATCTTGAATGGGGAAATAGAAGGAAACTGATGCAATTATATTATAATCTCAAAAATGTTATAATACAATTATTTGAATTGCAATATTTATTGAGTTTATATTATTTCACATGTGTAAACTATAGCATCATCTAAACATGTTGAAAATATATTGATTAGTTGGAAAAATCCTATACAAACTAACCCAGTTTAGCAGTACTTACTCACATTTGCTTGGAAATTTAAATTGCTATCCAATTCTATAGCTCTAAATTCATGTGTTGTTTCTTGCTCTCTCATTGCTGATAACACATGCCAACCAAAATAGTGGGGCTGTAGAGGTGGCTCAGAGGTTAAAGCCTCCTCTTGAGGTTCTGAGTTCAATTTTCAATTTTCAGCAACGTCATGGCAGCTCATAACCATCTATAATGTGATCTGATGCCCTTTCTTCTGGCCTGCAGGTGTACACGCAGACAAAGCACAATATACATAATAGTGAACAAATAAATCTTTAAAATAATAAGTGCTGGTGTTTTACTTGACCAAACACACACACACACACACACACACACACACACACACACACACACACACACACAAACCATACCCCTTAGAATTTACTGAGAGTTTCTAAAGCTTTTGTGGTTTCATCAAGTGATCACCCTTGGTTACTTCTTTTAGCAAACATTATGCTTCAACTATTTTTTCATTGTGGTAGTTATAAAACTATAACACAATACATTATTTTATGTATAGCTAACCTCGCAGATGCTCTGGGTTTTCTTCCTTGTGCATACTAAACCATTCCCAACCTCCATGTAATCACAGTATATTTGCCTATAACATAATGGTTCATGAGAAAATTTGGAGGATCATTATTTTTTTATGGTCCCTGATGAAGAATAATATGTAAAAGTTGTTTGAGACTCATCAGGTGTGACCTGCATTGGCAAATTACTTTCCTGAACAGTAAGCAACTGTTTAGTAGTAGCCACTCCACTCTTATTCTCTCTCAGGTGTATAATTATCTTCTGATCTATAGGACATGTAGAAATTTACCTGTATTTCATAAATTATTGCTTTCAATATAATTTTATCAGTCAGTTACCAAAATTTATTACAAATTCAGGAACATATCAAGATAGAAATAGTCCTTGTCAGAATGATTTATTGAAATCATTTAAGTTTAAATATTAATTATCAAACTTGTTATATTATTTTCATTTTTTACTTTTATATCTGAAGTAAGACAATGGTAATCAATTTTTTATGTTGTCTTAATGTGGCTTGGTGCTCTAATATTTTTACATTTCTTCTATTGTTGTTACCTCTGTATTGGTTAGCCAGTATATTTTTCTCCCATATGAGCTAATATGGAACATGTATTTTTATGAATGAACTTTTACTCTTTTATTAAAAGGCCTATGTAACTGAAACACCTGTAAATAGCACAGTGACCAGAATGACAAGATATCCATAAAGGTGCAATAATTACTCACATGTCTTTGGCAACAAGTAGCTTTATAATTGGAGTTACGGATCAATTAAAATCTTAAAATCAGGAAAATCATACTTTAGAATGGAAAGCCAGCCAGCTTTCCATGGTTTGTGAGGCATCTGTATTAGAAAAGAAACTAACCCTGCTATTTTGGCAGACCAGCATAATTCTTTATTAGGCTATAAATATCATCTTATACTTACAGTGTATGTGTAACTTCCACCGCTCATCAAAGACTTCTCTCTTTGAAGAAAATAGTAACCACTGCAAAAACAAAACACAAACAAATAAAAAACAAAACCAAGGAAAACAACAACAACAAAACCTGGAAACAATACAGCAATCAGATGATCAAATGACTGTGGAATGCTCAGCCCCACTGACAGTATCGCAGCACAGGGAACACTGAAACATCACAGAGGAGTGGACAAAAACACTGTATGAGTGAAAATACTAGAAAGTGTGAGGTGGATAATCTCTCTTAGTAGAAATAGTTGCATATCAATAGCAGAACAGGAACAAAATGAATGGACATGTTAATACCAGGGAGTGAAAAAATTCAACTGAGTACCTCTCGAGTTGCTAAAATATACAATTTAATTAAAGCAACATTGCAAGGGAATTTCAGATATTTGACTTCTGAGAAGGTACAAGGGGAAAGGAGAGGTGGTGTCAGAGTTTGATGGAAAGTGATTAAAATCAAAATGTGTTGAACATACATACTGAAATAAAGAGGAAATATATTTGTACCTGCCAATGTGTCATTTCACCAGAGGCAATAATGTGTTTTCACAATTCTCAAAAATATGAGTCTTTTTGAGTCATACCTATTAGGACTTTGCTTCCAGTGTCTTTCCGTGTCTACAGCGCTAGTTTTCTTTCAGAATTGTTGCACTAGTAGTTTAAGAAGTCATCAAAACAGAGGACTGGGAGGAGAGACAGACAGCACAGAAAATGATTTGTTCATTACGAATTGTGTTCACTATGCCATGTGCTCTGTAGTGTAACTATTCTGCATCTGAGGTGTAGCTAAGCATTGTCTAGCATGCCTAAATCTCTGTGTTTTAATTCCAGGAATAAAAGTTGAATATAATAATAGCGCTTTAAAAATTAGAATTTTGTACTACTATTAAAGCACATGAGTTTTTATAGTAATGAGAAGGTTACACATAATTAAACTTAATGAACACATGCCTTGCTGTTTCAAACATCTAAACCATTTTGTGGTGTAGGATCCAGAAATAAAATCTCTAACAAGAATGCATATTGTTATTTAAACTCTTTTAAATGAATTATGCATGAATCTCTTGAAAAATTATAGTAATATACTTTTTATTTATGATTCTTTCTATGTGGAGGAAATTTTCTGTATCTGCTTTTACCAGTGTGGAAAATTGTATTAATAAAATTAACTCACTCAAACTATTCAAAAAAGTCATTTTTCAATGCTTTAAACGACATGATTCATTTCACTACTATAGGTATTTTTTTATTTATGTTAAACCCTAATACATTTTCTATATTACATATATTCTCTTAGGTATTCAAAATGCTCTATTGGGCTTGGCATAAATTACTGAGTAAAAATATATTGGCTACTTAATTGTGAATAAATTTTTCTTCTACAATTCTAAATAACAAATGAAAGTAATGCATTTTTATTATTGTGAAATTTTGTTCTGCTTACTCCACAGCTAAATTAACTCTCTACAAAGATTTATGCTTATGAGTGAAAAATGATTTGTGGGCTATAGTTATAGCTCAGAAAGTAAGCCATTTTCCTAGCTTATACTAGGCCCCAGGTTCAACCCCCAAAATTGCCAAAATATACCTCATAGGCATTTTATGCCTAAGGCTAACATGTATGATACAGTAATGTTTATGTATGATTGCCTTACATATAACTTTTGTTTTTAGAATACTGCTGATAATGATCATTTTATAAGAATTATTTAATTGTCTACATTTGTTAATTTCTTTATATTCTTATCTTATGTGTACATCACAAACACAAGTATACAGACACAGCCATTTGTACATAAATTAAAATTTTAAATGAAAAAATGTAAGATTCCTATTGTCTCAGTTTCTTAAAGGGCTCTCTTGAAGATGCTATTGAAAAGTAGTATAATTTTAGAACTGTATAATGTTTGTGAGGAATTATATGTTTTCAGAACATAAGAACTGGACACTGACACTGTATCAGACCTGACAGGATTCATTCCACTCAGCATGCTGGACACTGACATCCTGCATCCTCCATGTTCCAGCACCAAGTGCTTCCCTTGCTATTCCTCATTAGAACAAGACCGCTCCCAAGACACCTTTGAAGAAAACTTCTGATCCCAATTGGTCCAGCATTTCATACTGTCCTACAAAGGACTCCAATTTAGCCTGGAATTTCTTAACATTTGGATATTGGACTACAAAGGCTATTCCTAGCTTGTCTAACAATTTCCTCTGTTTTATTTGGGACCTTACAAAGGTATGATTTGTTCCAAATCAGCTGGAAGAAACCTTAAGAGAATGATGCCCCATTTCCATTAAGGAGGGTTGGGTAGGTTTTTATTTGCTTTCTTGGGTGATAGAGGGTTATTTTCAGTAGGAGTTGGTTACAAGTTATTATTGGTCTTATATAGAGAGAAAACAAGGTTGGACTCAGGGATGTCTCTCTTTTCCTTTATCTTCCATTCTTAGGTTTGGTGACAGTGGTAGAAAAGGAAGAAGGAGGAATATAGAAATATATAAGGAAGATAGAACAAAAAGTACATTAGTGAATTTACCCCTCAACTTAATGCCTCAATTGTCACTCACAAGGTTATTTTTAATTAATTGGTATAGAATTTTGTATATAAATGCAAATTATGTTTAATTTTAGATAAAGTGGTATAGAATTCTAATTTAAGATTATTCTTTATATATATTATATATATTTCTACTCTAATAGGAGGTATTGTACCTATATAACTCAATTATAATATAAGGTTTACCTTCAATACTTTGAAAGCATTATTGCAGCTTGTATAGGATAAATAAGTTATACAAATTAATTGTTAGTTGATCAAATCATAGTCATATCAATTACTAGCCTATTTTTATCACAACAATATACATCTTGGGTGCAATATATAGTTATGATTATATAGAAAGATAAGGTAAAACAGTGACACGAAGTCTTCAAAAACCTTGGAGACATACAGAACACGGCATTTAAAATGTTTTTATTATTCTAAAGATTCACTAATAACAATACAGGTTAAGTCCTGGCCACATGCAGCCTACCTCAAAGGGGATGATAAGCATCAATGAACCTCCTTATGGAGATGGCTTCAAATGTGGCAAACAAGCCACTGTGCAATACGTCCTCATTTCTAACACAGACAGAATTCTGTGGCAAAAAGGGCACATTTGCATGCAGGCAGAGTCGATGGTCAAACTGCCAAGACAGGATAACCATGTCCTCAATAGTTCCTAACTCACAAATATTTCTGCCAGATATATTGGGCCAGAAGGCTGAAGAAGATGCTCCAATGTTATAGAGAGTTTTGGGTGACTTTTCAGGAAGCAAAATGTCTCTGTCATCCTCTCATTTGGAAATCTACTAACCTGCACTCCTGGTATACTCACGTAATCTAGTTTATTCCTTCTCAAGTCTCTGATGGAGTTGAAGACCAGATAGTTTAGTTGTACAATGAAGCCTAGTTGTTTAGGGGTTAAGATATTTTTAAGTCTAGGTAGATGTTTTAAGTTGATAATGATATTATAAACATTGATTTAGATTCAGAATTTTAGATGCACCAAGATAGGAAAGATGTTTTCTTCTAGGCTATCAAATAAAAATAGCAAAAACACTAAGAATGTAGCATTTATATAATTCCTAATTGTGGAATGGTTCTTCTTGCTATAGGTAGTTTATGCATATATGTGTAATAATAAAAGTATATATGTAAAAATAAATAAATAAATAAATAAATAAATAAATAAATAAATAATTTAAAAAAGGAAAGTAGGACACCATAATTCCTAAGTCCTGTGTAACATGAAAAGTGAAGCCTGTTTCTTACATGTTTTATTGTTTATCATTAGAATGTATACAGTTCTAAAAGATTTTAAAATATTATTATTAAAAGCCAAGATTTATAAAGAAATTTATGATCCTATAGGAAACAGAACTTTAGTGAATTATATTTGAACATGACATTTTCAATCTATGCCCACGTGAATTTAATTTGTTGAAGTCTGGAGCATGATGCCCAATTGTATGACATTATGTCAGGCAATTACTTGGTTGAAATTGGTCACAGAACTTGGATTTCAAAATAAAAAAATCATTGCCAAATATAAAATACCTTTTCAAAAAACAGTTTATATATAACTTTAGAGGGATTCTGCTAAACTGTGTGCATACTCAGATCATAGCATACTATTTCATGTTTTATGTCTCAATATTATTTACCATTTCTTCATAAAAAATTAAAGCAATTTACAAAGCTATTGTTAATATTTTTACTCCTGTATATATGCATACTATACTTGCCCACATAAACACCAACATTTATATAACTAATCCAGACTTCGTATTGCCACAGAAGAAAATATGTAACCCAAACTAGCAAGATGCTTCTTGTATGGAGTGTGTGTTCTTAATGCTTCTGGGATGTTATTAGATTTTACAGTACATTCCTGCTGAGTTTTGTTGTTTCCCATGCTGTTCAGATGGAGATATAAACATAGCCATTAAATCTCTCCTTTTCTTATCTATGCTCACATTGTTTTAATTTATCCTCTTGACCAAAGAGACACCTGAGTGCTTGTCTGGGTTCATAGTGAATTGCTTCATGGTCTCCCAGATTGTATACCTACTTCTTTCTCTATCCTGGAAAACCCTCAAATTCTGAACTTGACTTTGGCAAAAAAGGAAAAAATGACATTTAGTAGATATAAACATGTTTTTGTTTTGATCCCAAGTGTGGGATGGGGGACAGACTTGTGAGAGATTAGGTGATGTTTATCCACTAGAAGATTAACCACCTTGTGTGGTGGCTTGGTTTTTGCCAGCTGAAACGCATCTTAGTACAGACTCTGAGAGAACCTATATGTGTGTGTGTGTGTGTGTGTGTGTGTGTGTGTGTGTGTGTGTGCGCGCGCGTGTGTATGTATGTATATGTGTGATACATACATGTATGTATATATACATGAGCCCACAACAGGAGGCAGGGCTTTTTGGGTCTTTGTTACTGTTTGGCTGTTTATCGGTCCACTTAAAGATGCCCCTAGATAGACCACACAAGAGAACACTTTGGGGCTCCAGGTTCTGGCTGCTGTCCCTGATTCCAGCAGCAACTTTGGTTTAATTGCTGGTCTGCTAAAATCCTGCCACCTACACCAGGGGAATTACTCCCAGGAACTGAAAGGTCTACTTTTCCTGTTCCCATTAACCTCTTTTCTCTCCTATCTAGGGTAGGGGGTTGGAAGGGAGATATAAGCATTAAAGAACCTCAAATAAAGTAGGTTTGGAAAAGGTTGACGCCTACAATGACATGGAACTAAAAGCAGAAAAACTCTTTCTTTCCACTGGAGGCTGAAAGTTAATTAATTACTTGGAATGAATTTGTAGAACATATGCAGCTTGATTTTAAGGATGGCATCATTGGAAGTGTCTGCCTTTGAGGAACATCCACTATAGCACTTTAAATATTCTACCTTCTGGTCTGAGGGAATGATGGTTTTCTGACAAGATGCAGAAGTCAGTCAGTTACATAAAATTCTTCTTCATGTGTTTCACCAAAGTATTATTTTACCTGCATAAAATATGATTAAAATAAGTTACAAGTAAAAAAAAAATAAGTTACAAGTATGTACTTTAGTAGGAGTAACTTACCTTCATATCCATTGAGTTAGTTGTTTCAATATTTTGATTATATATATATATATATATATATATATATATAATAAAACACTGTTGGAAAACAAGTTAGCAAAAGGTAACTGCAAAAGAAAGTTTATCACAAGAGCAATAAAATAGATTATTTTAAAATTGAAAGTTGGTAAGTGTAAAACTGCTTCTTAAATTTCTAAATTTCTCTATTAACTTTCTGAATTATTTGCTAAACTTAATGGAACAATGACAGTGTAAGTTAATAGTCACTAAACAGCTACATAAAATTTAGTTGTATTACTTAGAGCTATGATTGTTAATCAAAGTTTCAAAAATAACTGCTAACACTGAAATGGACTTGTCTTTTATTCATGAAAAGTCAGTATCTACCCTCTGCTGTAGGTCAGCTAATATTAAATTTGGTAAAGCTGAGACAAATGGGAGGTGAGTAAATGCTTATGATCACTTCTTCACAAATATAAATGGAAGTGGGTTTTTTCTTGAGACAGGTTTTCTTGGTGTAGCCTAGCTGTCCCAAAACTCACTCTGTTAACCTCAGGATCACAGAGACCCACCTGCCTCTGCCTCCCAAATGCTGCAATTAAAGGCCTGTTACACCACTGCCGGATGAAAATAACTTTCAATTTAAAGCTTGATGTGTAAAATGAACATTGATTAAATTTGTAGATATTGTGCAAATAGACTAGTTACCTACAACCATCCACTACTAGGCTTTTTCTTTCCATTTCTATTAGTAGTTTTATAGATGCTCTTTTCGCAAAGAAAGCATTGTAATTAGAAAAAGTTTAACATCTGCCCTGTCCTAGCTTATGATTGAATAGCTTGGATAAAACTGCTGAGAGTAGAAACATAATTAGATTTTAACTTTACTAAGGTTATGCAACTTAAGGACAATTACTAACCTCTGGTTCACAGTATGTCCATAAACAGTACAGACTATGTTTCTGAAGATTGAGTGAAGCTTCCCTGCTTGTTTTCCGAAGTTCTGTAGAAGTTCATATAAGAAACACTGAATTACTGACAATAACTTCAACTTTTGAAGTTATTAGCGATGTATAGATAATAAGATAAGCAGAGCATAGCAAGATGAAAGAAGAAAAAGACATAAACAACGGTAAGGAATTGAATATGAAATTGTAGGAGTGTTGAGGTCTTTGTGCTCACAGGCATGCACTAGAAGAGACTGGAATGTTTCACAGCCCTACAATTCCAGCCTTCTGGTAGCTGAAAAGGTGGACTGAAAATTTGGTCATCCTGAACAGCTCAATGAAACCCTGTGTCAAAATGCCAAAAGTAAATAAATAAAGGCATAGAGAAATAAATATATTCTCTCTGTTGTTTTACAAAAGATGTCAAATTAGAGATACTTTCCTTTTTTGTTGTTTTATTTATTTATTTAAGTAACTTATTCAGATTACATCTCAATTGTTATACCCTCACATGTATCTTCCTGTTCCCCCTCACTCCTTCTTTCACCCTATTCCCCTCCCCTAGGTCTGTGACAGAAGGGGACCTCCTCCCACACCATATGATCACAGCCTATCAGGTCTCATCCTGGCAGCCTGATTACTCTGCCTCTGAGTGTCACCACATCATATGCATTGTCAATCCACATGCATTAAAAATGGACAGTTTCGGTCTGATACAAGAATTATTAAGTGTGCATTTTTCCAGTTACTCAAATCAAAGTATTTGATTAATTTCTGAATTAAAGATAGTAGACCTATAACAGATTTTATAAAAAAAAAAAAAAAAAACGGCAAAATATTTCAGGCATTCTAAATTTCAAGGAGAGGAGCTCACGAAGACCTTACAATCTGTAACTCACTCCTCTTTATGAATGGCATACCACTTCTGTGGCACAGAGGATACTGTGGACAGAATTCCTGAATATTACGCTCTGCCTCTGCCAACAATAGGTGGGTATAGGGTCTAAAGTCTGTCTCAGAGGATAATTTTTGCAGATATTTCTCTTTTAAATATGCATTTATGTATTTTTATAGGTACCAGTATTTTCCCTGCATATATGTGTGTGTGTGTGTGTGTGTGTGTGTGTGTGTGTGTGTGTGTGTGTGCATTGCCCTCAGTGAAAAGAGAAGGAACCAGAGTCACAGACTGTAGTTAACAGTCATGCAGGTGCCAGGAAGCACAGTTTGGTCCTCTGCAAGATCAACAAATGCTCTAAACCACTGAGTCACCTTTCTAGCAAGTTCATAGTTATTTCTTAAAGTTCAATTTACCATGGATCTAATAATGCTCTATAAACTGAATTACAATTAAGATGATACAGGTTTTTTTTTTAAATTTAAGATATATATATATATATATATAATATATATGTAATTAATATGTACTCAGATAAACTAAATAGAAATTTAATACATTGAGGTGTTCATTATGGAGAAACATAATGAACAATACTTAATATTGGGATTTCAGTTTTACATATCCTTCACAAAAATTGCAAAATGTCTATGTAGTCAAATTGATCTGGAAGATTCCAGTGTTTTTCTAATGTGAATGTTTCCAAACATTGATTTTTGCCTGAGCTTACAGCATAATGAGATTCCTTAATATTACATAAAAATGAAACAATAAAATGGGGTATTTTTAATAACAAGTTGTATTTAAAATCAAATACTAACCTTTTCCAATATACAATTATTTTTAATGTGCAGGCCCTAAGAAACTGAATTTAGTTAACATTTAAATTTTCAGGCAGTGATTGCAATTCTTGCTTTTTAATATTATCTTCACAAGAAATTAGATATTATCTTATAGGTTAATTTCAGAAATTTTATGTCATTTTAACTGTTATATTCCATTAATTTTAATAAAAACATGGCTTCTGTTATTTGTACATTTTAAGTACTTTATCACATGGAATTTAGAAGAGTTTCTAATATAAGATGTTACCAGGATCATAATCAAATTAACTTCAATTCATTTAAACAATATTTATAAATGAAGACTTTGAAATATTTAATTGGATAAATAGATGCTTACTGTATACCATGAGAACATGAGCTCAGATACCTGTTTATAAACTACGACTGGAGCTATACACCTATAAAGCCAGGTACAACAACAGTGGAGATAGTAGCATCTACTAGCCAGTTGAGCCAAAATGACAAGTTCAATGTTCAGAGAAAGACCTGACATCTATTGTTGTGTGCAATAGGAATCACATGTACAAACACATACACACACACATATACACACCACACATATACATGCATACAACATACACATTCTATTACACAGACTAATGTTAAATTATAGAGGTGACTCTCTTACTTTAATTTAGTCAATAGCAGAACCGATAGCAATTTTCTTCTGTTCTTTTGATCAGACATCATTTCTGATTTTTATAAATCCAGCTTCCTTTTTTTATGATGTATTATCTTTTTTGTATTTTTAAAAATATTTTATTAATTTATTCATATTACATCTCAATTGTTATCCCATCCCTTGTATCCTCCCATTCCTCCCTCCCTTCGGCTTTCCCCCTACTCCCTGGCTTGGGCATAAATTTACCAGAATTTACAACTACTGAATATGACAATTTAGAAATGAAAACAAAGCAGCAAAGGTCACTACTTACATGTCATGTATTTTTCTTCAACCAATTTTTAGTGAAGAATCAGCACGAATAATGTGAGCCACTCTATAGATGAGTTCTCAGCTATTAAAGTTCCTACTCACCATATTATGGGGTCCTACAAGGAGACTGTGCTGCCTATTTACCACATCTGAGCGGAGGGTCTAAGTCCTCACCATGTGTGGTCCTTGGTTTGATGCATCAGTCTCTGCAATACCTCTTCCTATGCCCAAATTTGGTGGCTCCACTGGTGCCCTTGTGGAGCTCCTGATATTTTTCAAAGAGAAAGTCAAATGAAACTGCTCTTCATGAATGAAGATGTAAAAGAGTGTCTAGAAAGTTTCATAGATTTTTATTGTGTTTTGTCATAAATGGATTGAGCTCGAAATGATCATAATGAGTGAGTTAACCCAGAAGCAGAAAGACTCAAATGGTATATACTCACTTATATCTGCATACTAGCCCAAGGGGCATGTCCCACGAAAGCCTTCACTTACGAGGAAACTGGGACAGAGGGGAGGACACCCTATTGGGACTCTAGATGAGAGAACCATGTGAGAATAGCAATGTAGAAGGATCCAGTGGGTCCTAGAAACCTACAAGTAGAACATTATGATAGGCAGATTTTGGCCAAGGGGTCCCACTCAAACTAAGGCACTAGCCAAGGACAATACAGGCGGTAAACTTTAAACCCCTACCCAGATCTAGCCAATGGTCAGAACAGTCTCCACACTTGAGTGGAGAGAGGGATATGACTTTTTCACGTACTCTGGTGCCTCACATTTGACTATGTCCCCTGGAGGGAGAGACCTGGTGGCACTTAGAGGAAGGACAGCAGGTCACCTAGAAGAGACTTGATACCCTATGAGCATATACAGGGGGAGGTAATCCCCCTCAGGAACAGTCATAGGGGAGGGGAATAAGGGGAAAATGGGAGGGAGGGAAGAATGGGAGGATACAAGGGATGAGATAACCATTGAGATGTAACAAGAATAAATTAATTAAATAAAAAAAAGAAAAGGAAAAAAATTTTTAACTAGAATTCCCTTGAAGCTATTAAATACATTTCTGAAAACTGGCTAAATAAGACTGGCAGGAGAGAGGAAGGAAAGGATGGACAGCAGAGGCAAAGGAAATAATCAAAGACATATGACGTGCAACTCTGTTTAAAGTTGTCTCGTGGTGGTCTGTTCTGTTCTGAGGAAGAATCAGGACAGTGGATCTGGAGTAGAGGAGAGGTAGGCCAGCTGGGAGGCGTAGACTAAAGAAAACTGTTGTCAGTATGTATTATATGGGAGAAGATTCTATTTGGCATGAAAATATTTTAAATTATTTTATAATATTTACCAAAATATGCACTTCGATTGCTTATGTTTAAGTCTATTTGCCTATCAACTTCGACATGAAAATAATGGATTCTTTCAGAGAACGGAAGGCATACCCATGTTATTTAGAAAGTTCTGCATATGAGCTTCATTCCCTGATGCTCATTTGTCAAAGGCACTGTATCCTATATGAAAGAATTAACACAACCTTTTGATACTTTATACCTGGATTCCTTCTCTTAGTTTGGTGACTTGGTTTGTTTTGATTGTTTTTCCTAAAACAAATATTCAAATTGAGAAAAAGATACCTTCAAAAGAAAGAAAGAAAATTTCTCCCAAAGCCTATTTTGTTCAGAGATATAAAAGCATTATTAACCTCCATACATGTGATGTCTTTGTATAAGTCAATTTTCTCTAATATGAGTAACTTTTACCTCTGCAAATTCTTTTCCATTATGAAATGAAACCATGATCCTAGTCCCATCAGTCAAAATGCACAACTCTAATTTACTAACATTAATATCAAGGAGGATCTTAGGATCTCCAAGCATTACCTACACATATACCCTTAATCTTAACCTTATTTAACAAATTCTTTCTGAACAATACTCTTATTTCTGAAAATACTCCTTGAGTATATTAGGAAATGCATTTTGGTATACTGGTCCCTGCTCCAACATTCTCTTCACCCTCTTATTTCTTTCCACCAGACTTTAAGATTTCTTCTTTGTTTCTTTCCGTCCCCTTTAATCCAGTGTGTATTACCCAGCTTGTTTGGGTAGAGGGAATTATTGTGTCCTGGGGCAGACCCACTGGAGGATCATATCATTGAAGAAAAGTGACTTTTCCTCTCCCAGCAGTCATCAAATGTAATTAGCTACTCAATCAGTGGAACAATTTCCCTTCAAGACATCCCCAATTCCTGTGTATACGGATTTCGTTGTCTGAGTTTGTATGTCTTGTGTGTGCTGTTAAAATCACTGAGCAAATAAGTGCAATTGCCCCGTTCTGTCTGGAAAACACTGATTCCTTGATGTTCTATATTGCCTCTGGGTCTTGCAGTCTTTCTCCAGTTTCTTCTAAATAGATCTTTGTAGGGGCTATTTCTTTTAACTCTATTTTATTTTGGTTTCCTTAACGACTCTACCTCCCTTCCAACTGCCCTACTCTAGGTAGGAGAGAAAGAAGGTTAGAAGGGACGGGGGACACAGACCTCTTTAGACTTATTTCATGCTGGTGAGATTGTTCATTTACATAGGAAAATACCAATCTCAGTCATCAAGCTATCCAGCAGTCCAGAAGAACCAGCAGCTTTCTTCTTCTCAGTCTGTCTCCTTAAAGCCTCTTCCTCTCGCTGGCCTCTGATATTTATACTTTCCCAGAGTCTTCAGAATTCCACTAACTCTAGCTGGACAAGACCATACCCTTCTCTGAGAAGCATAGACCTCACCCTGGATGAGGCACTTGTTAACTGTGGACAAACTAAAGCAGCCCAATATCCCACACTTGTGATTAAAACAAACACATGTTTACAGAACATAACTAAGTTTTTAAAGAAATCAAAACTCCCTCTACTGATTTTTGAGTTTTGGTATGGAGTGTTATATGTACAACCAATTTAGGACTGAATACTCCCTAATCTCTCTTTTTTTGCTTCTGATCAATTGAATGGAATATCCTCTGTGTTAATTGCTATCTACTGCAAAGATAAGATTCTTTTCAGTTTTTTAACTTTCATAAACAGACTTATATTTATTTTCCTTGATGAATGTAGACAGTAAAAACAAAAACAAAAAACAAAACAAAACAAAAAACCCAGTAGAAATGAAAATTCAGTGATATCTTTCCTCTGAAGACATTTGATAAAGAATTTCAATCAAGTTTTAGATCACAGTGTAAGTATGTTAATATCTGCTCACCTATTTTTTAATTATTTAAAACATATATGAGAAATGATATTCATTTTATTAGTATTATTGGGTAGTAAAGTTATTGATGAGGACAAAGAATAAAATTAGTTAAACAGCTTAGAATATGAGCCTCAAACAAGCAGTTATGCCTTTTTGCAATGATAACAAAATCTGTTTTGACCAAGTCCACATATTTATTTCCTTGTTTCCATCAACATTTTTGTTTGTGTTGGAAGCCAGAAATACCAAATATGATAGAGACACAAGTTCATATCATTCATGATCTGCCTTCCTGGTTTTTGTTATTTGTATGCTTTATCTTTCAATCCCTTTTACCTAGGAACTTTAATTAGAAGAGTGGACTGCAGGCTAAGGCTGACTAGATACTACATGTGTGCTAGAAGTTATGTCCAAAACTCCTCTCAAGGCACATGGATACTGTGTCACAGGAACACTTCAAAGCTGGGAGAACGAACTAGTAAGCTTACTCACAGGTCTCAATCCAGTAAGCATTAATCAATTCTAAATTGGAACCCTTAGTAGCAAACTTTCATTGAAATCCACCCCTGTTCTACAGGAGAATCATTGGCTTTTTTCTTTTTTTCTATTTTTTGTCTGTTTCTTTTACTTACTAATCTTAAACGTATACCTTTAATAAAACTCCCTTCTGAGAAATCAAGTTCTCTTTGTCTATGAATTTCAGTCTTCAATTGTAGAGAAAAGGTACCAGAAAGTCTTGGTGCATTTGTAGCTGCTGATGTTATAGCATCTTAGCCTCCATACTTATTGAAATGAAAAAGCTGCTATCTATTCAAGACACAACCTTCTTCTCTATTTTTGTTATCAGGTAATATTTTTTATTCTTAGTACAATCTCAAGTATAAATGAAAAATAAGGTAATCTATTTAAATTTGGCATGTTGATCTTTTAAAGAAGCACGTTAGAAATTTGGACTTCAGTTAAAAATATCATCAACACTTCTATTTAATATAGATTACTAAATAGAAAATGTAACACAATGCTTCTTTAAAATAATAGTAAAGGTAATAATATTTCAAAGAAAGATAAAAATGTTAAATGTTATGAAACTCATAGCTAAGATGAAAAATTCTAGATGTGTGAAAGCAACAGAGAATTCAAAACAAGTTTGGCAAAAAATATTTTATTCGATAACAGTCTGCAAGTATGAGAGTCAAAGTGGGACTTTAATGATCAACTTTAATGTTGATCTAGCCAAAATTCAGTTTCACTGGGCAAGATATCCTCTTCACTTCAGCATGGGAATTGGATGCAGATGTACACTATGTATGTGGTGGGAGCACTTAGCAAACATACTCATATAAATAGTGAATCAAAGCCCTTTAAAATGTGGAGACATTTCTACAAGCAATCCCCAGAAGAGATGTGTTTGCTTCAACAGGAAGCAATCCCACTGAAAATTAGCTCTCACAAGTTTCCTAAAAATATAAATAGTATGACAAAGTGTTAGCAAAGCAGCAGGCTGGACCATTTAAAGTGCAGTAACTGGCAAAGAAATGCAGCCTCCTGAAAGATTTAAATGTAATTATGTTTTAGATGTTAAGACAGAATTCCAATACTAACCAGGATAGGGTTCTGAATTATACTAGTGTCTTGCTGAAGGTAACTAAAAACGCACAGGTGGTGGTGGTGGTGGTGGTGGTGGGCTGTATGTGTGTGTGTGTGTGTGTGTGTGTGTGTGTGTGTGTGTGTGTGTGTGTGTATAAACATGGACATTCACATGTGCTAAACTGTGAAGTGTCTTTAGAAAGCTGAGACATTATGATAGCCAGGCTCCAAGGAAATAAAAGCAAGTACTTGAGGGCAGCTGGAGGACAAAAAGTGGAGTCCCAGTAGAAAACAGGAAAAAAGAAAGAGCAAACATAGTTGGTAGGATTGGACTCTGTGAAAGAGTTTGTTCTAAGTTATGCATTTAGTGTGTCTACTTCTTGAAAGCTACACGATTAAAAAATGCCTAAGATGCCCACTAACAGTCCCTGAGCAGATTCTAAATGCTTAAGAGAAATAGATTGGAGAGAGTTCTCAGTTAAGAACAAAAACTAGAAGTGATTTACTCATCACTCTTTTGCTGGATTACCATGTAAGAATGCAAACAAATGATATAAAAGGAATTGTCATTCTTATCAAAATATGAATGTGAGCATCAATATTTTTGCTGGTACAAGTGAGGGAGGACAACAATTGAGATGTAATCTGAATAGATTATTTAAATTAAAAAATGATACAAAACAAAAAACATAAAACAAGCACAAAAAAACTAACAATAAAGGTGATTAATATTTGACAAAAGAAAAAAATATTTTTGCTGGTACAAAGAAACTTTCAGCACTTATTTAAAAATACCAGTAAAAGTAAAGACAGAATAGTCTCAATACCAAAGGCTAACCCCAAATAAAACCTCAATACCATTTAATTCTATGAAGGTTAGAGACATTGAAAGGTACAGTACAGAGGTCTGAATGTACAGACATTTGTCTTTAAGGCCTGAGGAAATAGCCAGCCCACCAAATAAAAGAAAAGTAATGCTGATACAGACACTGTATCAAGTGACCCAGATATCGCTAGAATCCCTAGTCAAGATGACGGTGAGCAACAACAATGGATTTTCAATATATGCAAAATGGCCATAATGTAAGAAAATTTAATTTAGGAGTTTCACAGGAAGAAAACTCTCCACAGAGAAAGCAGATTTTTATGTCAGAATTGAGTTAAATTTTTGTTCTAGTTTAAGTTGATATTAACATTTATTTACTGTCCTGAACATCCTTGTGATCTAAGTACACTAAATGTCATCTGCATGTATTTCAAATGCAACTACAAAAACTGCACAATAGTACCCTTGCACATCATGTAATTAATATTTTTAGACTACTATGTACACCTACTCTATAGAAGAAATCTTGGATGTTTTTAAAGACTTTATTGATAAACTGCATTGTGGGTGGGGACTCAAGAATAGTAATATAGATTTAAATGAGATATGTGTTAAGTCCATGATTCCTATCATAATACTCATTCTGTAGCTTATAATATTTTAAAAGGGCATTAATTTAAAAACTTTCATAAGTATTTACTTTTGATAGGTTCTGGTCCTTTTGATGTACTTCAGAAATTCAAATTCAATTTTATTTGCCAGAAAATTTAACAAGCTTATTTATAATTGCTATAACTTTTCACAATTTTGATACATGTCATTTCTTTCTTTGTTTCTTTCTATCTTTCTTTCTTTGTTCTTTTAAATTATATTCCTCTCACACATTACACCTTGAATACAGTTTCCCTGTTCTTGTTTTTAAAGAGAAATGGAGAAGAGGATTGGGATGATGTGGGGAGAGAAGAGAAGTGGGATGAGTGGGAGTGGAGCAGTGGAGGATGGGGAAACTGCACTCAAAATCTTATTGAAACAGTCATCATCATATATTCCTTTAAGCCAATTCAATGCATGATGTGTATGCAGACATGAAATATCACAATAAATATTTTGGAAGGAGCCGATTCCAAACATGAGCATGACCCTGATTTGCCAGTGTACAGTGGAGCATGTAACAGCATAGATGATGGAATATCATGGGAAATAGATTCAGAACTTTAAAATATGACTGAATTAGTAGTGAAATTTTTTAAAAATTGAGTTAATAAGGAATTACGTTATATTGATGAGAATATAAGTCCCTTTCCCTAGGTAGGTCATGCTCTTGTTTTCCATGATATGCAAATTGTTACATGACAAAAATGGACTCAAGTTTCTTTTTTTTATTTTTTTATTTATTTTATTAATTTATTCTTGTTACATCTCTATGGTTATCCCATCCTTTGTATCCTCTCATTCTCCCCTCCCTCCCATTTTCCCCTTATTCCCCTCCCCTATGACTGTTCCTGAGAGGGATTACCTCCCCCTGTATATGCTCATAGGGTATCAAGTCTCTTCTCAGTGACCTGCTGTCCTTCCTCTGAGTGCCACTCATGACCAATTAGGCTTCATTCCAGGCATACAGGGATGGTTTAATATACGGAAATCCATCACTGTAATCCACCATATAAACAAACTGAAAAAAAAAACACATGATCATCTCTTTAGATGCAGAGAAAGCATTTGATAAACTCCAACACCCATTCATGTTTAAAGTTTTAGAGAGATCGGGGATACAAGGCACTTTCCTCAATATAATAAAGGCTATATACAGCAGGACTCAAGTTTCTACACAACTCTAGATGCTAACACAATGGCAGGTATTGAGAGTATGAATGAAGTTCTAGGGATGAATGCAATGAGAAGGAATTCTGTGAATAGAGAAATGTTTAAAGAGAAGAAGAGCCAATCAAGGCACAAAATGTAACTGTTTTTGTTACACCAGGAAATTGAGAGTATTTTCACTTTTTGGCAACCATTTCCCTGATTAGTCTTCAGTTGTTAACTCACAGGATACTATACCAATGATGTGATCCACACTCATGAAAAGTGCCAAATCTGATCAGCATTTGTAATGTAGGCATAGTAGTAAAGTATGACCTTTAAATTGTTAACAAGCTGTAGGCACTACAATATGAATTTTCCATACACAGAGAACAATTTAAAGATATAGTATGCTGATTTATTCCAATATGTATGTGTGAGTTTTGATGGTATGAAATGGAGCCTCCTGTATATAAAATGCATGGCTGTATTGAGATGATAAGTCAAAAAGCAAACTCAGTGCCCTACAATTCCATTTCTATAAATTACTAATAGACATTACAGAAATTATGTGCTTCTTATATTGTTAGAAATCATAATTTACTGTAAGTATCAAAACTATTTGAGCAATGCCACAGAAATGTGTACATATACAAATTATCTTCAATGATATTTTTATGAAACTTCTTAGCATGTGGTATCATTCTCCTTGAAAACAGTGTTCACAGCTCATTCAAATTGGACAGAGTAACATTTAATTTATAAATAAGTGTGCAAAGATAGACCAGAAATGATTTGAGATATGAATTTAACATCAAGAAAATTATTATTGTATAAGAGATGTATTCAAAATTTATAAAGTGGGCAATACTGTTAAGTTAGTTGAATACATGACTAAGAGATGTTTTTCCAGCAGAAAATATTTCTGCAATTTGTGTTGATATCACTTTATGCACTAGATGTGATTATTAGAAAATTTGGTACAATTGTACTGTGATGAAAATTCCATTTTCCTGTTAAAGCAAAGAGATGGGATGCTCAATGAAAGATATTTGATGTATGAGTCCTTATATACATCATATGTTTAGATGGTCTGTTATATTTATTTACAACCCAAATAGTCATTTGCAAGAAAGACACATATTCTTCACACTGTGTCAAAAAAGTAATTGAAGTTTCACATAAACCTGGGAAAACACTGATTTTCAGAAATGTATCACCAACTGGTCAATTAGCCTTTAAAAGTTTCTGAGAATATATATCTAATATTTATTTAATAATGTTCCATGTATATTTAATAATCATTTCTTCTTTCTTGGGTAGATAAAGTTTAGAAGAAGCATATTGTTCAATATACTTATTTGATGGCTATTTCAAATGATTAAGAGTTAAAATATATTGTGCTGATTTGCATACTATACATATAAGCAAAATAATTTGTCCAATACAAACTCACCATGGCATGTATGTGTGTGTAGAGGAAAGCATCTAAATTTAGCCTCCAGTTGTGTTTCTCACGCTGCTCACTAGTTCTCTGAACAAAGCTTATACCTTTAAATTTATCCTTCTCCGTCTCCATTCTTCCTTACTTGAAACCATTATTCTACTTACTTTATTTTTATATGTGCTTCACCTATTTTTTTTATACTCACATATAATTAAGGTCATTTAGTACTTTTTTCTATGCCTGGCCAATTTTTAGTTTCATTGAGGTTTTCATATATTACATGTTTTCCTTTTAAGAGTCTGTATAATATCCAACTATGACACATATTATATCTATCAATCCTCTATCATGTACTTACCATCTATATATAAAAATAGATCTATTTGTGTAGATGGATTTGTAAACCTTTATTTTATCTTCTGAATAATATTGCATTACATGGAAGTAAAAATATTTTATATGACTTAGGTAGCTGATGATATGAATTTCAACACAAATGATAATACTCAGGGAAAAGAAAATATTGATTTGAAAATAAAAAGAGATATAAAAACCCAAATACAATAAATGAACTCATAATTAAAACTCTCTCAAAGAAAATTTTAGGGCAAGATGAATTTATATTTGAATTCTATCAACAGGACAGGGCTCGGCAACTCTGAATTTCAAAAGTTTGTGGTTTTCTGTAATGGTCTCAGTCTGCTACAAATAAAAGTTTCCCTCATGAAGAGCAAGGACTGCCCTTCTTTGTGATTATATGGACACATCTACATAAACTGTAGTTAGGTATTATGCTTGTTTAGTAAAGTGGTAATTTAAGTTCTCCTCCAAGGTCAATTACTTTCCTACTTCTAGGGAGTTGGCTAGATTTCTAGTGTCAGGTATGCTTTCTCATGCTGAGCAGGCTATATGTCCAAAATAGAGAGATGTAAGTTATTGCCAAATTATGCATGACATTAACACACCCACAGGATTGTTGTGCCATACTGGTAATTGTTATGATTTATAGATGTCATAGCTGGGTAAGGCAGTTGGTGCTTCCTTCAAAAATGAAAGCTAGTCCTCTCTGAGGAATCTTTTAGATAAGCTTAATATCGTATCCTCTGGGTCTTATGTTGGAAGTGCATGGCTTCTTCAGCAATAGGGAATTACTTTCATTAATAAGTGTTTTATTTTATTACATATACATTAATATTATTACACATATATACAATAAACTACCTACAGCAAGAAAAACCACAAAACAATCTGGAATTATGTAAACATTACATTGATAGTGTTTTGGACATTTCTATTTGGCAGCCTTGACAAAAGCATCTTTCCTATCCTGGTGCCTCTGATATTCTGAATGTTGGGTCTATTGAGGTACCAGGGTGTAATCTAGGATGGCTATCAAGTCTTTGTTGATAAGGTAAGGAAAAACCAGGCAGCTGATTGGCATCTAAGGATGATTTGAAACTGGGGTCTTGTGTCAAGGCCATGAGTTGTCTAAGTACTCAATGTTCCAGCCTTGCCTAAAGGCAGCAGAAAGAAAGGCAGCAGAAAGGCTTTGGGACCTGTCAACAGAGTTACAAAAAAGCCATCGAAGACTAATAGGCTCCTCAAGCAAAAAAAGGCAACCTTGATTGTGAAAAGGATTACCAAGAAGGCTGCTAAGACACAAGTGCCTGCTTCTGATGATGTTCTTCCCTTTCTGTTCTCTAGACTTTGAGAGCTTTGACCTGCCTAAGGAGCACCAGATCACATACCTCCCCTTGAGTGGAGTCCCTCTCATCATCCTGAATGAGGAGTGAGAGCTTGAAGAACTGCCACACCTGGAGTCCCCTGGCTCCTGAAGACACCCTTTCTGCTGTGGGAGTCTAATCTGCTGCAATCTCCTTCTAGCATTCTCTTTACGCTAAATGTTGAATTGCTGCCTGTTTGTTATGATACAGATATTTAAACTTCTTACTCCCTTATAGTCTATGTACATTGTATTAATAGACCATTTGTGTGTGTGCAGGATGCTAATTGTTAAAAATAAATAAAATTCTGAATGTAAATCAATATCTATTATATCTCATCATTATCAACTTAAAACATCTATCAATCTAGACCTAAAAACATCTTAACCCCAAAACAACTAAGCTCATTTATAAAACTAAACTATTTTGTCTTCAACACCATCAGAGACTTGAGAAGAAATAAAAATACCAAATGTTTTAAAATTAATCATTAAATGTCATCTATTGGTTTTAGGTTTTGTATGTTTTATTTTTTTTCAGTTATTGAGTTGAATCAGTAATCATTTATTTATGGTCTTTCAAACATTAAGTTTCCATTTACTTATTTTATTTATTTATTTATTTATTTATTTATTTATTTATTAAATCACATTACAGCCTGATTCCACCTTTCTCCCTGCAGTCCTCAAAGTCGCACCCTATGTCCTCTCCCACCATTTCCCCTTCTTCTCACAGAATAGGAGGCCACTAAGGGGTACCAACCCACCCTGGCATCTCAAGTGAGAGTAGAATTAAATGTTTTATCTTCCTCTGAGGCCAAATAAGGTAGTCCAGCAAGGGGAAAATGTTCCAAAAACATGAAAGAGAATTAAAGATAGCCCATCCTCCCATTGTTAGGAGACCCACATAATTACCAAGTTCGTCATCTGCTACATATGTGTACAGGGTGCAGCTCAAGTGCATGCATGTTCTTAGGTTATTGGGTGATTTAGTCTCTGTGACCCAGCCCAGTTAACTCTCAAGGTCTTTCTGTGATGTCATTGACCTCTCTGGATCCTCCAATCCTTCCTCTGACTCTTTTACAACTCTTTCAGAGATCATTTTTTTGTTTGCCTGTGGTACTCTGCATCTCTTTTCTTTTCTTTTTTTTTTTATTTTTTCTTTTTTTATTTTATTTATTTATTTATTTATTTTTAATTAATTTATTCTTGTTACATCTCTATGGTTATCCCATCCCTTGTATCCTCCCATTCTCCCCTCCCACCCATTTTCCCCTTATTCCCCTCCCCTATGACTGTTCTTCAGAGGGATTAACTCCCTCTGTATATGCTCATAGGGTATCAAGTCTCTTCTCAGTGACCTGCTGTCCTTCCTCTGAGTGCCACTAGGTCTCCCCCGCCAGGGGACATAGTCAAATGTTAGGCACCAGAGTACTTGAGAAAGTCAAATCCCTCTCTCCACTCAAGTGTGGAGACTGTCTTGTCCATGGGCTAGATCAGGGTAGGGGTTTAAATTTTTCCGCCTGTATTGTCCTTGGCTAGGGCCTTAGTTTAATCATACTGAGAAATGCTGTACAGGAAGTTAATAGTGTTTGAACCTCTCTAGAGGGCAAGATGATTTTGTGATAGATTCTGTCATATTTAGTTTTTTATAGTTTTAAATTTCAATATGAACAATAACATTAATTAATAGCCTATCAATTTGAAAAACATATCCTCCAGACTTTTCCAGACCATTTAGAAAAAGTCAGTGAAGTATAATAACCTTAGTGACAGGAATTTTCTTCTCTTAGCCACATCAACTGGGCTATATACAGCAGTTTGCGGACTAATATGAGCTAGTTCCTCAGTTTCTGAATATATGTCAGTAGCTATCAAGGTATCCATTTAGAATACTCAGATCCACCACACTTACTTGAAAGAGACACAGCATACCAAAACATTAGGAGGGTGTCGGTCTTAAGTATAGTCAGATGTCATTCATTATTTGTGAAGAGTTCTACCTGAGACATATTATTACTCTTCTTAGGTTTTCAAAATACCTTGCTAAATTTCTTAAAATACCAAAGTCTCCAAATGATTAATACTTTATAAAACATTAATTAATGGGGAAACCAAAAATGCAGCCAAATGTGGCTACAAAGAAAGTGTGCTGAAAATAAATGAACAGTTGCACATTATTCATGCCTAATGACTAATACGAGTAATATAACAAAATTTGCATATTTGCTATTGTGTTTCAATATTAATAGTGTACAATACATTTAATTTGTTTGATACCTTTCCATATATTCAATTAAACTTATGATAAGAATGTCTTCCAGTTTGTCACTTATTGAACACAAAAGCAGGATCCATAAGTGATATTACTCATGTATTTTAATTACATTCTACCTCAAGATGATGTTTAAAAATAATTACATTTGCAGTTTCATTCTAAACTTTATAAATTTTAGGCATTTGTATTCTAAATAAAAAATATGTGACAATATCAGCCTATATTATGTAGTGTAGGCCAGTATCATAAATGTTAAATTCATTAATAAAAAAGCACTGATGCTTTATGCATGAAATTCTAAAGGGTATCAATAAATTATGTAATTTTAACTAGTTGTCTAAAAACTTAATGAACTCTGGTATAGTTATAAATTTATTTCTTTAAAAGATCATCTCTGTGTAATTTAAATTATTCTTTAAAATTATGTTAGTTACTCTCCACTTTAATTAAATTTATCAATGAGCTATCTTTATACTACAGCTCCAAGAGGAAATTGTATCCATTTTTATTTCTGTTGCATATAACAACAATATTACAAATTCAATATAATATTTCCAGCTTAAGAGCATACTAAAATTTAGCTAAAGGGACATTTACCTAAAGAAATACTTTAATATAATTGCTTATATTTATAGTGTCATAATTATGCTCCATTGTTTAGTTTTAAAACATGTATTATATAAATAGTGGTAGAAACTAAAAATCAAACTTAGAAAACAGAAAATCGCAATAAAAACATGTTGTTCTGATGCTGGATCTTTCCTAAGACTTATTAATGCTTCAAATATATACTAAGTCCCATTAATCTCATTAATTTTTCTCAAAATGATATCTCTTCATCTGTGCATAATGCTACTTAAAATTTCATTTTCACAAGTATTTTCATTCTTTGAGAATTTCACAGAATGATTCACGCACGAGCGCGCGCGCGCGCGCACACACACACACACACACACACACACACACACACACACACACATCTATAAATCTATATAGCCCCAGCTTCTCCTCTATGTAACTCCTGCAAGATCCATTCCCACCTCCCTCTTCAGCAAAGTTTGTATCTTTTTAAATATGGTAACTGTAGAAGGAATATCTTGTGTCTGTATGGAAGCATCACCTGTCAATAAAAATCTAATGTCCTGTTAGCTGAGCAATGTTATAGGGGGTGGTATTTCCAGATCGCGAGATATAAACTCTTGGGGATAGTCAGAGATGGGAGAATCTTCCCGGGATTGAGAAGAAGATGGACATATGAAACTGAGCAGAGGGAACCAGCCATGTGGCATAACTATGGATAGAATAAATGGGATATTAGTTCTGAACAATTAGGGAACATGCCTAGCTATGTTGCCCTAGGCTTTTGTAAGCCTCTGAGATGTCAATCTTTCAAATTCAAGCTACATTTACAACCAGAAATGTATTTTTCCCTTCAAATGATTAGACCAAAATAATTTTATAAAAAAATTTGGTTTTCCCCATAGAATTCAAGCAATTATTTAATCAAACATCATATCTTGATATTTTAGTCATTATTTCAGTTCACAGGGTTTATAGCTAAATAAAACTGTTGACTTTTGTTGCTAAGCAGGACTCATAGCATCATCTAACAAATGAGAGCTCTCAAGTGAAAGGAAGCTTCCAGGCCAGTACCAACTTGATCTCTCCATGTTTGACCAATGTTTATGGTGTACTTAGTAGTGAGTTATATCATCCTGTGCTGGCTGACAACCAAGAGTAAGATGGAGAATGTAGGGAGAAAGCGAGATGATGAGAGTTTAGATGTTTAGCTCTGGGAGAGGAATGCAAGTGTAGATTGGAGCTTGGGGGATGATAATTAACTCCAAAGATATTTGAAAAACAACACAGAAACCTTCTATTTTATGTGCCCACACATAGGTACATATAAGAGTTTGCCTACAAACTGTATTATGCTCCTCTAAGTGACCCTAAATTGCCAAGGTCAAATGTGGAAGCTGTCATCTTTAAGTTGTTGGTAAGAAGTTTCCCACATATCATCCAAATAGTTTAGGCTATTGCTCTGGTTGTTGGTTGCTCAGCAATAATTGATGGATTTACATATTTTTTAAGAAAAAGAGAGAGAGAGAGAGAGAGAGAGAGAGAGAGAGAGAGGGAGAGAGGGAGAGAGAGAGAGTGTTTACCTTTAATTTGTTGTGTCTCTGAAACTTTTCAGGTAAGTTAAATGTTTCATTATTCAAGTTATGGCTTTTTCCAGAAACATAATCAGAATTTTGTTTTAAGGTACTTAAATTGTATAAGTAAAATTGATTTGTTTGGCAATAAACAAGTATACAAATTATAACTAGTTAAGGAGTCACATTTCCATAGATTTATGAAGTTGACACAACTTGCAAGACCTTCATGTTTGTTTAACTTCATGGATGATCTCAACAATGACTTTGGAAAGCACCTTCGCTACATTCTCACTGATCCATAAACATTTAATTGCTCCATATGTTGTAAATTCAATGCTAACTGAAGTGCAATCAACAGTTTGCATATCTCTGATTACCATATTTCTTTGGGAATACTTAATTAATGTTTTAAAGTAATTGAGCACTCTTTTTTCATTGATAATGGTCCCTTTATCCTTGATTTTAAAGTTAGCCACACCTTCTGTGCCATGTCACATTCTGATGAAGGACCACAGGGATGGTCCTTTATAAATGGTCTTTCATGGCATGAAAGAATGGTCATTTAAGCTTCACTTCCTTGGTAACTTCCTTGAAATTTGATTTTTCTAAATAAACTAAAACAACAAAAAGTGTTTTTCAAGAAAATGCTATCTCACTGATGTGCTTTTTCAACCTACTTAATGAGAAAATTAACACTATAATATTTATAAGGAAAATATTATTGTCATTAAATATGTAGAACCCAATGAAGCTCATGATTTTATGTTCTTATAAATGTAGAATACCATGCAGTAAACGTATTATGACAGTAATTATTGTGCCTCTATTTTGAAAAGAAAGCAGAAAAAGACAAAGGAGCTTCTGACTATAAGACATTAAAAACACTGAGTTTCATGTATCTCCCATTATTACTGCTTTTAATGAAAAAATGCATAACTTACACTAACTTTAGAAGAGCATATAAAAGGAAGAAAAAAATAAATTGCCTTGATATTATTTTTGTATTTGCTATTATTATGTATATGCAATAGTTTGGATTGGTTGGTTGGATGGCTGCCTACAGCAGGCTCTTGATATGCCTACTTCTCAGACCCGGAACTCCAACTCATCCCTTCATCCACCTGAATGACAGGATTCAAGAAAAAGACAACCACATTAACTCTTCTTAATATTTAATTTGATTGAATTTTTGTTTTGTTTTCAGATAAAGGTATGGATTTATAGTTTTATGTGAAAATTCAAAAGTATGATATAGTCAATTTTATGGGTAGGGACATGGGCTGTGTCCTTCTTTTGACAGCTTTTCTTGCATCTTCTCTTACCCCGACACTTGGATTTCAAGGAGGTGGTATTCAGATTAGGTCCTGGTCAGGGAATGCTAGGCTTTGTGTTTTAATTTCATGGCAACTTCTGCAAAAGGATTACCTTCCACCTCTGGGACAGTCAAGAGCAATAGCAGTCATCTGTAATGTTTGGGGAAATCGCTTAGTCAACTCTGCCCAACAATTCAAAAGAGGAGGTCTCATTCCTTGTGTTGGGGATTTTGTTAGGTAGCTCGGCTCTAAGAGAAAGAACCATCATCCCAGATGAGAAAATGCCATTTAAACTCCATATGCATATTTATACACTGACTATCATATATTATAAATATTCTGGAGTAGAAAATTAATAGTTTGATTCCTATGGCTTTATCAAAGCCAATTACTCTCATTTTAGCCACGTCACTCTTTCTTTTTTACTTGTATCCCTCCTCCATCCCTAATTGGAGACTTTGGAGGGAAGAAAGGGAAAACAATCTCAAACAAAACAAAACAAAACAAAACAAAACAAAACAAACAAAAACCCAATGTAATAGTTTTAAAAATTAATTTTTTATCACCACCTATGAACAAAAGGTGAAGTAAATTCTATGGAATTATGAAACAATTAGCAAGTTCAAGTATGTAAAATGGAGTATTATGACTGTCATTTACGAAGGGCAGCAGCAAGGCTCCCAGGAATAACTGGAAAATAGAGTGGTTGATAGAAAAGAGATGTGATGTGAATCAGTAGATTGGAAGTACGATTTCTTCACTTCTGATTTATTTCATTTTGCAATGTAAAAAACAAAAATAAATGAAAAAATCAACGGAGTTATCTATTTTTACTGTTTGTTAGAGACAAAACAGCTGATTAGAAGTGCTGCTGTACTGCAGAAGACTGCAAAGCACTATCTAATGAAATACCAAGATTTGCAGACAGGCGGAGGTATAGGTTCCACAAGACTCTACAGACAAATTTTCATCTAAGCCTTCATCCCCCCACCTCAGTTATGTCTGTGAGTTGTCATACAAGATATTTCATCCACATGGATTGCCCAGGCAGTGACAGCATAACATTTGCATCTTTGTGGAAAATAAGGACCAAAATTATTTTACTAGACTGAGTTTCACTTTGTGAAAATTTCCAGATCTGGGCACACTGAAGCATACATTATGTATGTAAACTCCACAACTTTTTACATTAACTTCGAAAAATAAAACCTGATTAAAGGAAAAGAATATACTCCATAAAAGTTAAAAAAAATAAATGTAGTCCATCAAAATAATATAATGAAGAAAAAGAGCCTTCTTATGTAGGCACTGTGATCTCTTTGTATATGTCTGTGAATATGTATGTACCTTGCCATGAATATTACAACAGTGAATATAATCTCAATCTCTATTTTATATAGCACATCAATCTACAAGAAAAATGGGAGCTTGTATGATTATTTCTAACATTCCACATATTACCAAAATTTTGTAATTATTGCACAATTAAAATAATTGTGCAATCAAGGATTTACTATTTATTTAAAATTTAAAATATGCCACATATGCTTAATTTTTTAAATAAAAACAAAAATAATAAAAAGTTTATGGTGTGTGAAACAGAAACGTCTTCAGCCAGTAGAATTCTTGCACTCTCTCTTAATTTGCAGGAGTGGTGTACAATTGTCTTTAACAAGACCTACTGCGAACATAGAGAACAAGATTTTATCTTTGTTTATGGAACACAGTGAATTAAACTTCTATAGAATGTCATTTAGTAATACTAATATAAGTTGGAGATATAAAGTGCATTTTTACAAAAATCATATATTTTATTTTAGAATTTAACAATGGCAACATAAATTCTACAATGATTTTTGTTTTTCACCTCAAGAATGAGATTCAAATATTCGTAATCATAGTCAATGGAAAAATATTAATTTCAAACAAAAATCAAGATACTTGTCCATTTGGAATAATTCTTTTGTATCACTCTCTCTCCTTCTGTCTCTTTGACTCTATCTCTCTGTTTCTTTTCTTTATATCTCTCTGTCTCTGTCTCTCTCTTTCTCTTTGTCTGTTTTTCTCATACATGCAAACACAAACCTTTATTTTCTATCTTTGTATTTCGCAAAACTATTCAGAACTATAATTTGAGAGTTGGTTATGCTCACTCTAATATGATACCTATACCAACATGAAACATTCAGTGTTAGTAAGAATTACCTTGTCTATGTAAGTTCTTGGTACACTCATTTTTACAGTCTGTGTCACAGTCAGAATGATGACAGGTGGTATCGTGCTCCATGCTGCACTTGAATAACTAATCTACATAAGCACAGTAAGAAAACTCATTACACAGCAACATATGTGGACACATCATTTCGGGATGCCATATGCTTCTAAGGCACATATAAAATAATTATCACAGCTAGTCCCAGATAGTGTCATGCATGTTTTGTTGAGTTTTAGCTAGGAGGCTTAATTATACCATCATTGTTCCATTCCTTTTATGTTCCTTCTATCTCCAGTCACTTTGTTCTCATTATCGCTGGTGATTTTATTTTCTAGCAACAGTCTTTCCTCTTTACCCATGGCCCTGGAGAAATGAAATAAGGTGTTAGTTACTTATCTCTACACCATAACTTTAATTTATTGCACCCTTGGTTACTTTATTGGAAACCATTTTCTTCTGTGGAATTCTTTGTGGATGTTCTTTTTTTTTTTTTTTTTTTTTTTTTTTTTTGCTTGTATGTTTTCTTTAAAACTTTCATTATTTTTAATGAATATTTTTTGGCTTTGCCTTAATCTGTGTGCTTGGAAGCATCCAAAGGTTTTTTCTTTATTTATTTTTAATGAATACTAGATTTAAACTGTAATAATTGTACTCACATAACTCCAAGCTAACCTTCTCATATAATATTTACAATAAACACATTAAAATTGATGACTATTTGATCTTAAGAAAAATCTACAATCAGAGACTCAGTGCTGTCTTCAATTCAGGAGTTTGAGCTTTGGCTTAATACTGAAACAGTGGGCCAGGAGCACTAGACATAAAAGAGTACAGGATGCATATCTGTGTTCATATTCCCAGACTTCCTTCAGTTGTCCTAAGGTGAGCCCTAAGCACAATCATGCCTCATCAGGTTGAACAATAGATAAATCATCTGGTATGGAAATTGAAACTAAAAATGTTTGTGTAAAACTTTCCCATACTTACTGACTTTTCTTTAATTTTTTACTATGATAATGTATTTAGATTACATCCCACTGTTATTTCCTCACTTGTATCTTCCTCCTCCCACCCTTCTCACTCTTTGCAATCCCCTAGACCTCTGACAGAAGGGGATCACCCCTTCTACGATATGACCACAGCCTATCAGGTCTTATGCTGCCTGGATGAGACCAACTGATTTTTAATTCTCTGATGCCAAATATATTTTTTAAAGGCTTCCATATTTTTAGTTAATTAAATAATTCAATATAAATTGTTGACAGTTCACAACTGACATCTAGGATATAATCAGGAACATTCTCAAATAATTGAATATTATTGTTAAAGAATCATAGTTTATTTCATTTATTTGCTGAAATATGGTGACAAAGGCCAGCAGAACCATAGGGAAACAATGTAAGTCACATTCCTTGAATTAATTCAGAAGATATATTATTAAAGATATTTTGTAGATGATAGTGGTTTCTGGAAGGATTCAGGTATCTGACTTAAATGTAAAATGACTAAGGAATTGACGAAGTCCTTAAATGATTACTGGGTCACATAGGACTGTTTATACTGTTTACCTGATCATGATTTAACTTTGCTAAGTGGAATCTATAAAGAAAATTGTTGATTTCACTTATATTTTCCAGTTTTGTGAAGCATAGGCTTTTGAAGTAAGACCTAATGATTCTTTGGATTTACTCAGTGTCTGTTGTTATGTCCTCCTTTTCATTTCTGATTTTATTAATTTCTATATTATTTCTCTGCCTTTTAGTTTGGATAAGGGTTTGTCTATCTTGTTGATTTTCTCAAAAAAAAAAAAAACCCACTTTATTTTTGTTGATTCTCTGTATTGTTCTTCTTGCTTCTAAGTTATGGATTTTACCCTGTGCTTATTTCCTGACGTCCACTTCTCTTTGGTGTGTTTCTTCATTTCATTCTGGAGCTTATAGGTATGCTGTTAAGGTGTTAGTATGTGATCGCTAAATTTCTTTATGAAGACTTTTAGTGCTATGAACTTTTCTTTTAGCACTCCTTTCATTGTGTCCTATAAATTTCAGTGTGTTGTACCTTCATTTTCATTGAATTCTAGAAAGTCTGCATTTCTTTCTTTCTTTCTTCCCTGAACCACCGGTCATTGAGTAGAGTTGTTTAGTTTTTATGAAATTTCTGTTGTTTCTGTTGAGTTCCAGTTTTAATTCATAGTTGTTTTATAAGATACAAAGGGTTATTTCAGTCTTCTTGTATCTGTTGAGGCTCATTTTGTGATATTTGTGATAAGGTTCCATGTAGTGCTTAGAAGGTAAACTATTTTGTCTTTGGATGAATGTTCTGTAGATACTTGTTAGGTCCATTTGATTCATAAATTCAGTTTTAAAAATCATTTCTTTGTTTCATTCTTGTCTTGACCTGTCTATTGGTGACAGTGAGGTGTTGAAATCTCCCAATATTAATGTTTGGGGTTCAATGTGTGACTTAAGTTTTGGTAAAGTTTTGTTTCTTCTGTTTTTTAAACAAATGTGTGTGCCTTTGCATTTGAGGCAAGAGCTTCTTTTGGTTTTGTATCTGTGAAATTATTCAGTTCCTCTGTTCTCTTTGATGTAATCCTCATTGTTGTATACTTTTCATTTGGTGTCCTCTGTAGGGCTGTGTCAATGGAAACATTTTGTTTAAATATGTTTTTATCATGGACTATCTTGTTTTCTCCATTTATGATGATTGAAAGTTTTGCTGTGTATAGTATTCTGGACTGGCATCTGTGATCTCTTAGAGATATTTATGACATCTGCCCTGAACCTTCTGGCTTTTAATGTCTATGTTGAAATGTCTGGTGTAATTTTACTAGGTCTGCCTTTATATGTTACTTGGCTTTTACCCCTTGTGTCTTTTAATATTCTTTCCTTATTCTGTACATTTAGTGTTTTGATTATTATGTGTCAGGGGGATTTTTTTGGGTCCCATCTATTTGGTGTTCTGTAAGGTTCTTGCATATTTATAGCATATCTTTCTTTAGGTTAGGGAAGTTTCCTCTATGATTTTGTTGAAGACATTTCTGGGCTTTTGAACTGGGCATCTTCTCCTTTTTCTATTTCTATTATTCTTCGCCTTGGACTTTTCATGGTTTCCCATATTTCCTGAATATTTTTTGTTAACACTTTTTAAATTTAACATTTTCTTTGACTGTTGTATGGATGCCTTTTATTGTCTCTTCTATGCCTGAGAGTCCGTCTTTCATCTCTTGTCGTCTCTGGGTGATGCTTGCATTTGTAGTTCCTGTTCTCTTTTTCCATGTCCAGTATTGCCTCAGTTAGTATTTCTTTATCATTTCTGTTTCCCTTTTCAGGTCTTTAATGGTTTTATTTGTTTCCTTCTCCTATTTGCTTGTATTTTTCTGTATTTCTTTAAGGGGTTTAACATTTCCTTTACGTGTTTGATTGTATTTTCTTGTATTTCTTTGAGGGATTTATTAATTTCCAATTTAAAGGCCTCCGTCATCTTCATAAGATCAGATATAAGGTCATTTTGTTGCGTGCCAGTTGTGTTAGGATATCCAGGGCTTGTTGTTGGACGATAGCTGGGTTCTGGTGGTATCATATTGCCCTGGGTTTCATTCAGTGTGTTCTTATGCTGTCCTTTTAGCCATCTGGTTGTCTCCATTGTCGGCAGGCTTGGAAGTCACAGGTTGTGTGATGGCTGTTGCTTATGGTAGTAACTGATGGTTTTTGCCTCTGATATTGCAAGCAGAACTGGGAGCTGGGAGCTGGGAGCTAGGGCATAAAAGCCGTTGGGCAATCTTATTGCTGCTTGTAGTCCCCAGTGGCTGTTGTCTCTTGGAGTGCAGGCAAAGGTGGAGCCCAGGAACTGGTGCAGAGATCAAGGAACAGACATCATGACTGCTGGTAGTCCCCAATTGCTGCCGCCTCTGAAACTGGAGGCAGAGCTATGAATGTATTCTCCAGTTGCTACTGTCTCTGGTATTGCAGGCATGGCTCTGTTGGCAGTCCCCAATGGCTCCTGTCTCTGGGACAACAGATAGAGCTGCGATCCAGAAATTGGCACATGGAGGGCCCCGGGGCAGACTCTCACTTCTGCTGGTAGTCTCCAGTGGCTGCTGTCTTTTTGGACCTGCAAGCAGGTCTCTGATGATAGTTTTAAATGTCTGCTGTCTCTAGGACTGCAGGCACAGCAGAAAATTCCTCAGAATGTTTTTAATAGGTTCGTACAATGATGATGTTTCAGCCAGGCGGTGGTGCTGCATGTCTCGGGAGGCAGAGGCAGGCGGATCACTATTAGTTCGACACCAGCCTGTTATACACAGGGAGTCCAGGACAGCCAAGGCTACACAGAGAAACCCTGTCTCGAAAAACAAAAACAAAACAAAAACAAAAACAAAAAAAAGATGTTTCTAGATGTGTTCTTTTATAAATCATCACCATCACCGTCATCATCATCATCATCATCTGACCACTGCTGCTTTTCCACTGGGATGCAGTTATTTTTTGAATGTACAATTCACTTTATATTATAAAAATTTCAAAAATGTATAATTTGTGTTTCAGAACCTCAAATTATAACTGATTTAATGTTTTTGTACACATCTATGCCTATTTAATTTTATATTAATCCTATCAGATAACTTCCTAATGAACTCACTTTCATTTCCACTCACCAAAAACATATGCTATTTTTTCAATCAATGGAATATTGGTACCAAGGCTACATTAATCACTCTACATGAATTTCATAGATGTACATTTGCACATAGAAGTTAGAGACTGATAACTGAGTGTCTGCCTCTCTGGTTCCCAAAAAGCTCTCCAGTTTCTGGCCCCCAGGGCTGCCAATATAGATCTGTGCAAGCATATCTTGTGTTACATGGGTTTTGGGTTTGCAAACTACAGTGCTCATGCTTGTATTGTATAGTCTTTTCCAACTGAGCTATTTTCCATGTACCAATTCTATTATTTTATTTTTAAATTACCATTTAATTTTAGTAAGTCTTGTTATATAGAATGAGTAAATATGTCATATTATCATCATTTAAATTTTATTTAAATATATGTTTAGATACATACCACTATTTATTAAAATTTTTCCTCCAGAAATGATGAAGCATCATTACTGAAATGACATGGATCATACGTTTCTTTTTTTTTAATTTTTAATTTTTTTTAAATTTATTCTTGTTATATCTCAATGGTTATCCCATCCCTTGTATCCTCCCATTCTTCCCTCCCTCCCATTTTCTCCTTATTCCCCTCCCCTATGACTGTTCCTGAGGGGGATTACCTCCCCCTGTATATGCTCATAGGGTATCAAGTCTCTTCTTGGTTATCTGCTGTCCTTCCTCTGAGTGTCACCAGGTCTCCCCCTCCAAGGGACATGGTCAAATGTGAGGCACCAGAGTACGTGAAAAAGTCATATCCCACTCTCTACTCAACTGTGGAGAATGGTCCAACCATTGGCTAGATCTGGGTAGGGGTTTAAAGTTTACGCCCTGTGTTGTCCTTGGCTGGTGCTTTAGTTTGAGAGGGACCCCTGGGCCCAAATCTGCCTATCATAATGTTCTACTTGTAGGTTTCTAGGACCCTCTGGATGCTTCTACTTTGCTATTCTCCCATGCTTCTCTCATCTAGAGTGTAGTTCTGAATTCCTCTTTGTATGACTCATGATGCATAATCTAGATTTTAATATTTTGAGGGAAAATAAAAGGAAGGTGTTCAAGTACTTGAAAATGTTTACTATAAAACTTTTTCATTTAATGTTACTTCAATAACAATAAAATGTTACACTTAATCAGTTCATTTTTTATCAATTTATATTGTGTAATTTAATATCATATGCACAGAAACCAATCTTTATGTCTACAAATTATATAATCATTAGGTAAATGTCTACTGCTAAAGCATATCCCAAGACACTTACTAAAATTCATTACTAAAATAATTTCTTAGGACTTCTAAGCAAAAATAGCCAGAAAGTAATGAAAAAAATCTAAATATTTCATCATAATTCTTAACAAAATAGAGTAAGAGGATAAAGGTTAGTAATTTAACCAAAAATTTAAAAAAAAATTTAAATTAATCCCAGAAAAAGAGAGTACAGGCTATACTTTCACTATCCCTCTAACTTCCTGCAGCAAAAGGTAATTTCCCAGATCCTAAGCCTACAACCCACAGTGTGGCTTCTCATTCCTTAAATGGGACAATAAGCAAGATCCCTTTGGACCTCTTGAGCCCTCAGCCTAAACATTAGACAGGCCCCTAGCTCCCAACTCACACATGTACAAGTTGCTAGATGGATAACCATCAAATTCAAAATATAATAGAGATTTTTCTCAAAAGCCTTTATTCCACTATACTGGAAAATCTAAAAAAAAAATGGTTGAAATTTTAGAAGAATACACTATTATATTCAAGTTAAACCTTAGCAAAATAAATAATTTAAACAGACTCACAACAGCAATGGGACTGGAGTAGTGATAAAATATTTTTAAACTAAATAAGACCAGTATCAAAAGGATACAAGACAGAATTATGCCAGAACTTTATAAATGAGTCTATATCAATATTGCCTAAAGTTTTCATGAGACAGAAAAAGGGATAGCAATATAGTAATACCAAAAGGAGGTAAAAGAGCAATGAAAATCAAGAAAATTGCATGGTACTCAAAAGTTAAAGCCTTGGCTGCTGTTGCAGAGGACCAGGGTTTGGTTTCCAAAACCTAGATGGAAACCTACCATCTTTCACAACCGCAGTTCCAGAGACCCAATGCTGTTTTCTGGTTCTTTGTGTGCCAAAGATGTACTTAGTACTCATACATGCATGTAGGCAACACACACCATTATATAAAGACATATATTTTAAGTAAATTAACTGTTGAGCATTATTCTGTAGGTTTATTTTTTTAAATCTATTTTTTATTTTAGTTTCTTATATATCTCTCTACCTTCTACAACCCAATGTGTTCCAACACCCTAAGACCAGGTAAGAGAGAAAGAAGATTAGTTGGGAGATAGCTCTCTTTGCATATTTCTTGCTGGTTAGAGTCTTTCGGTTCTTTGGTGTAATACCAATTTCTGTCGTCAGATTATTCAGTCAGCAACAGCAAACATAACAGCATCCTCTTCTTCCTCCAGTTGTCTCCTCCAAACACCCTTCTTGCAGTCCTTCTCTCTCTCTCTCCCTCTCTCTCTCTCTCTCTCTCTCTCTCTCTCTCTCTCTCTCTCTCCCCCTCTCTCTCTCTCTCTCTCTCTCTCTCTCTCTCTCTCTCTCTCTCTCTCTCTCTCTCTCTCCTCTCATCCAAAGTGACAAAGACCAAGTCTCTACAGGAGGCAGTTTCCTGTTCATATAGATGATGCTCCCTCTCACAAGGCTGTTAACAGCTGTGGGCAAACTAAAGCAGCTCCCATACCCACACCTGAGATTAAAACAAAAACATGTTTACATAAAATAACCTATTTTTTATGCTCTCCTTTCCACCTTTATTTATTGATTTTTATAATTTCCTACATACATATACTATTGTGTTTTGATCAAAATGCACTGCTCATTTCATCCTCTCCCATTTGTCCACTGTCCTCCTTACAACTTCCCCATCTTAATGCATATGCTCTTTTTAACATACTACTGAACCTGTTTGGAGTTGCATGTAGGTGAATCCAATCTACTAGAACATGGATAACATTCTCTTTTACCTAGAAAAGTAAATCTTACCTCTTCTAGAAGCCATTAATTGCTAATAGCTTCTAAACTAATGGTGATACACCAAGATCCCATTCCCACTGATGCTAGGCTTGATCATGTACAAGTTTTGAGCATGGAGTCCTAGGCACTGTGGGTTCACATATGCAATGAAACTGTGATAGCTTGATAATATTGCTTTGCTATACAAACATTCACTAACACTGCCTTTTACAATCATTTTGTCTATGATTTATTTTTTTAACTCTTCAATATTAATTTTTAATATTGCACAGTCATTACACATATTGTACAGTATTTTCACAGAATATTTTGCAAGTGTCTCCACATTGACAGACAGCCTCTTTACCCTTCATACAGTTTGATTAACCAATAATTTTACCTTTCTCCACCTTGGCCTATGTGGTGAATTCTAGGTCAACCTGGGCTTAGGTTCAAATTCTCAGCTTGTAAGGCCCATAGATAAAATCTACATAGGAATGTTTTACAAAACAATAAATGATATATAGAATGTATTTGAAGGCCTTATAAATTTTCCATATCATGTCTTTTGCAGATATTTATATTATTATTATGTCTATCCTTAGTAACTTCTTTAGTGTCATGATCCAGTTCATGAGCGCTGAAAAGAATTAAACATTTTGTCTTCTGAAACTATGATTACATCATTAAATGTTTCCCTTTTTTCATTTGAAACCCTCTCATATACTCAAGAATTGTCTTTTTATTCTTCAGAAATAGGTCAAAAATACACTTTTACAGTGTGGTGGACAAGTTTCACATTCCATCCACAATTGTGGGTGTTTTAGATTTTTAATTTTTATTCTTTTTTCATATACATTTATTTTATTACACATGCATAAAACAAACTACATACAGCAGGGAGAATCGTGTGACAATAATGAATTCTATAAATATTACATTCATAGTGGTTTGGCTATTTGTATTTGTCAAACTTGAAATAAGTATCTTTTCTATTTTGTTAGGTCTAAATTTCTGAATGAAATTCAATATCTATCCTATTTCATCTCTATTAATTTAACTCCTTTATCTTATCTAAAAAAAGTCATCCCCTAACCAACTAAACTTAATTGTAGAACTAAACTATTTGTTCTTCAACCCCCCTCAGACTTGAAAAGGAATAAAACTTAAATTCCTGATTGAACCAGCAGTGCAGATTAGCAGCTTTTAAAATTAACAAAATGAATGAGACAGTTTACTGCCTGAACAATCACCCAACACTCTCTATAACATTGGAGCCTCATCTTCAGCTTTCTGGCCCAATATCTCTGCCAGACTTATTCACAAGGCAAGAACTATTGACAACTTGCTTACCCTGTCTTGGCAGAGTTTGGCCGTGACTCTGTCTGCAACTAAGCTTCCCATTTTAGGCAGAATTCTGTTTATGGCAAGAACAAGGACATTTTCCCCAATGGCTGGTTTGTCACATTTGAAGCCTCTCCATAAGGAGGTTCTTTGATGCCCATCATTTTCTTTGAGGCTAGCTGGGCCTTGTCAGGAGTTAACTTGTCTTGTCAAAGAAACTTTAGGATAGATTTTAGCCCAATGGGCATGTCCCATGAAAGCCTTCATTTACCAGGAAACTGGGACAGAGGGGAGGACATCCTATTGGGACTCTAGATGAGAGAACAATGGGAGAATAGCAATGTAGAAGGATCCAGTGGGTCCTAGAAACCTACAAGTAGAACATTATGATAGGCAGATTTGGGTCATGGGGTCCCGCTCAAACTAAGGCCCTACCCAAGGACAATACAGGCAGTAAAATTTAAACCCCTACCCTGATCTAGCCCATGGACAGACAGTCTCCACACTTGAGTGGAGAGAGGGATTTGACTTTCTCAAGTACTCTGGTGCCTCACATTTAACTATGTCCCCTGGCGGGGGAGACCTAGTGGCACTCAGAGGAAGGAGAGCAGGTCACCGAGAAGAGACTTGATACCCTATGAGCATATACAGGGGGAGGTAATCCCCCTCAGGAACAGTCATAGGGGAGGGGAATAAGGGGAAAATGGGAGGGAGGGGAGAATGGGAGGATACAAGGGATGGGATAACCATAGAGATGTAACAAGAATAAATTAATTAAAAATAAATAAATATTTAAAAAAAGAAACTTTAGGATAATAAAAACACCTTTAAATGCCATATTCTCTGAGTCTTTTGAAGACCTTATTTAACTATTTTCCCTCATATATCTATAGAGTCATATCTATTTGTTTGACTTAGGATACATTTTCTTGTGGTAGAATCTGACAGGTATTTGACATGCACATATTTTGTATCAATATACTAAATTCTACACTAATGACTTATACATAACTTTCATTATGAGTAACAATTAAGGCCTTGTATTAAGGAGTAGGTTGAATCATCTACCTTTTGTTCTATGATCCCTCTATCTTTCTAAATCTCCCTTTCTTTCTTTTCAGCTCCTATTTCCTTACCTACTGATGAAAGATAAAGGAAAAGATAGATGTCCCTGAGTTATGCCTAGGTTTTTCTCTGTAAAAGATCAATAATAATTTATAACCACTTCCCAATAAAAATAAGCATTTTTAGATCAAGGGAGAAAGCAGAAACCTACCTGACCTCCCCTTAGAGAGAATGGGACATCATTCTCTTGAGGTTTCTTCAGGCTGAATTGAGGCAAATAATACCTTATTATTGCTGTCCAGGAAGCTGTACAGATCTGATGGGTAACAGCAACAGAGGCATCTGGGGCTGCAGTAAGGAGGATGTAGGATATCTGCATCCAGCATGATGAGAGGACTGGATCCTGTCAGGTCTGATCCAGCATCACTGTCCAGTTCTTTTGTTCTGCAAACATAATTTCTCACAAGCATTATAGAGTTCTAATAGTATAACTGTATGAGGTGTGCAGGATGCAGAGAACAATTAATATTAGTTCTCTGCTCATTGTATAAGCCAATATCAGGCATCTGCAAATCTTCCTTCATGCCATACTAAGAATGGCTTCTAGTAATAAGCCACAGAGAGTCTGTGGCCAAGGTGAAGCCTCTCTATGCATTTACATTTGTATCTCTGCCAGACTCAGAGCTATTCCATGTAATGGGATTATGAATATAAATTACCTGTTTGTTCTGCAGTTTGAATTCTTTACATCTCAGTTTTTGCCCCCTCCATCAACCCCTTCTGATCCCCCTACCTCCCTTTTCAACTCTCAATCCCATCTCCTCACTCATCCTGTTTCTCTCCCTACCGTAGTCCTTAAAAAGGGCAACCCTCCTATCCTAATATCTGAACTTAGGCCATCTAGTGTCCCCTGTAATACATATGAATTCCCCCTCTGTGACCTAACAGGGCCACCCTACACTCTAGGCACTCTGTCCAGTGTCTAGCTTCGAGTCCCCGAATCTGTCCCTATCTCCTGCTGGGTGGAGTCTCTCATAGGAGGTCTATTTTGGGCTAAAATCCACATATAACTGAGTATATACCATACATGTCTTTTTGGGTCTGGGTTATCTCACGTAGTATAATTATTTACAGTTCCATACATTTGCTTGCAAAATTCAAGATTTCCTTGTTTTTCATAGCTGAATAGTATTCCATTGTGTAGATGTACCACAGTTTCTTTATATATTCTTCAGTTGAAGGACATGTCAGTTATTTCCAGGTTCTGGCTATTTCAAATAAGGCTGCTATGAACATAGTTGAGCAAATGTCCTTGTTGTATGGTGGATCATCTTTCAGATATTTGCCCAGGAGTAGTATCACTGGGTCTTGGGTAGAACTATTCCCATTTTTCTGAGAAAGCACCATATTGCTTCCTAGAGTGGTTGTACAAATTTGCACTCCCACCAGCAGTGGAGGAGTGTTCTCCTTTATCCACACTCACCAGCATGTGTTCTAATTAGAGTTATTGATCTTTGCCATTTGGATAGGTATAACATGGAATTGCATGGTCATTTTGATTTGCATTTCCCTGATGGCTAGGGATGTTGAGCATTTCTTTAAGTGTTTCTTAGCCATTTGAGAATTGAGAATTCCCTGTTTAGTTCTGCACCCCATTGTTAATTGGATTATTTGGTTTGGTGGCGTTTAATTTCTGGAGTTCTTTATATATTTTAGATATTAGCGCTTTGCGAGATATAGGGTTGGTAAAGATCTTTTCCCAACATGTGTGCTGTCATTGCTGTCATTTTGTGCTGTTGACAGTGTCTTCTGCCTTACAGAAAATTCTCAGCCACACGAGGACCCATTTATTAATTTTTGATCTTAGAGCCTGAGCTGTAGGTGGTCTGTTTAGGAAGTTATGCCCTATGCCAATGAATTCTAGACTCTTACCCACTTTTTCTAACAGATTTAGTTTGTCTGGTTTTTTGTTGAGTTCTTTAATCTACTTGGGCTTTAGTTATGTACAAGGTGATAAGTATGTATCTATTTGCATTTTTTACAAGCAGACATCCAGTTGGACCAGCAACGTTTGTTGAAGATGCTGTCTTTTTTCCATTGTATGGTTTTGGCTTCATTGTTGAAAATCAAATGACCATAAATGTGAGGATGTACATTTGGGTGTTCAATTCAATTCCATTGGGCAACTGGCTTATTTTTATGCCAGTACCATGCCATTTTTATTACTTTTACTTTATAGTACAACTTGAGATTAGGGATGGAGATTCCTCCAGCAGATCTTTTATTGTATAGTAGTTTTAGCCAACCTGGGGTTTTTTCTTTTTCCATATGAATTAGAGAATTGATCTTTCCAGTTATGTAAAATATTTTGTTGACAGTTTGGTAGGGATTGCATTGAATCTGTATATTGCTTTTGAAAAGATGGCCACTGTTACTGTGTTGATTCTCCCAATCCATGAGCGTGAGAGTTCTTTCCACTTTCTGATATCCTCTTCAATTTCTTTCTTCAGTGACTTGAATTTTTTTCTTATAGGTCTTCACTTGCTTGGTTATATTTACACCAGGATGCTTTATATTTTTGGAGGATATTGTGAAGGAAGTGGTTTCCCTAATTTCATTCTCTTCCTGTTTGTCATCTGGGCTATTGACTTTTTTGTGTTATTTTGTTTCCTGCCACTTTGCTGAAGTTGTTTATCATCTATAGGAGTTCTTTGGTAGAAATTTGCGGGTCTCTGATGTATACTATTATATCATCTGCAAATAGTGAAACTTTAACTTCTTCCTTTCCTATATGTATCCCCTTGATCTCCTTTAGCTGTCTTATTGCTTTATCTAGGGCATCAAGTATAATATTGAAGAGAAATAGGGAGAGTGGACAGCCTTGTCATGGCCCTGATTTCAGTGGGATTGGTTTAAGTTTCTCCTCATTTAGGTTGATGTTGGCTATAGACTTGCAGTATATTGCCTAATGTTTAGGTATGTGCCTTGCATCCCCACTCTCTCTAAGACTTTTAACATGAAAGGGTGTTGGAGTTTATCAAATGCTTTTGTGCCTCTAAAGAGGTGAACATGTGCATTTTTTCCTTCAGTTTGTTTTTATGGTTGATTACATTTCTTTGAGAGATGCATCAATTTCTTCTATTTTTATCTCCAGTCCCCAAGATTCTCTCTTCCATATGTTGGATTCTCCTGGTTATAATTGTCTGTTGGATTCTTGCTGTCTTCTTTAATTGTTCCGTTTCATGGTTGTTCTCAATTTGTGATTTTTTAATATTAAATATTTCTGTTTTCATGTCTTGACCTGTTTTATGTAATTCATCCACCTGTTTGCTTGTGGTTTCTTGCTTCTGCTGGATGGCCTCTATTTTGTTGATGTTGTTGTTGTTGGTTTTGTTTGTTTGTTTGTTTTTGTTTTCTGGAATTCTTGGAAGGATCTGTTCATTTTCTCTATATAATTCTTAAGTAACTGTATAAGCATACTTTTGAGGTAATTTTCCTGTGATTCTGCTGTATTAGGGTATCTGTTGGTGTTTGAGCTTTCTGGTGGAGCCATAATGTCCTGGTTTTTGTTATTTGACCTCTTATTATTTCCTTTAGGCATCTACTGAGAGGGCTTGGGCTTTCTGAGCTGGTGGTCACAGGGGTGAATGCCTTCGGGAGGCAGCTGCTTCCTATACTGGCTTGGCAGACTCTGTCTTACTGTATTTATATTCATCTAAGCTCTGCCACCTAGGATCCCTTGATTTTACAGGGTTCCCCTGGCTGCTTGTTCTCCTCTGACGCATCAAGCACACAGTAAACCTGTGGCTTGGATGCCAGATGCTCTGTGGCTTATGCTGTGTTAATCCTTTTTTCCACTGGAGGTCCACACTGCTTCTCTAAAGAGTGCAGTGTGCTCAGAGCTAGTGATTCCCAACCCTGTAGGATGACCAATCAGGTTGGGGAGGTGGGGACAGGGGTTTCTTTTTAACTTCCTTATTTGTTTAGACTGAGGAGCCCCCATGTCTGTGTTCTGGAAAGTGGCCTGTTCCTTCTCTCACCTGTTTTGCTATGCTGAGCTGAAAGGACAATAGCCACTACTTGTAGTCCATTTCTCCCTGTTGTTTGCAGCCTGCAGCTGAGATGCACTGCAGGTCTCTCTGCCACTCACTGCTGTTCTTACCCTGCTCCAGCCTCTGTCTATCGTCGCGGTCCATGCACGTTGCACCCGGATCACCCCTGACTGCACGTCACCGCTATTCCCAGATGCCACTGCAGCTGCTGCCACTGCTGCCCCTGGATGCTCTGTTCCCCAGTTGGTTCATATTCTTTCCCATATTCAGGGGAGCGCAGGTTTTCTGACGTTTGTTCCTTCCAAAATGTGGAGTTGATCCACTATAGTGATGGGAGAGTTAGAAGTTCCTGGCTAAGAAATCAGTCTAATTCCCTTGGCTTCTAGACAAGGTCCTCACTGCTTGCCGCCATCTTTGAATTCCCCTTGTCCATACATAATCAATTTTTAAAAGA
>OU015749.1:50010230-50025593 GCA_907169655.1 Acomys percivali
TCATCAACTAAAAAATATTTAACCCATTGTTGATACTGGATACTTTATTTGGTAGCATATAATGTCTTCTTGGGGCATTGTCTCACCAGTTATAAGATAATAGCATTTAAAATTGTTTCATATACATATATATGTTGACGAAGCTTCGACACTTGTAGGCCTTCATGTTATTGCTCCCCATATTCCCTTTTCTGTTTTGTCCTACATGTCTCTCCCCATTTAATTTCTGCACTAATTTCCCTTTCATCTCCCTTTTACTCAATAGTCTATTTCCTCTTCCATGGAAAATCCCTTCCTTTCCTCAACTCCTTAATTCATTATATAACCTTTGTGGATAGGCTAACTGACTAAAACACACCTAATATTAAGGCTTAATTTAAATGTCAAAATTGAGCAGAGACTGCTCAAAAGTTAAACTGCAAATGACTGAAAAGCACTTAAAACATGCTCATCTTTAGCCATCAGAAAAATGCAAACTAAAACTACCTTGGAGATTTCACCTACTATAATGAAAATATCCAAGATTAATTAAACAAATGACAGAATTGGATGAGAATTCATGGAGAGAAGACTCATTTATAGCAAGTATGCATGAAACTGGGATATCCATTATGGACATAAGTGAGCATGCTTGTCAAAAACTTAAAATTATATGTTTTACAAGATCTACCTATATCAATCTTTGGCATGGACCCAAAGGACTACACATCTCATTACAGAGATGTAGGCTCATTCATGAGCCTCTTTGCTCTATTCATAATAGCCAAGATTTTTTTAAAAATTGCATGTCCATTACCTGATAAAAATGAAATTATGAAGTATGCAGGAAGTGGATGGAGTTAAAAAGACTCACCCATTGTAGGTAACCCTGACTCTGAAAGAAAAAAAACATTGCATACTTTAGTGTATAAATTTGGCATGTTTTAGTGAACTTTTACTTCTTTGTCAAAACTCAGTTGTCCATTGATATATAGAATTATGAGCAGACCCACAATTCCATTTTACTGAACAATGTGTATCTTCTTCTACCAAATATGCTATATTTATAATGATAATTTTTATTACTACCTGAAATATGCAGATCTTTTTTATTTCCTTCCAGATCTTTTACTATATAAAACAACTCATCTTGATTTTTGATCTTATATATGAAATTTATGATTATTTTTCAATTTCTGTTAATTGTCTTAGGATATTAATGAGAGTATAATAAATCTGTAGATTGCTTTGGTAGGATGATCATTTTTATAATATATTTCCTACTGATCCATGAGCATGGGGAAATTTTTTATTTTCTAATGTCTTCTTCAATTTGCTTTTCAGTGTATTTTTTTCTAAAGCCTTCACATATATCATTAAATTGTTGAAAGAGATATCTCTCACCTTTTGATGTAAGTACTTAGTGTTTTGAACTTCACTCAGTATCCTTGTCATTGTATTTCAATTATTTTGGTTGTGTTCTCATTTACAGTCTATTATATATCTTTTTAAATTTTAATGATTTCTTCCTTGACTCAATATTCATTCGGTAGTGAGTTATGAAACTTCTATAGCTTTGTGTACTTTTCACCATTTTTAATGTTATTTTCAAACTGGAAAACACAGTGGTCAGATATAGTGATATTTTCTTTCAATTTTCCTATATATTTTAAACATGCTCTGTGTCCTAAGTCTGATTAAGCTTGGATAAAGTTTGGTAGGCAAATGGTGGTAAAGTATATTCCTTAGTGCTTAAGTGGAATGTTCTGTATGTGTCTCTTAGGTCCATTTGATATATGATATAATTTATTAACACATTTTTGCTTAGTTTTTGTTAAAATAGCCTATGTATTATGAGTGTGGGGCATCTGCTCTTGCAGGTAAAAACTGGTTTTTGGAGGAAGCAGAAAGATTTTGTAAGAAACATACCTAATTTTAACACAATAATTCACATATAAGAAAACTGAACAGAGTCCAAACTGAACTGGGCTATGGGAAGGGGTAGGAGTGAGATAGGAAAAGAAGAAAAAGAGAAGAGGAGGGAGGGCAAGCAGTCCAAGAGAAGAGCTGAAAACCAAAAGAATGTATGGTCAAATGTCACGCTTATATATGAATGAGAAAATGGAGCAAGGGAAGTGAAACCAAGCAGATGGGCTGAAGAGTACTAGGGTATGGGCTATGATGAAAATGAAGGAACAACATACCCAAATTTGTGGGACATATTGAAAGCAGTGTTAAGAGGAAAATTCATAGCACTAAGTGCCTTTACAAAGAAATTGGAAACGTCCCAAATAAGCAACTTAATGACACAGTTTGAAGCCCTAGGGAAAAAAAGAAGTAGAAACACCCAAGAGGAGTAGATATCTGGAAATATTCAAACTCAGGGCTGAAATTAATAAATTAGAAACTAAGAAAACCGTCCAAAGAATCAACAAAACTAAGAGCTGGTTCTTTTAGAAAATCAACAAGATAGACAAAATTTTAGCCAAACTAACTAAAAGGCAGAGAGACAGTATCCAAATCAACAAAATCAGAAATGAAAAGGGAGACATAACAACTGATACTGAAGATATACAAAGAATCATAAGATCCTGCTACGAGGGCAAATATGCCACAAAATTTGAAACTCTAAGAGAAATGGATGATATTCTTGATCAATTTCACTTGCTAAAATGAGTGAAGAAGAGATAATCAAGCTACGTAGTCCCATTTCCCCAATAGAAATAGAAGCAATCATTGATAGTCTCCCAACCAAAAAAAAAAAAAAAAAAAAAAAAGCCCAGGGCCAGATGGTTTCAGTACAGAATTTTACCAGACCTTCAAGCATGTGCTAATACCAAAACTCTTCAAGCTACTCCAAGAGATAGAAATGGATGGAACATTACCAAATTCATTCTATGAGGCCATAGTCACATTGCTACCGAAACAATACACTTAACAAAGAAAGAATATCAGACCAATTTCTTTTATAAACATTGATGCAAGAATACTCAATAAAATACTTGCAAAATGACTACAAGAACACATCAAAGATATCATTCACCATGACCAGGTAGGCTTCATTCCTGGCATGCAGGGATGGTTTAATATATGGAAGTCCATCAATATAATCCACCATATAAACAAACTGAAAATAAAAAACCACATGGTCATCTCCTTAGATACACAAAAAGCATTTGATAAAATCCAACACCCATTCATGTTTAAAGTTTTGGAGAGATCAGGAATACAAGGCACATACCTTAACTTAATTAAGCCTATATACATCAAGCCAATAGCCAAAATCAAATTAAATGAAGAGATACTCAAGGAAATTCCTTTAAAATTGGGAACAAGGCAAGGCAAGGCTGCCCACTCTCTCCGTATCTCTTCAATATAGTACTCGAAGTTATAGCCAGAGCAATAAGACAACAAAAGGAGATCAAGGGATCCAAATGGGAAAGGAAGAAGTCAAATTATCCCTATTTGCAGATGATATGATAGTGTACATAAGTGACCTTCAAAATTCCACCAGAGAACTCCTACAGCTGATAAACACCTTCAGCAAATTAGCTGGATACAAAATTAACTCAAAAAAGTCAGTAGCTTTCCTATATACAAATGACAATTATGCAGAGGAAGAAATTAGGAAAACTACATCCTTCACATTAGCCACAAGCAACATAAAATATATAGGAGTTACTCTAAACAAGCAAGTGATGGACTTGTTTGAAAAAAATTTCAAAACTCTGAAGAAAGATATTGAAGATTACATGACAAGATGGAGTGATCTTCCTTGCTCGTGGATTGGGAGAATTAATATGGTAAAAATGGCCATCTTACGAAAAACAATTTACAGATTCAATGCAATCCCTATCAAAATACCTACAACATTTTTTAAAGACATTGAAAGTTCAATTCTGAAATTCATATGGTAAAACAAAAAACCCAGAATAGCTAAAACAATCTTGTACAATAAAAGATCCTCCAGAGAAATCGCCATACCTGATCTCAAGCTGTGCTATAAAGCAACAGTAATTAAAAGAGCATGGTACTGGCACAGCAATCGGCTGGCTCATTAGTGGAATTGAATAGAAGATCCAGATATGAATCCACACACATATGGTCACTTGATTTTTGACAAAGAAGTCGAATCTATTCAAAGGAAAAGGGATAGCATCTTCAACAAATGGTGCTGGTCTAACTAGATATCTACTTGTAAAAAAATGCAGTTGGACCCATACTTGTCACCATGCACAAAACTCAAGTCCAAGTGGAACAAAGACCTCAACCTAAAATCAGAGACACTAAATCAGTAAGAAGAAAAAGTGGGAAAGAGGCTGGAACACATTGGCACACAAGAAAACTTCCTGAAAAGAACTCCAACAGTCCAGGCTTTAATGTCAACAATTAATAAATTGGACCTCATGAGGCTGAGAAGCTTCTGTAAGGCAGGAGACACTGTCAAGAGAACAAAGCGACAGCCTACAGACTGGGAAAAGATCTTCACCAAACCTACATCTGGCAAAGGTCTAAGATCTGAAATATATAAAGAACTCAAGAAATTAAACACCACCAAACCAAATAACACAATTAAGAAATGGGGCTCGGAACTAAACAGAGAATTCTCAACAGAGGAATATCGAATGGCTGAGAAGCAAATAAATGCTCAACCTCCTTAGTTATCAGGGAAATACAAATCATAACAACTTTGAGATTCCATATTACACCCATTAGAATGGCTGAGGTCAAAACTTCAAGTTACACACATGCTGGCAAGGATGTGGAGAGAGAGGAGCAGTCCTTTATTGCTGGTGGGAATGCAAACATGAACAGCCACTTTGAATATCTATCTGGTGCTAACTCAAAAAACTGGCTATAGGGCTTCCTCAAGATCCAGCTATTCCACTCCTTGGAATATACCTAGAAGATGCTTCAGCACAAAACAAGAACATTTGCTCAACCATGTTCATAGCAGCCTTATTCATAATAGTCACAACATAGAAAGGGCCTAAGTGTCCCTCAGTAGAAGAATGGATAAAGAAACTGTGGTACATTTACATGATTGAATACTACTCAGCTATTAAAAACAAGGAATTCCCAAAATTTGTGGACAAATGGATTGAACTAGAAATGATCATAATGAGTGAGTTAACCCAGAAGCAGAAAGACTCAAGTGGTATATACTCACTTATATCGGCACACTAGCCCAAGGGCAAGTCCCATGAAAGCCTTCACTCACCAGGAAAGTGGGTCAGAAGGGAGGACAACCTATTTGGACTCTAGGTGAGAGAAGCATAGGAGAATGTGGAAATAGAAGGATTCAGAGGGTCCTAGAAACCTGTAATAAGAACATTACGATGGGTGGATCTGGGTCCAGGGGTCCTGCGCAAACTATGGCACCAGCCAAGGAAAATACATGCAGTAAACTTCGAACCCCTACCCAGATCTACCCAATGGACACGTCGTTCTTCCCAGTAGAGTGGTGAGTGGGGTCTGACTTTCACAAAAACTGTGGTGTCCCATAATTGTCCACATCCCCTGGATGGGGAGGCCTGGTGGCACTCAGAGGAAGGATAGCAGGCTACCAAAAAGAGACTTAATAACCTATAAGGATATACAGGGGGAGGAGGTCCCCCTCAGTCATAGAAGTGCTGGGAGTAGCCACAGGTGATGAATGTCTTATCCTATGTTTCTTTGGGACCTGCAATTTTGTAAAGTTCATTTTTCTGTATGTTATGGCCACAAGTACATAGAAATCAGGGTGTAGAATCTCATGTTTTGACTAAGAAGGATGCTTATATGTTCCAATATTATAATTGATCTCCAGTTGGTGAAACTGTTTAGGAAGATTCAAGAATTATAGCTTTGTATGGGAAATGTGTGGACTTTCTGGCTTCAAAAGACTTATACCACTCCCACTGTGCCTCTCTTTGACTCCTACCTGCATATGAAGATGTCACCATAAGTTCATGCCACCATTATATACTCTAACCAACTAGAAAAATAAAGCTAATTTTTTAAAAGTTCCATTGGTCATGGTCTTTTGTCATACCAATAGAAAAATAACTGAAACAGCATTTCATTTTTTACTCATCATAATTTATTAACATTACATCCTGATTGTTATCTGCTCCCTCCTATCTTCCCATTCTCACCCTCCCTCTTCTGTCTAATCCCCTCCCCTAGACCTCTGTTCGGGGGGTGGCCTCCTAACTCAACTGTCTGGCTATAGCCTATTAAGTTTCATCAGGGTATCCTGAATCCCCTTCCTCTGTGTGCCTGCAAGGCTGTCCTGCTAAGAGCCAGTGATCAAGTTGTGCGTACCACAGCTCATGTCAGAGGCAGTCGCCCACTCTCCCCTCCCTTTCTCCATGAAGAATGAACTGCCCATTTGCTACATTTGGCTTGTTTATAGTATAAGCTCATTAGCTGTGAAATGACCATTGACTTCTACAGACCAGTAATACATACATCTTTGGGCACATAGCACCTATCAGTGGGCTTATGCTCAGCTAGCTTTCTATGATTTCAATAGTTCCAGGTCACATCTGGTTGACATTATAAGGGCAGTTGAAGCTGAGAGTGAGTGGAGGAGAACAACATTATCCATGTATTCCCTGTAGTTCTGCTGGCTTCTCTTGACTAGTGCTGAACTCAAGGCTCTTGAGATTGCAAATGACAATCCTAAGTCTTTTACTTGTGCTTAAAAAGCAACTGCACCTTACAATTGCAAGAACCAAAATTACCTAACATTTAGTCAATTTGTATTGTATAACATCCAGAAACATAGCTCAGTGGTGGGACTGGTACTGACTAGAACCACCAGTGCTTGAGTTTGATCCCTAACAATGGAAGAAAGCAAGATAATTTGAAAACTTTAAGCATAGAAAAATCTATGGAGCAAAGATAAAGCCCTTATCTCTGTACTTGGAAATTATCTTATTTTATTGCCTTAGCTAAATTCTTTTCTCACCCTTTTATGAGCACAAGACAATGCAGTAATGCTACCATTTATATTCACTTATGAAACTATAAGCTGAATAAGCACTTTTTTGTCCTCTCAGTAGTCACTGATGAGTATTTAACTACTTACTAAGAGAAAGATAGCAAGCTTTTTATTCTGCACTATGTATACACTCCACATTCAAACTGCTGAGTCAGTGTTACAGGGCTTACTAGTCTATTAGGGACACAATACTTTCAAATATCAATTTTATATAGTATTGAAGTATTAATTTATGGTTAAATAAAATGAGTTAAAAAACAAAGCAGCAACAACAACAAAAACAAAAAACAAAAAATCATGGACATTCCTTTCATTAGTATTAATTAAGTGTTAGTATTAACTAAGTAATTATTAGTATCAGTAGATGCAGAAAAAACACAATGGTCTGAATGGGCACCAAACTTTCTCTCACAATACCATCTTAGTTTTTGAGCTATGTATAGCTTGTAATTATTCCTCAGGGTTTTACCCTGGTATCTTGCCAATGGGCTCATTCGTTGTCTCTACCTTGTAGCCTGTAAAGATTAGGAGGACAGCATTTTCCATAAAGAGATTTGCTAAAATCCATCCATGTAACTTCTATATATGCTCCATTGACTAGAATTAGCTTTAAAGCCATTCAGTTTTTCTAACCAAGCAAATAATGTGCTTATAAGAATATACTAGGCTCATTATTATATAGAAAAGATTGTCATGAAAATAAATGGTTGTCCTTGTCATAGTCTCAGAGCTAATTGAATTATTAATCTTTACTATAATTCAGAGACTGTATACTATATAGATTAAAGTTATTCCATTTATATAAATTAATCTACATATATCAATCATATAAATGCCCAGATATTTATATTTACATGCCTAACATACCAACTTTTAAAGAGAAACGTGTAGTATGTTTATGATTCAGAAAGTTCTGAATATTATTTGAAATGTATTAATTGAACAACTTTAAATTTTACATTTAAATTAAAATACAAATACAACATAAACTTTTTAATGCTGAGAGATTACATATTGATTTTTTAATGTAAAATAGATATGTAAGTAACAACAACAACTATTCAAATACAAATCCAATTAGTTCTAGTATATAATTTCAAAGGTGATAGCAATATTGAAATAGGTATGGCCCTCACAGCTAAGAATTCCCCGTAAATGGAAATAGGTCATCAATCATGGTCTGCTAATGACATAAGCTTTTCCAACATTATTCTTATGTGCGTAATATCATAAAGTGTGTGCCCACACTGTGCAAAACTATGCATATGTCCAGATGTGTTTTATATACACTTGCTACCCAAGGATGAATTAGGCAGCAATCTATGTCCTCATATCACTATTATGAAAAAAACTTGGTGACTAATTAACTAATAGTATTCACATTATTTTTTTAGATATAAAGTTCTTCAACCACACAAACTAAACATTTTTTCTTGTGATTAATTTTACAAATACTTTGAATCTGATTGTCAAATTATGTTATTGTACCTAGAATATTTCTAGCCACTGATAGTAATCTGAGTTGAGCTGCTAATTTTTCATTGGAGAATAATAAAGCTTGAGAAAAATGATAAGCTGCTATCACAAAACTAAAGCAGAAAAACAACAGCCAATAATATAATTGTGTATGTATGTGCAGAAGCATATGTTATACATACATTTATGAATTAAGCAAATATATATTTATACATTAAAATATTAGGAACCAGCATTTTTATTTCTTCCAATTTTCAGTTAAAAATAGCCATTATTGTTAAATACTTAAAATCAGAGACTGAAAGTATTGAATATAATTCCTCCAAATACTATAAAATTACAATGGTAATAATATCAGAGTTCTGCTTTATGAGGTAATAATTTGATTCCCACTAAATGAAAATGGGGGCAGAACAATAAAACTAAGAATAAATGTCCAGAAAAATGTATCCATTTTCCCCTGTACTTCCTCAAAAGCTCCTAGCTAGGGGAGGTTCTTAAGAACCCTGATGTGCTAAAAACGAAGAGCACATGAGTGACTTCTAAGTATAATAAGGGAGCCTCTTCACGGGTCAAACTCTTTTGAGGGTCTTTCCCTAGATCCAAGATATTTAAGAACAGTCCCCAAAATGCTTTCTGATCTTTCTTCCTCACCTCATGCTGTAACTCCAAAGTGCAATGCTTGACTCATGGGGATCAGAGGGAAGAAACAACTTGCATGCCCCTCTCAGATGAATAAGCATAGCAATTCTAACCACAGCTTCTCAGCTTGATGCTTATCCCTGGGTTTTAGAAGACCATGCAACTGTGGATCTAGGGGCTGGTAGTTATGGCAGGGAAAATGACTGTAGAGTGGTATTAAAATATTACCAATTCTATAGAAACTTTATATGAAAGATGTAGAAGAATTTTAAAAACCCAATTTATAGAAAGTGGAAGGAATAGTAAAATATTCTAAATAATATCCGTACACATTTTATTTTAACGCTAATAACTTCTAAAATGAAAAATGGTGTATGGTGTGGAACAAAGCGTTTCTGGAATGAACTTGAACTTGATTTTGACAGAATAAAGCACAATTTTCTTTTTGACCCATAGAACTTGGAACACCACGTCTATTTCATTTTCTACTAGTTTTCTAGCATTCTCTCAAATACATACATTGTAGAAATTCTTTGGTAACAAGAAGGGTTCCAGGCCACGATTCTTCAACATATCTTCTCTTTACACCCATTACGTACAGTCTCCATGTCCTTTCAAAGTTTAAATTTTATGAAATTCATAAAATCTCCTTTCTTCACACTTTGTCAGCATTTGTGTGACTGAACTGCTTTTTTTACTTTCCCTTAGAAAAGCCTCATTCTGGCTAGTGTTATGTTGATGTTACACAGGGAAGTCATTTGGGAATTAGGCATTTCAGCTGACAAGATGTATAGGAAAGCAAGCAGGGTGAGCAGGCCATGAAATGCAAGCCAATAAGAAGTTGTTTCTCCATGGTGCTGTAGGCTCCAGGTCAATGCCCAGAGTCCCTTACAGCTGTAAGGAGAAATGAATCCTTTCTTCTCCAAGTTGCTTTTCTGTTATGAAATTTTAGGATAGCATAAGAAACTCCACCTAAGACAGATCTAAATTCTGATTAAATTCAACTTAGTTTCTACTTCTTTTGGAGTCAGTCTTCACCAGAAACTGACAGGAAAGAGTGCACATGCATATATGAGTGCATGTGCACACACACACACACACACACACACACACACACACACACACCTACCTTATTTCTCTCACATACAAACATACTTAGTGTTAACTGCTTAACAGATATCATTCATTTTACTACTATGGCCATAAGATGACATTTTCTCTTGCTTATTTATTGAATTTAAATATGAATTTTTGGAAATGATATTTGAATTATTAGTAATTATTATGATTGTCTGAAATTTTGTTAATACTTCAAATCATAGTACCTCTATAGTATAACTTTATAAATTCACTTTAAAATATTGTTGCATTCAAAATATAGTTATTCAAAATGTTGGAAACAAGCAGTCCTTTTCAAAATTAGTATGAAAACAAAAATAATCATATCTACTTATAAAATCATTTCATATGAAAGGATTTTTTTCTGAATCCTACATATTTTTATCTTTATTAAATGAACATTAAGTTGAATCAAAGACCACAATGAAATAAAATTATTCCCCTTAACTATTGCATTACTCAATTAAAAATAATCTCTAATTTTCTAGAAAGGAAAATTTAGTGAATCAAAACAAAATGCTATATAAGTATTCTTAATACTTAAATAGGGTTGATACCTCATAATTAAAACAATTAGAGTCTGTACTTTGCTGATCATTACAGCTATTCAATATTTCATGTAATGTATCATTTATTCATTTAACTGTCAATTCTAATATTTTTGACTATATCAATAAACTCTGTATAAAGAAAGCATAAAAATCTTAAAATAAACAATTCTATGAATCATCACCACATAACTGTATATATTCTGCTTTAGTTTCATATACTTATGTAGTGAAAAGAATGAATTGCATGAAAATACCTCACATGTTCTCTGTTCAGAATGACTCACTTTAGAATACACAGTTTAGTTACCAGACAGCTTGATCACAGATGAAGCATGTAAATGGAGGAAAGTTGTCTAGATTGAATTATCATTAGGTTGTGGAAAATAAAACACTCCAGCTCAATAATGTCACAGATTTCACAGGAAAAACAACTCAGAAAATTAAGAAAGACACATACATATTTACAAGGATTACTGGACATCAGCAATATTCCAGAAAGGAACTCTGGGATAGAGTCTGAGGTGAGAGATTCACTTCAGACTCTTTGGAAGATAGACATATGAAACTGAGGAGAGGTAACCAGCCATGTGCCACACATAGAATAGGATGAATGGTTAAAATAAGTTATGAACTAATCAGAGGATGAGCCAAAGGCTGTGGTCTAGACATTTACTCCTCCATAATAAAGTCTCAGAGTCATTATTTTGGGAGCTGAGAATTGGGAGGAAAACTTGACGTTACAGGGATGATTCTAGGCTTGGCAATTTAAGAATTTAATCTAACTCTGTCAGGAAGGCAGGATAACAAAAGGCTTGACAATGTATGCTAACTCTAAGACAGATAGGAGCAGGAAGTTTCAATGTGGTAAAGCATAGTAGGAGATTTAGATGGCAGTAGTATGTTACATATTTTAAAAGAATAAAGGAAAGTATTTGGTGAGTTTTCACCTGAGTGTTATTGGTCAAGGAGATAGTTTAAGTATACTTAAATATCACATGACAATTAGTATATATTCTCTCGGTGTCTCTCTGTCTCTCACACACATAAATATTGCATTGGCCCATTGATAAAATATAAAAAAGATGAAAGTGGATAGTTTTGCAGGAATGAATGTCTTCAGTTTCTTTAAACAACAGTCATTTATATTTTTCTGAATAGTTAAATGAATTCAAGTTCCATTTATGAAGGTACTTAATTATTTTAACCATATTTACCATAAAAGGTATCAAATAATTAAGATTTCCAATTAGAACCTCACATACAGTCTTCTTGAGCAGTTGCCTAAAAGGTTAGTTTGTGAAATACTGAAGCATATTACTGCACCCTAGAACTGAAACAGCTCAAAGATTCCAGCTGTAGTCCCATGGTTAGGATGCATGTCATTTCTTTGGCTCTTAAACATAAATACACTTATTAACTTCAGGGATCAGTTTTTCTTGTTCTCCTCTTCCCTAGGAGGGCTGATGGCCACCATCCCACCAACACACAAGGGGCAGAAAACCAGGGTTAGGGCTTGGAAAGCCATAGCATGAAGGAGTTCTAATACTCTGGGAACCATTCCAGGGACTGGTTCAACTTTACTCAGGGAGAACAAAGCCTACATAGTCCTTGGTGAGTGGGTGAGAGGATTCTAGGATAGATATTTATAATCGCTTGAAACAAGGCACTCTAAGGATGCTTGTTTAACATTTGACAGCATGCTCCTATCATATGAACCAGAATACAGCACGTCATTATCCTATAAGTGCAGGAAGGAGAGAGCTAGCAGGAAGCTGTGTCAAGGGCCTTATATCAAATGTAGTTAGAGCCATCTATGTCTAAAGACACTCTCCAGATGGAGTCCGGCAGAGAGTCTTACTGGGAAGACAGAATCCAGACAGAGAGGACTCTAACCTAGAACAGCAAAGTCCTTCCAAATTTTTAAAGGGTTTTTTTTTTTTTAATAGAATCATACTTGCTCTATAGTCTCATTATATAACCTACGATTAAGTCATCATGTAGGGACAACATTGACATGTTCCCTAATTCACAGGTTCTTGGGGTACAGGAATGTTTTCTGAGTTCTTTATATGTTTTGCATATTAGTGATTTATCATACATGGGATTGGTGAAGATCTTTTCCCAGTCGGTAGGCTGTCATTTTGTCTTATTGACTGTGTTCCTTGCCTTACATAAGCTTTTACGACTCATAAAGTCCCATTTATTAATTGTTGATCTTAGAGCCTGAGCTGTTGGTGTTCTATTCAGGAAGATGTCTCCTGTGCCAATAAGTTCGAGGCTCTTTCTCACGTTCTCTTTTATTAGATTTAGTGTACCAAGTTTTTTTTTTTGTTTTTTGCTTTTTTAAAAATATATTTTATTAATTTATTCATATTACATCTCAATTGTTATCCCATCCCTTGTATCTTCCCATTCCTCCCTCCCTCCCATGTGAGCATAATCTTATTTTTAATTTATTCTTGTTACATCTCAATGGTTATCCCATCCCTTGTATCCTCCCATTCTTCCCTCCCTCCCATTTCCCCCTTACTCCCCTCCCCTATGATTGTGCCTAAGGGGGACTTCCTCCGTCTTTATATTTTCTCTGTTTTCTTGAGTGTAGCTTGTTTCCTTGGGGTTGAGTTTTCCTTGTGGTGTCTTCTGCAGGGTTGGATTTTTAGATAGATATTGTTTAAATTTGTTTTTGTCTTAGAATATCTTGTTTTATAAATCATTGTGATTAAATTTTTTTCTGGGTCTAGTAGTCAGGGCTGACATGTGTAGTCTCTTAATGTCTGTAAGATATCTTCTCACGGCCTCTGGCTTTTAGTGTCTCTGTTGAGAAGCCAGGTGTATTGCTGATAGATCTTCCTTTATATGTGAGTTGGCATTTTTCCCTGGAAACTTTTAATGTTCTTTCTTTGTTCTGTATGTTTTGTGACTTGATTATTATGTGGCAAGGGAATTTTATTTTTTGGTCCAATCTATTTGATGTTCTGTAAGCTTCTTGTATGTTTATAAGCATTTCTTTAGGTTGGGAAGTTTTCTTCTATAATTTTCTTGAAAATATTTTCTTGGCTTTGGGGCTAGGTGTCTTCTTCTTCTTCTATTCATATTATATTTATATTTTGTCTTCTGAAAGTGTTCCAGATTTCTTGGATGATTTAAGTTAGGAACTGTATAGATTTAACATTTTTGTGTTACTGTATTGATTTCCTCAATCATATCTTCTACAACTGAGATTAATCCTTCCTTCTCTTGTAGTCTCTTGGTGATGCTTGTGTCTGTAGTTTCTGTTCTCTTCCCTAGTATTTTTGTCTCCAGGATTCCCTCAGTTTGTATTTTCCTGTTTTCTTCCGTTTCCATTTTCAGGTCTTGGGCAATTTTATTCATTTCCTTTACTGGTTTAATTGTATATTCTTTTATTTCATTAAGGGATTTCATATTCTCTTTTAAGGCCTCTATCATTTTGATAAAGTTGGAATTTAGGTGGTTGTTGTTACTGTTTTTTGTTTGTGTTTGTTTGCTTGCTTTTGATTTGGCTCTGTCAGGGAGCCCAGACTTGATGTAATAGGATAGCTGGGATCTGCTGATGCCATATTGCCCTAGATCTTGTTGAATGTGTTCCTACACTGGCCTTTAGACATATAGTTGACCCTGGTCTTGACTGGGTGTTCCTGATTCTGTCAGGGAGACTGGCAGTGCCTTGAGTCTCATAGTGGAGCTAAGTAATAGCATAACAGGCTGCTCACTGGGCATTCCTATGGACCTGAAAGCCTGGATGTTCCTTTGCTGCCTGTATCCCAGGTGGGCAAGGTAGGAAGAAGAAAGGGTGGGTGGGGTCTAACCTGTCTGTTCCTGGGGACTCATATGCCTAGATGTTCCTTGGGAAGGCAGGCCTCCTCTAGAGGGAAAGTTCTGGAACTGCATGGGGTCCAGCATGCAGCTTAACTCTGATGCCTGTGTCCCCAGACAAGCAGGATAGAGGCTGGGTGCGGGTCTATCCTGAAGACCAGAAGGCCTGGATATTCCTGGGGCTGGGGGACATCCCACCGAGTGAAGGTCATTTAACTGAAGTCTGTTGGATGGGGCAAGGGGAATGGCATCTCATTTCTGTTGGCTGTGTCTACATTTCATTTCGAAATTCCTTTACTTCATTTCCATTTTTATAACCACTTTTCTGAGCCTGAAACAGTTAGAGTAGTATTTCATCCCATTCTTTAGGAAATAAACTCCTATTATGACACAGTTCTACATGAAGAGAGAAAAGCACATGTCTTAGAGGGCTCTACTTCTCTTTTCTGTTTCTGCACAAGTTGAGTGTAAGTATAAGACTGTTAAATCACACAACAGAAGACTGAGAAGGGGCTCACTAAGAGAGTATAGGCCCACATTCACATCACTGGATAGCCAATTCTTCCTCTTCAATTTGTATGTTTTGTGTAAGAAGAATTTAGAGTATGTACACTGCTGTTTTCCCATTTTTATCCAATTTCTGTTGACTATTCATGAACACTTATGTATTTCAGATTACTTTTGTTTTTTGTTGCTGCTTTCACTCACATAAACAAAACGTAGACCTATCTCATTTACAGTCAAAATAATATTGAGAGTATAAAACATTCCCAA
>OU015749.1:50025993-50082467 GCA_907169655.1 Acomys percivali
ATAGATGGTTGTGAGCCACCATGTGGTTGTTGGGAATTGAACTCAGGATCTTTGAAAGAGCAGCCAGTGCTCTTAACCTCTGAGCCATCTCTCCAGCCCCCGAACACATGATTTATTTGTGTAAAAGCAGGAAGTTACTTTTACTTAACATGTATTTTAGCCACTTTGGAGCTGCTAACCTTCACACTGTGGGAGACCAGCTAATTATTTAATCACAAGATGTTTACTGGCTGTTATTCTATGATGAAGTGATGTAGTTATATAGGCATATGAGGCACAATTATTCATGTTTAGTAGAAGAAACATTTAGTTTTAATTACTTTACCTTCAACTAATAAATAATTTGAGGCAGGTTTAAGAACATTGCTTGTTATCTTTGTTGGCTGATAAAGAAAAGAGTCAATTTCTGATAATTTTGTACTTTATAGAATAATAATCCTTAACATTTCTATGTAAATGGTATTTCTAGTTCATTTAATTTCTTAACAGTGCAAACAGGAATGCTTTACTCTTTACCTGTCGATAAAGAATGCACTGAGTTGTATAATAACATATGTTAGGTCTCATATGAATTTTATTTAATAATTAAACTTGAGAAATGTGTATCTCTACAGGGATTAGCTTGACTTTGGCATCTGCAACTGCTTCTTAACGTATGTCAGATTTTTGTTTTTCAGATATGAATATTACCTACAGTTTGTATCACAGAATCCCAGAAGTCTCAATCAAATTATATTTCCCCTTAGGAAACATTTCAGGTTGTGTGTGTAAGACATACCTGCTGCAGAAAGACAACAGCTGTAGCCATCACACAACATGCAAAAAAGTTCACACTCTCAAAGTCACCACCAATGATCTCACTGTTTCCTCAGTGGTGAGACCTCTTCTAATTGTGCAGCTTTATTATAAGGTAAAGTGTGTGGCATAAGGTGGTGAGTGACAGTCATTCATTTCATTCATTTTATTGAAGGGGCTATAATTCTTTTTACTAAAAAAGGCTGATTAAGGCAAGCACGGTACCAAATACAAACACTATGCTTACTTATCTATCATAAAGAATATATAGAGAGCATGAATCTTTTCCAAATTGATCCTAAATCATTTGAAAACGTGAACAAACAACTAAGCTTAAAAATTCTTGGCTAGTACTTTATTTATTTCCCTCCTTGTTTTCTATAACCACACTTCAAATATTTCAGGTCGGAACATATGAGCTAATCAAGTCATTGAGCTCTAATGTGCTCATTTTTACAATTCTGATCATGAATCTAAACATTCAACGTGAGAACATTATATTTCACACATGGAGACTCAAGCTACATTATATTTCATTGTTGCCAGCCTACCTTATTTTTCTTAAAAGAATAGTTCCTATGACTCTATTTTTCATAAATTGTGCCACATACCTGTGTAGCAACAAATTGGCTATATAGTTAAGACTGACCTTGAATTCCTGATCTGTTTGCATCTGTCTTACAAGTAATAGAACTATGAGTGTATATTATCATGCACAACTTTCAGATATCCTGTATTTTAAAATGTTTCAGGAAATCATTATGTCTTAGTTTAGAGAATCTATAGAAGACCTAGTGAATTATTTGAAGAATATTAACTATAATATGTGTTTGGAATAATTCTAACAGAAATGTGACAAAGTTGAAAGCAATATAATTGAAAAAATTATCACACATATGGCTGACCATTACTGCTTGTTTGTTCTACCCAATTAAAGCCACAGAGGCGCACTGTGCAATTCCTGTAGATAATTGAACCTGAGCACCTTGATTTAGATGTGGGCACCACAAATTGTCATTTTACTGACTATGAGAAAGATATTTCTTTGTTCACACTATTTTTATATTTCATAAAATGGGTAGTGTTATACACAAGATTGTAGTTGAAAACTGAACTACTATACATTAAAAACATTTTCTAAAGTGTCCTGGCAGTATATTTTTGTATATGAAGATAATTTTTAAATTATACAATATAATAGTAAGAATAAATATTTATAGATAACTTCACTGTATAATAATTCAAAACTTTATCAATTTTGGATAATTAGAATGAGAGTCCATGTGCATCCCAGAACAACTTATTGAAGTGAATTACATTCAAGAAAACATAGAAAGAATACAATCAATATCTAGTGTTTTTATTAAACTAACAAGATTTCAGTGTAACTGACAGTATGAGACTAGATTGTAAATAGACTACATTGAAGTCATCACAGTACTTTTGGAAGAATTACAGAAGCGTGATAAGAATAATCAAGTTCTCTTAGCTTCCTTCCTCCTCTATGGAAAGAGTCAACAACCCGTGAGTAAGCACAGAGCTCAGTCTCGCAATGTGGCCCATGAGGATATGTTGTTCAGATGAACATACATACATTCTCTTGACTGACATGCAGAAATGAGCAAGGAAACCTAACCCTATGTGAAGAAATTTATTTTTTGTCTTTTTCACTGAAATAATTTCATGATGAATAATTTAATGTTTGGTTAAAAATATTATGTTTGTGACCTGGAGAGATAGCTAGAGGCTAAGAGTGCTTGCTCTTCCTGACCCTTAAACAACCTAAGGTGAGGGCAATTTTAGAACTCCCTTTAACTCTGGGGCATTGTACAACCTCTTCTGGATTCCAAAAGGACATACCCACCCAGAGAAACACTGCTTAACTCAAGAGGGGAGGTGGTTTTAAAGTGGTAATGCTATTTTGCATTCTAATTGAAAAAGACACACAACAAAAGAGAATAGTGTTAGAAAACATTCAAAAGCTAGGTTATAATACCAATAGATAATAGTATTGTACAGCATTATATACTTCTGTCTTCTTCTGAAATGTTTAGTTTTGAAATATTGACCTATTAGATAGTGACAGGTGTAAGAGGAGCAAGGCCTGCCTTTGAGCAGGAACAAAGCCTGTTGCTAAAAACAAGCTTGCACAGCTGGGCTTCCATATAGGTCCAGACTGAGACCTGCCCAGAGACTTAAGTCTGGTGATAATACACAAGCCAATGAGAAGAAGCCAAATCAGCAGCTTGCAATTGGAGAGCCAGTGGGATGCTGGGTGAGAAGTATAAAACAGGCATCCTCCTCCTGGTATAAAGGAGCCTGCTTCTGCCATTAATCAGACTCCAGGAGTCTGTGTTGTCTCTGCATCAGCTCACATTTAGTCCCTGTAGGCTCTGGATTAAAAAAACAGACAAGTACACTGGGCTAAGATGTAAAAATATTGAAATGAATGACATGACTCCGTATCACTGAATCTTGGGTGTGCAGTCTTAATGAAAACTTGGAGTATCTGCTGATGTGTTTCCACATAGTTACCATATTGCTAGTTGTTTTGTTTGGTTTGGTTTGGTTTGGGAAAGGGTGGTACAAGTATTAATCTGAAAATATTATGACAATTTTCAGTAAAAAATTGAAAAGTAGAAATGATGCCAGTAGTGTTACCACATGCCTAGTAAGCATCTCAAACAAACCAGAAGATTGTTTCCTTGAGAGTGTTTCTCCAGCATTTTTATTTACAAAATCTGAACATAGTAACTGAAGAAATGTCATCTAATAGACCATTGATGTTCATTGGAGTCATTCATCCGGTGATGTTAAGCTCACACAGTACAAAGACTTTGAGCATGTGTACTCAGTGTTACTGTGAATTCAATAATATTGCTAAGACTACCTACCTAGATATAAGATGGCACATCTTTTTGCCACCTCACAAATTCAACACACTACTATATTTTCAGCTGTAAATGTGAATAAATTGCATAGATAATAGAAGATGGAACTCAGCCTTGAAGACTGTGTATACAAATATGATACAAAGATCCAAATCATCAATAATAATATTTATTTGCTTGAGATGGGCCACTAATGGGCAATATTAGTCACAATTCCACTTCTATGACAATTGCCTATAAAAATTTCTAACAAAGAACAAAGATCATTTCTTACTCAGAATTTATCAGGTTTCCAAATTGGTTACTAGTTGGTACCATTATTTTTGCATGTAGCATAGTAGTTGAAATGTGTGGTGAGTGATGATGGTTAGATGAGTGTGGAAATGAAGAGAAATTAACATCACAGTTTCTCTTTCAAAGAATGTCTCAAGTGGTCTAACATCACCCCATTTGTACCCAGCTTTTAAAGGTTCCAATGACAATGTAATACCGAGATCACTAAGTGTAATACTGAGATCACCCAGATCATGAGAACACCCCAAAAAGATGACCAGGACTTGATACCAATGCAACAAACACAGAGTCCTGTATTAAGGGCTCAGAGCTTCAGATCACAATACTTACTGATGCATCAAGATAGGAGAATGACCTTGAGCTACAAGAGCAATGGGCTTATAAAGGGAAGTGGGAATTGTTGGTCCCAAGAATGTTGATCTTTACGCAGGTTGGGGGGAGGCAGGATCTTCAGGGAAGTTGTAGGTCACAGGAATGTTGATCTCTAGGCAGGCTGGGTAGATGCTGGCTCTTGAGGGGAAGTCTTTTTATCTCAGAGGAACATTGAAAGCTAATTATGTAATCACTCTGGTGGGGTTTCTGGGGATTTCTGGCAGGTGTCATTCCCAGAATGCAGAGAGAAAGGTCACCTAGGGGACAAGTTCTCATACAGACCATCATTAATTGCAGAATATTCATTATATATAGAATATGGTATTATTTTTTCTCTTACATTCCCTCCTCTGACAGGTTCATTGAAGACCCAATCATGGATCTTCCTGAAACTTATTCCTCTGGTGATTTGGAGTTGTGTGCCAGACATTTAGTATATTTTTATTGTGCTGAAAGATTAAGCTCATATTATGGATGCTAAACACTTATTAAAGGCATTAAGAATTTAGAGCCTTTTATTTATTCCAATGACAAAATGCAGGCTTCGCACGCTAAGAACTGTCCCCCAGTGCAAGGCAGGTTTGGGGTATAAAGTCAAAGCACTGCTGTCAAAGCAGGTCAAGTCCAGGCTGATTTTTTTCCCTCAACAGTCCTTTCCCAGCAGGGAAGGGCAGACCTTTTGATCTGTAATACATCTTAGCAGTATCATTTTTCAGAAAAAGGGAGATAACATTTCTTTATAAGCAGACGACAACTTCAGAGGGGAAGAGATGCAGGGTCAGGGCCACATGACAATTCCTAAGCCATTTCATTCTCCACTTCTTGTAATTACATTTGAATTCTTGACTCTCATTGTGGGATAATTCTGGTTCCTTAGAATCATAAATGATGTGATCCTTTGTCATATCTATTAAGAGGATATTGATGGTGCAAGTTCCCACCAAAGCATTATCAAGAGATGAAATATGGGACCAGTGAGAAATGAACAGAGCCTTGAGCCAGGAATTCCAGACATCTTATGATACCTAGTGCTTTTGACTCACATTCTTTTATCTTTTTTTTTTCTGTCTTGCCACCAACTGCCCTCCCCCTTTTTTTTCATTTCTTTGATAACTTCTGACTTGTTACCATAGAAGCAACAAGCCAGATCTATGACATCAAGTAGGAGGTTTGGTTGAGTGCTTTTTAATCCTAATCTTTCCAATGCCCATTGAAGGGGTTTCTCTTTTTTTCTCTTCATGACTTTTTTATTCTATTTTCAGTTATAATATAATTACATGATTTTTCCATCTTCCTCCTCCAGACTCATAAACTACTCATTGATCTCTTTCAAATTCATAGTTTCTTTATTCCATTACTAGTTGTTACATGTACATAAATGACTGAAATGACAGAATGAGCTAATTGAAAAACAAATATAATATAAACTATAATATAAGTGTATAAATGCACATTTATTGGCAACAACTTCCAGCTGCCATGCAGGGGGAAGGGGAGAGAAAGAGAGAGAAAGAGAAAAGCTTGTGCAGAAAGAGATAGAGTTGAGAGGGGGAAAAAGAAGAAGAATAAGAGGAGAGATACAGAAAGTGAGTTGAGCTCTAGAGGAGAGAGATGGGGATGGGGGAAGTGCAGTGTCTGGATTATATTGCAAAGGGCCTTTGGGAGAGGATAAGCTCTGCCCCTGGGCTGAGAATTCAGGGAAGAGAGCAGTATAATGCCATCCATGCCCCGTAGCAGGTAGGGACTGAGGGATGCCTGAAACGAATAATAAACATATCTATATACATACATATTCCTACAAGTATGCTCAGACTCTATAATGTTAGGTATGTGTATGCTTTCTAGGCTGACCATTTTGTACTTGAAAACCAAATGGTATGTTTTTTCCTAGAGAAAACTATTTCTCTACACTTAGCATTCCTTAGTTGCCTGCAGTTCTTCCACCATATTCTTTGGTATGTCTATTTTTGTTATCCTTGTTGAGATCAATTTTAGTTAATCATGTTGGTCAAACTTTACAGGAGTAGCATCTGTGTTACGAGGCTACATAATTTCACAGCAAACTGACTGATTCTCTGGTTCTTATAGTAATGGCGCATTCTCTTTTGCAGTGTTTTGAATATGTATCTATTGAGACTGGTCCCCACAACTTTTCCTTTATGATACTAATCTGTTAAACAATTACATTCTACTTTTCAATGGCTGCCTGAGGCTGCAACATTCTTGGTGTTATTTTTCTCCACTACTTATTTACTTTTGCTTTTACAACGAACCTATCCTGAGACACCATGACCATGACAACTGATAGAAGACCGCATTTAATTTAAGGCTTACTGTTGCAAAGGGGGGCTGTCCATGACTATCTTGGTGGGGGACATGGAGGCAGATAGGCAAGAGTGCATGGGATCAGAAGCTGAATCTTATATCAGATCCAGAAGCATGGGACATAGAAAGAGTTCTGAAAGGAAATTGCTTGGGCTTTAGATCCCAAAGGCCACCTCTAGTGACACACTTCTTCCATCAAGTCCTAAATACTTCCACCAACATGGGACCAAGTGTTCAACCACCTCAGCCTATGAGAAGCATTCTCATTTGAAGCACCACTCCCACCTGACAAACTAAAATAACATTCATTCATACCTACCCAGCTTTTGAGTCTTTTTATTTCCTTTATGATCCTTCTCTTACACATAATTTATATTCACTGTCTGCATTTATGCACTCAGAAGAGACTCTTTTATTCATAATTGCCTCAGGTCAGTGGTTGACTAAGTGTCTTTTACATATCACTTTTTCAATAGTAATACCAAGTGATTTAAAAAGAATGTTTATTATTTTTACTATAGTTATGATGCTTTTAGTGTTCCTATTGCTTAAATGACTTCGGAAAGAATCAATTGCCTCTTTCCTCATTACTTGCCTGACCTATTTAATGTTCATATAATACTGACAAAGACTCCAATTGGAATGGGTGAGATAAATTTTAAACAAACAACCAGAGTCCGTTTGAGCAAAATCCGAGATTTAAATCAATTCACTATTTTTCCTCCAATTTTATTTGGATTTCTAATATTATATTAACAAATATGATTTCATATTCCTTTCAAGCTGTTAATCTCATACTTGTTTCTATGTCCAAATGCTCTCTATTTTATATTATAAATGCAGGAGTGGAATATGATTGAGAAATATTCATCAGTGAGGAATAGCTGTTTCATTGCCAACCATGTTTTTTTTTGTTTTTTGGTTTTTTTTTTGTTTTTTTTTTTTTTTTTAAGGTCAATTTTCTCCACTTCTCTTCTGTTCTATTTTGGAGCAGTACTAAAATCAAGGTTTATAAAAACAAGCTTTAAAATTCAATTCTTTTTGTGTTTAAGGAGTAACAAGACATTTTGAATATTATTCTCAACTGAATAATATGTGATATCCTATCAATTCTATGATTCATTGCAATCCATATACCAAAAAATTATAAGGAATAGTTTTTTTAAAAAAAAAACACATAATTGAAAAAAGATGTGAAAGTCACCCAACGTTTTCCTGAAAATCAAGAGAGTTTATTTATACTACTTTGAAAAAAAGAATAAAAAAGCTTATTGTGCTATGTGTCCAAAGTCCAGTCCCCTGTTTCTTTAGTGCCTATAGCCTCAGTTGACAGAAATTGTCTCTTATCAAGTAAGTCATAATATATCAGCTTCGTATTTATTTTTTTAATTTTTATTTTATTAATTTATTATTACATCTCAATGGTTATCCCATCCCTTGTATCCTCCCATTCCGCCGTCCCTCCCATTTTCCCCTTACTCCCCTCCCCTATGACTGTGACTGAGGGGGACTTCCTCCCCCTGTATGTGCTCATAGGGTATCAAGTCTCTTCTTGGTAGCCTGCTGTCCTTCCTCTGAGTGCCACCAGGTCTCCCCATCCAGGGGACGTAGTCAAATATGGGGCACCAGAGTATGTGTGAAAGTCATACCCCACTCTCCACTCAACTGTGGAGAATGTCCTGTCCATTGGGTAGATCTGGGTACAGCCACTTTGGAAAGCTGTCGCGTCCAACTCGACCAGCAAGGAAGACGCGGCACCCGGTTCTTCTCTCAAGCAGTTTATTCAGGCTCTTCTTGCGGTCTTCTCCCCCGAACCACTCCCCTCATACCCTTTTATAGACATCCAAGCATCCAATCAAGCAACGCCACGTTTCCGTACTCTATTGGCTCTTGAAAGCGGAACTATTGCAGGCAGCGGGCCATGCCCTAATAAGGACTTGTTTACTACTTTTGAGGCAAAGCTGGCTACACGACAGGTGTCATCTTGGGGTGAGGCACACAGTAGAATACTGTGGCTTCCCACAGAAAGCTATCTGGTGCTATCTCAGAAAACTGGCAATAGGGCTTCCTCAAGACCCAGCTATTCCACTCTTTGGAATATACCCAGAAGATGCTCCAGCACACAAGAAAATTTGCTCAGCCATGTTCATTTCAGCCTTATTCATAATAGCCAGATTATGGAAACAGCCTAAATGTCCCTCAGTAGAAGAATGGATAAAGAAACTGTGGTACATATACACTATGGAATACTACTCAGCTATTAAAAACAAAGAATTCCCAAAATTTGTGGACAAAAGGATTGAACGAGAAATATCAGCTTCTGTATGTTTTCTATTATCAATAATGACCTCACAAGTGCTTGACTGTCTGCTAATTTTCCAGAACATTCACAGCATGAGATGATAAAATATTTATTGCAACCTAGCATTGATTTAAGGTATTTCCTTTTAAAAAAATAAAATTTTTAATATTTTTGAAAAATAAATGACAAAAAGAAGCTTTCAATTCTGATAAATATTCACAATCAGTAAATTCTCAAAACAAAAAAAGACCTCTCCAAACATCTGGATAAAAAAGACATTTTATGAATCATTAACATGGATTAATTTTATAACATTATAGATAGCTTAAAAATGAAACATTATTTCCAAGTACAGCCTAGTGTTCTCTGTCAACTGTATTAAAGGATTGTATTAATATTTATTTGACAATAAGTACAGGAATATAATAGTAAACACCATGTCTGGCAAATAAAATATTAAATTAAAATTTAAATACCAAGAAGAACATTATAAAAGCTTAGTAATTACTAATGTTCATGGAACAGTCAGTTAAATTGATATAGTCACTCCCACGGTAGGCTTTCATAAAATATTGATGTTGAGAAAGATGATAAGAATAATATTTGAAAAATATGTACTTTTTTCAACATAGGCTTGGGACCATAACCAATTTTAAAAACTGAATTTCTTTGCAAACTTGATTAACTAAAAGATTCTTATCTCAGAAAATTTTAAATATGGTTGTTTTTCTAGGCTTCTGTTTCTCCATTGTTAAATTACAAGACACTAAATAGGAACCCTAATCAAACAAATATGATAAAAAAGTGAATGTTTCATGCCAAAGTAATAAAATCAGAAGGAAAGATAACAAGAATATAAAGTCATTATAATTATTATAAGGAAACACAAATGGCCATCTCCAGAAACTGCTGTGGAAGGCTGGAGATACAGGAAGCAAAGGCTACTGTTGTAGAGATTAGTCAGGCTTGGAAACAGGAAGCCTGTCTGTAATTCCAGAACTCTAGAGATACTTAATGGTTAGGAACATAAGGTTATTCTCAATTATGCACAGTAAAAGTCATTCTAGGATGCATGAAACCCAGACATAGCACACACACACACACACACACACACACACACAAACACACACACACACACAAGCTTTTGTGCCAGAGGGCAGGGAGATAGGAGGAGAGGAAGCAGAGGGAGGAGAGGGATAGAGGGTAGAGAAAAGGTAGAGAGATAATAAGATGTACAAAATGAACAATGCCTGTATGCAGAAGGATGCCGCTACTAGTCGAGTCCTTCACATTAGCTTTAAACTTTGCCAGTTTTTTACTTGAAGCCTGTTAATTGGCTGGTCTGTTGATCACCCAAAACAATACAATTACCTGTCACAAAATCCCCAGCTGTGAGATTGATAGGCTTTTGCAACCACCTCTGAGTTTCACATGGATGCTTAGATCCAAACCTGAGTTCTCATATGGCATGGACTTCACTGTTCCCACTCTAAACATCTTGCCCGTTCATACAAACACATGAACACATCGTTATTTGCCATTTTCAAACAGGTTACACTATTCACAAGCTGTTCCTATAAACCAATATTATGCATTCTCTCTGAAGATGGATGTAATCGCCATTAAAAAGAAGAAATATCCTCTCTTACTTCCTTACCCCCATTCTCTCTTCTTCTGTCTCTGTTCTGTCTCTCTCTCTCATTCTGAGGTACCGCTCCCCCTTTCCTTCTCTCCCCATGCTCATTTAAGAAAATTTATATATTCTAAAAGATAAAGATTAAAAAAATAAAAGAATAAAAATGAAATAAAATGTCAAGTAGCAACATTTATGTAGGAATTTATGAAATTTGATCATAATGTTAAAAATAAACATTACAAAACTATTACTCATAAAACTTGGAATGTGGAGACAAGAGAGACATAAATTTTATAGAAACAGAAATTATAAATTTAAATTATGAAAAGAGAAGACAGAACAAAAAGTATATAACAGATGGAGGCAAAATTTAACATTGTCATCATTAAATTAAATAATCAAAGTTAATACACAGATCAAGAAACCACTGAATATGAACAGATTAAATGTAAATTAGAGTATTTCAATCTATTTGTTTTCATTTAATAAGATGAAGTATGTCTGCCTAAAAAGGTAGAAAATTAATTGGTACAGTTTCTAAATACATAAAAATTAATATAACTAAGCTATAAATATATAATATTGTATATAATATGTTATATAGATTAAAATAATGACTAAACAATTTACTTTTGATTCTATAAGACTCTCATGTATATACAGTGGCAACTAAGAAGGAACCTAGAAATATAATTAGAAATTGGTTATTACTAATGTTGATTAATCCACTCACAATTTTTACTAAAATAGTTATATATTTATTATAAAGTAGTAAAATAGACATTTGTTTTAAACTACCTTGCCAGGATGATCACATTTATCTCTCTGCTCAGTTCTTGCTCTGAAATGTGCTTGAAGTATTAATAACCTGTCACCAGTTAATCCCTAAACTTCAATTTATATTTTCTTATTTTTCCAGAGAAGTCATAAAGCATAAAGGGTAAAATTAACTGTTCTTTGTTTAAAACTTACTCACATTTTTCTCTTTTCTAATCCTTTGGTTAGGATAACAACAGCTGATGAATGGGCAGGTTGAATAAAAGGGTCCAATATCCCCAATAAGCTTAAGTTTGGCAGTATTCTCATTTCAGTGACATGGTGACTAGGAATTAGGAGCTGAAGCAGCAAATGAATGAAAATTCATAGGTCCAGCTCTGATCATGTCATGGTTGTAAGTACTAAACAGACACAATGTTTTTCTATTTGTAGATGTAAGCTCTACATATGGGAAATTAAGCCTCAAAAGTCTGATGAGAAAGAGCTATATCTCATGGCCAATCCAGGACTTTTACCTCTCCACAAACTGGAGAAGAATAGTTTTTTTTTTTTTTTTTTTTTTTTTTTGAAACACAGGTGATATCAACTTAGAAGATATAAGAATGTTTGCTTCCATTTGTAGTAAACATCTTAATTTTGGAGTCTTATATTTACTTTCAGTTATGCTCCAAATTTCAAATCAAGTTACGTTATACCTTTTATCACAGAGAATTCTAGAATGAACCAGTCCAGAGGGCCTTCATAGGATTGGAAACTGATGACTGAATTTTGGAAATGTTAACATCCTAGAATATGTCCAATAAGGTTTTAACACTTATTAGATTAAGGAGATGTGAGACTAGATTTTAGAGCTCTGTCATTTCTCACTAGGTGTTGATGTATTTGCTCTTCTGGCAAGGAGTAAAACCCTCCTTCACCAGTTTCGGTCAGGAATATTGGAGACTAGTTCAGCTGCTTTCAGTTCTGGAAGATGCCAATAGCTGAGAGTTGTGGGCAGTCCCCTGTATGACTTCAGATTCCATCTAGGAAGTTTTGAAAAGCTCCTTATAAAATACTGAGGTCATTAGACCTTTGTCAGATGTAGGGTTGGTGAAGATCTTTTCCCAGTCTGTAGGCTGTCGCTTTGTTCTCTTGACAGTGTCTCTACCCTTACAGAAGCTTCTCAGCCTCATGAGGTCCCATTTATTAATAGTTGACATTAAGGCCTGAGCTGTTGGTGCTCTGTTCAGGAAGGTGTCTCCTGCGCCAATATGTTCCAGGCTCTTCCCCACTTTTTCTTCTAACTGACTTAGTGTCTCTGGTTTTATGTTGAGGTCTTTAATCCACTTGGATTTGAGTTTTGTGCAAGGTGACAAATATGAGTCCAGTTGCATTTTTTTACACATAGACATCCAGTAGACCAGCACCATTTGTTGAAGATGCTATCCTTTGTCCATTGAATGGATTTGGCTTCTTTGTCAAAAATCAAGTGACCATATGTGTGTGGATTCATATCTGGGTCTTCAATTCGATTCCACTGATCAACCAGCCTGTTGTTGTGCCAGTACCATGCTGTTTTAATTACTATTGCTTTATAGTACAATTTGAGATCAGGTATCGAGATTCCTCTGGAGCACCTTTTATTGTACAAGATCGTTTTTGCTATTCTGGGTTTTTTGTTTTTCCATATGAAGTTCAGAATTGATCTTTCAATGTCTTTAAAAAATGTTGTAGGTATTTTGATAGGGATTGCATTGAATGTGTAGATTGCTTTTGGTAGGATGGCCATTTTTACTATGTTAATTCTCCCGATCCATGAGCAAGGAAGATCCTTCCATCTTCTCATGTCATCTTCAATCTCCTTCTTCAGAGTTTTGAAATTTTTTTCAAACAAGTCCTTCACTTGCTTAGTTAAAGTAACTCGTAGATATTTTATATTGCTTGTGGCTAATGTGAAGGGTATGGCTTTCCTAATTTCTTCCTCTGCAAGCTTATCATTTGTGTATAGGAAGGCTACAGACGTTTTTGAGTTAATTTTGTATCCAGCCAAATTGCTGAAAGTATTTATCAGCTGTAGGAGTTCTCTGGTGGAATTTTGGAACTCAAGAAATTAAACACCACCAAACCAAATAACCCAATTGAGAAATGGGGCTTGGAACTAAACAGAGAATTCTCAACAGAAGACTATCAAATGGCTGAGAAACACTTAAAGAAATGCTCAACCTCCTTAGTCATCAGGGAAATGCAAATCAAAACAACTCTGAGATTCCATCTTACACCCATCAGAATGGCTAAGATCAAAAACTCAAGCGACACCACATGCTGGAGAGGATGTGGGGAGAGAGGAACACTCCTTCATTGCTGGTGGGAATGCAAACTAGTACAACCACTTTGGAAATCTATCTGGTGCTATCTCAGAAAACTGGGAATAGGGCTTCCTCAAGACCCAGCTGTTCCACTCCTTGGAATATACCCAGAAGATGCACCAGCACACAACAAGAACATTTGCTCAACCATGTTCATAGCAGCCTTATTCATAATAGCCAGATCATGGAAACAGCCTAAATGTCCCTCAGTAGAAGAATGGATAAAGAAACTGTGGTACACATACACTATGGAATACTACTCAGCTATTAAAAACAAGGAAGTCCCGAAATTTGTGGACAAATGGATTGAGCTAGAGATGATTATAATGAGAGAGTTAACCCAGAAGCAGAAAGACTCAAATGGTATATACTCACTTATATCTGCATACTAGCCCAATGGCCATGTCCCATGAAAGCCTTCCCTTACCAGGAAACTGGGACAGAGGGGAGGACATCCTATTGGTACTCTAGATGAGAGAACAATGGGAGAATAGCAATGTAGAAGGATCCAGTGGGTCCTAGAAACCTACAAGTAGAACATTATGATAGGCAGATTTGGGTCAAGGGGTCCCGCTCAAACTAAGGCACTAGCCAAGGACAATACAGGCGGGAAAATTTAAACCCCTACCCTGATCTAGCCTATGGACAGGACAGTCTCCACACTTGAGTGGAGAGTGGGATATGACTTTCTCATGTACTCTTGTGCCTCACATTTGACTATGTCCCCTGGAGGGGGAGACCTGGTGGCACTCAGAGGAAGGACAGCAGGTCACTGAGAAGAGACTTGATACCCTATAAGCATATATAGAGGGAGGTAATCCGTCTGAGGAACAGTCATAGGGGAGGGGAATAAGGGGAAAATGGGAGGGTGGGGAGAATGGGATGATACAAGGGATGGGATAAACATAGAAATGTAACAAGAATAAATTAATAAAAATAATAAAATAAAATAAAATAAAATAAAATACTGAGGTCCCTGTTAGCCTTCACATTAGTTCAACTTCATTGTTCAGTAATAGTTTTATCATCCTTTACTTGAACTGTACTATTGAACTTTTTCCATGAAAATTACCAGTAACTATGATTTCTAGGAGAACCAGCCACATGCAATTTATGCCATAAGTTTTCACAAGTAATTTTAAAGGACTCTCTTCCAGTATTTGTTTAGGTGCAATGTTTTGGGTATTCAATGCATTATCTGATATAATAGCAGTCTATATTGTCTTTAAAAGTAATATGTACAAAATATACTCAAATAGCTTGCTAGCATTTTATTATAGAATTATTAATATTCTTATTATTTCCTTAATCATTTATAATAATTATCAAAAATTGTAATATTGTAATTTTGTATCATAATATTTTATATGTTTTATTTTCTTCCTGCTTGTGCTTGTGTATATGTGTGTCTTTGTTCACTTTGAGTATGTATTGTCTATATGTCTGAGTGAGTATATAAGTGACTATGTGAGCTCATATGCACAGATCATATATGTCATCATTCCTAAAAGCAAAGAGAGGAATTCACTGGACTTCAGGTTTGTTTCGTGGGTGCTGACTATAAAATCTAGTATTCATGACTGAACATCAATATCTCTTAACCATTGAGCAATCTCTCAACTCAAGATTTTTTAAATTTAATTTTATTAATTTTTTCATATTACATCTCAATGGTTATCCCATCCCTTGTATGCTCCCTCCCTCCCATTTTCCCCTTATTCCCCTCTCCTATGACTGTGACTGAGTGGGACTTCCTCCCCCTGTATATGTTCATAGAGTATCAAGTCTCTTCTAAAAGAAACAGTGGAAATTGAAGTTGATAGGTATGTAATCTTCAAAAAATGAAACTTTTCTTTAATATGGATAATATTAAACTACAGTATACCCATTGTCTGAATTATTAGTCTAACAAATTGTAATAGGGCACATTGTTATGTGACTTCAAATAATACAACACATATCTAATCATTAATTTTATTGGAAACTGCAATTCATACAATGTTTTATTTCAAGTACTTATGCTATAATACAGGTTTTTGAAGAAATAAAGTGATTTCTACAAAACATAGTCTGTGTGTTCTATTTCCTTTGGTATAGTTTTTAAAAGTTTTTGTCCTATGGACTTTGAGTTGGAGTATTTTCTTTGACAAATGTAACAAGCCATTTCTGTTTTCACAAAGAAAAAGATTAAAGCATATGTTTAGTATCACATAAGAACAACACTTACGAGGACTTTGATCCTCACCTTCTTCTGACTTCACTGTGGTATTCAGCACACAAGTAACAAAATAAATACAGAACTTGGTACAGAGCATAGTTATTTTTCTATTTTATGCTTCTGTGATTTCATCTTTATAACCTTGTAAAATGGCTTAATGTGTCTCTTGTTAAAACTACACATTAATAATGGTGATACATCAAAGACACAGTGATTATATTGGTGTTAAATACGAAAACAAACTACTGATATTGGAATTTCTTTAACATCTATGTAAGTGAATGTAGCATTTCATAGGATATAAAATGTTAATTGTGCTAGTCTTTGGATGGGAATTGCATTGAACACAAAGATTGCTTTTGGTTACATGGTCATATTTACTATGTCAGTCTTACTGATCCATGAGCATGGGAGATATTTCCATCTTCTGATAGCTTCTTCAGTTTCTTTCTTCAGAGACTTGATGTTGTTGCAAAACAGGTCTTTTACTTGCTTTTTTAAAGTTACACTGTTGTGGATGTAAACACATTTTTGTTTTGATCCCAAGTGTGAGAAGTGAAACAGACCTGTATGAGGGTATGCAGTGTTTGTCTGCTGGACTTGTGAGAGGGCATGTGGTGTTTGTCCACTAGAAAAGGAACTGCCTCTTGCTGGGGCATGGTATTTGTCAACTGATAAACACCCTAGTATGCACTCTCAGAGGAAATATCCACAATACATATATTGTGTTTAATATCCATATATATGAGCCAAAACCAAGAAGCTAGGGTTTGGGGTTTGGTATTGCTTCCTATCATTTGGTTGTTTATCCCTGTGCTTTGAAATACTCCTAGAAAGAAATGTTCCAGAGAACACATTGAGCTGCTGCTGCTCAGGATTCAGCTGCAGCCACAGCAGTCACCTTTGCTGAATTGTTGGTTTGCTGTTTAATGGCTCTACTGGAATCCTGGTGACCGTGACAAGGAGTGGAATTGCTCCAAGGAACTGAGTCTAAAAAGGGCTGTTTCTCCTGTTCCCATTAAACTCTTTTATTTCCTTTCTAGGGTAGGTGGGTTGGAAGGGAGGTAGAAGAATTAAATAGCCCCAAATAAAGCAGGTTTGAAAAGTTGAAAGCCTACAGCTACACTGAAGCACTTTATATTAGTCATGGATATTATTTTCCTAATTTCTTTCTTGGCCCATTTGTCACTTGTATACAGGAGGGCTACTGATTATATATATATTTTTTTTTCATTGTAAACATTCAGTGCAATGTGGGTAGTAACAATATCTGGGATCTATAAAAGACAGTGATTTCTAACAATTTGCTATAGAGGATTTGGGTACTTTGCACAATATTTCAGTTTTATCAAATGCTTAGTATTAGGCAAAACAGAACATTTGAAGAGTTAGTACATAAGGACCATCTGGGATGATATGGCAAAACACTGCATTAATTCAACAATGGTGTAGCATGTAACAACACATGCTTTACATATTATTACACTCAAGCCTTATAATCTGACTTTTATAAGCTAGAAAATACACTAAATGTTAGTAAGTCAAATGCAGTACAATGACTGCATGTCTGATTATGCCCTTTGACTTGCTACTGTATCAAATTCTGCTAATAATCTCTATATGGGTAAGAATATTGGGAAAGGTCAACAAAGATAAGTATTTTAAGACATCAATTTTGCTGTCCACATGGTATCATCACAAAGTTATGTTTTTCAAATATGTGTAAAGTATTAGATAAAAATATATTTTGTACACCAAAATAAGGCAAACTAATGTTACCCACAATCATCAGGGTGCATGGATTATTTTTTTGTCCTGACTTCAGTTTTGAAAGTTATTTTTTCCATTTTTAAATTTTTTATAAAGTTCACTATTATCCAACTCAAAGATCCACAAGTGCTAAGAAGTAATTAATACTAAGCCAAACCTCCAAGCTGTACATGTATTTTCCCCCTGCTTAGTGCCTGATAATTGACAATAATAATTTATGATAAAATTCTCTTGTTTTACTTAAAATCACTCTGGCTTTTTAAATGCATTAATTTGATATCTAAATTTCATTGATGCACAGACCTATTATTTAATTCAAAATGAAAGTCAGAAAAGACTATGTAAATTATATTATAGACAAAACTTTCCTAATAGACAGATGGAGAGAAAATAATGTTTCCAGAAGTCACGTTATTCACATAAGAATGAGGAACATTCCTCATAAAATAGAACATGTCTTATAAGCCAATGAGCAAATGTTAAATGATTAAAAATAAGTGAAATAATATTGAGTTTATTTCCTAAACTGTAGATCAGTAACAAGAAAGCTTTGAGAATTATACAAACATAGGTGCCCTCAAGAACTTAACATTGAACTCAGTGAAGAAAGGCAAAAAATAGTTAAGAAAGAAATTTAGATTTATCGTGACATAAATGAAAATAAAGATGCAGTTACCACAAATCTATGAAATTCTACAAATACAGAGGTAAGAAGTAAATTTATAGAAATCAGTATTGATTAAAAATAATTTAAAAATATGTATTATGCCACTTTCCCATTTGCTGTACGGAACATTATAAAAGAAGATGCAGAAATACTCTGAGTCAGAAGTTGGAGAGGACTGTACAAAATAAGTTTCTTCTTTACATGACATAGCAACTGCCCTCATGAAATCATAGAAGCTGCGGTTTCCTAAAAATTAACAGCACAAGAAAATACCAGCCAAAATACCAATATACATGATGGTATGCTCATAAAACCCAATGCCTCACTTGAGGAGGTTTGGTAGCTAAAGGCTGCTGGGATAGTTAGAATCTATCTTCATCAAGGAATGTCCCTTAATAGATTGTCCTTACACCATTGAGTGGCTCTAAACACGTCCACAAATAGACATATCTGACTGGACCCAGCAGACTACAAAATAGTGCCATGTAAATGGAAAGATGATGTGATGAGAGGGCAGGTTCATGAGAAATCAGAAGAGACATGAGAGCTAGATATGATCAAAGTGGTATGTGTCTATAAAATATCAAATAATGAGTATAATTTAAATTATATTAATAAAGGTCTCAAATAACTTTAGGTATATCCTAAGAAGCTCTAATTACAAGAACAAAACAAAATTAAGCGCAAAAAGGGAATCGAAAGTAAGATACATAACTTGAAAATAAAAGATAAAGATCCGTAAATCAATGAACTCTGTATCTGTCTGTCTGGAGATGCAGAGTGTTGGAACGAGGAGAGATAGACAGATAGAGAGAGTTCACATTATCTGGTCTTCTGTTCTCACAGAAGAGCTCCATATCAAAACTGTGAGAAATCTCTTCACTTTCTCACATAGCGATTTAAATTAATGTTTTGATTTCATTGGCTTCCAATAAAATGTGTGGATGAGTTTTATTTTTCTCACTTCAGTATTCCATACATGTATACAATGAAGTGTGACTATCTGTACCTTCCACTTACCCTTGCAAATCTCCCAATACTCTACTGACATCCCTTCACACTTTCAACACTTTCAAGTCTTCTTTATTTTAGTAAACCAAGCTGTAGCACCTGTGCTACTAGTCTAGGCTATGGTGAGGGTCTGTTGATTGGACACAACAACGGATCATTCATGTTAAGAGAATGCCATTTATAGGAAGTAACAGAGTTCCTTATATAGGGGAGGAACCAGCAACGGAAAAACACCAAACAGCACTGTGGGAAGTCCGCAAGAAGAGGCAAACCAAGGGCTAAATCATGAGACTCAAAACAAGCAAAATGAAGGAAACCAGTGGAGCAAAATGTTTCAGCTGCCAACAAAAACAAGTAAAGGTCAGTACCAGCACAGCTGCAGTTTCTCACACCAAGCAGTCTTAATTTAATTGATATCATTGTTTCAACAATTTCTTCATGCATTTATTCCCTTGTATACTCAAACCTTTCTCCATATGGTCAAGCATGTTAATTACTGTTTATTCATCAACATTTTAAATAGCAGTCCAAATTATTTTACAAACCATAATTATAATAACAGTGTATAGGCATTTAGAGGACACTCCATATGAGTAATTTAAAGGACTTAAACTATGAGAAACATATTGGTTTATGTCCATTCTTTACCTATCAATTCAATGTAAGAATTTTCACGTGATAGAAAACATTATGTATGTGAATTAATGCAACTGTAGAAAAAATAAACTTGTACATAAATTCATTCACATTTAAAACACAAAATTTGTTCTGATTGAACTTAGAATTCTGTAGTGGTTTAGAGGCTGGGATGATTGTGGAAAATGAGGAGGAAATAATCAGTGGATATGACAGTGCAGTTTTGTAGGAAGAACTGTACTATTGCCCAGTAGAGGGGCTATGGACAGCAGTTATACACTGTGTAATTTAGAGTTAAACAATGTATACATATATTACAATTATATGACATTCCACTAATATGTTCATTTTCATGAATTAAATAGAATATATGGTAAATCATGAGAGATGACAGGTGGGTGTTGCTGCAATACAGTTTCATTGTCCTGCAAAGAAATGACTGAATGTGACATAAGCATACTGTGTCAGTCCTGATAAGAAGCACACATGCATAGCCTCATGAAATATAAAGATCTTAACTCACAATTGTGTAGAGATAATATGTTGACTGCACAGAATTGCTCTTTCTTAGACAGCCATATGTTATATCACAGTGCGAGATCCATTCCTAACAAGCACAAAATTATTTTAAACATTCATTTTTAGAGCAAGCCAATGAAATCTCCAAGAACATTAGTGAAAACAAACGAGTACCTTAGGAAATAAGTGTGAGTATCTCAAATAATCAGCTTGATGGCTTTCTGTTTTCCTGCGCTTATCTGTGCAAATATGATAGCCCACAGAAATTGCTTAAGTAAAGAAATGCACCAGAATCTTAAACTAATGGCTATGGTGTGCTATGCTTTAACTTAATGAGGTGGCACTTCTTGGACTATCCCACTTTGTATGTAAATTTCTGTAACCCTTCCAAATAGAAAAATCTCATCTAAACTATGCAACATCATTGTGCAGCATGAAAATTATATCAAAATGGCTTTTCCTGATGATATGCATCCATTAGGAGGATCCCATAAAATGTTATACACATACTTGGATCTGCTAGGTGATGATTTTTCCTGACAAGCTAATGTGCTGTGCTGAGTGAAAATGCAGTAATACTGTTCAAAAAGCAAAAGGATCAGAGTGCTGTCTCCTCCCAAGAAGATCTGCCAACAAGTATGTTAAAGTGTCTAAAAAAGATATCCTCCTGATAATCACAAATTTCACAAAATGTCATAACTCATATATATATATATGGGAAATATATTGATAAAGATAGATTTTTATATATATTATATGGCTACCAGAAGATGGCAATTGATTCCAAAAATTGAAATTATTCCTTGAAGTATTTTTTAAATTTGAGCAATAACAGATTGTGGATAGATGTATCAATTTTCTAACAGTATCTAAAATGATCAATATTCTATAGCATTTCCTGTTATTGAGAATGTATTTGTATATATTCCAATATAATATATAAACATAATGACTATTTTAAGGTTTAATAAGACTCTAAATATCTTAGTAATTTAGTAATCATTTCCTTGTTAAGTATGTACCCCCAAATCTGGAATTCAAAGCAAAAGAAATGTTGATAATATTCTATATAGGCAGATACATGCTCAGAACCTATGATCATATCAAAACGCTCAGTACTGATAATGTTTTAATAGCCAAGAGTTTAGTCAAAGATTGATAATGAAATAAATTAAGTATTGAAAGATAATATTTGTTTGTAAGTACAAGTTCAATAGAATTTTAAAACACATTACTTTTGAAAAATTATGAAAATTTCACAATATGTGTTGATATATTTATACATATACATTATACCATTAACATGTAATTTGTGTTTGTGTCACTATGTAAATGATACAGAAATTGAATATCCCCTTTACAAACCAGTTCCATGCTGCAAAAACCTCACTCTTATGTAACAGGGAGAAGATAAATAAGTAAAAATAGAAGAATGAAATATATCTCTAAATGTTTCTAAATAATATTTGAACTACAGTTTTCTCAATATTATATAAAAATCTTAAACCAAATTAAATACCATAAAGATGATTACATACAAACAAAATATGGCAAACAAAAGAAGGTTTAAAGTTTTAAATAGATGTTTTGAAAAATGTTAATTATCCACTTATTAGTGAGTATTTCTGGGTCTTGGGTACCTCACTCAGTATAATTTCATTTAGTTAAATTCATTTGCCTGCAGATTTTATGATGTCATTTCTAAAGAACTGTGTAGTACTCCATTGTGTAAATGTGAAACATTTATTTTATCCATTTATTGTTGATCTAAGAAAGAGGGTGGGGACTTGGAGTAGTAGACAGAGGGGAAAATGCACTCTGGATGAATTGAAAACAAGCAAACAAGCAAACAATAGAAAAAATTAAAGTGGTAATTATATTTTTACAATATAAATTATTAATTAAAATTGTAAGATTTGTAAATTTAAAATTAAAATTGACATCGTCAGAAAATTAGATACTTTTAGTGACAAAACAGAAATTCATAAGATCATTCATAAAATTTTATGAAGAATATACAATTGACAAAAGGATTGAGAGAGAAATCAGAGACAAAATACCTTTCATAATAGCCCCAGATAATATAAAATATCTTGGGATGACACTAACTAAGAAAGTGAAAGACCTGTATAATAAAAACTTCAAGTCTTTGTATTATTTGTGGCTACTGTGAATGGGTGGAAGGACTTGCTTGCAGGTGCAGAAACAGGAGCCTTCAGGTTGGGGCAGGATGGAGGGAGGCAATAGTAGGAGAGAGAGGAGGAATCAGGTGGTATCTCTGGGACTAGCTATAAACCTATTGCAGTGGAAACCCCCAGGAATCTATGTGGGTGACCCTAGCTAAGACTCCTAGCAATGGAGTTATAGCTCCTAAAACAGCCATCTCTTGTAACCAGGCAAGGCTTTCAGTGGAGAGATTAGGACATCAACCCAACTGCAGCACCTTCAACCTACAATTGTCCTGCCTATAAGATGTGCTAGGGTAAAGGGGCCTCAGAAATTGTGGGAATAACCAGCTAATGACTGGCCAGCTTGGAAATCTTGCCATGAGAAGGAGATCACCCTTGACACTTCCTGGAGGGCCAAGACCCAGAGGTTGGATAGCCACAGACTAGGATAAAACCAAACTTGAGTGAGAAAAAAAAAAAAACAGATTCTTAATGATAGTATGCTATATTCATATATTGCTGCCTAGCCCAGTTGTCACCACAGAGGCTTCACCCAGCAACTGATGGAAGAAGATACAGATACCCCCAGTCAAGCATTAGATAGAGGTGTGGGCATCCTGTCGAAGAGGAGCAGGAAGATAATTAAACATTCTTCCTATGGCCATCCTTGTTATTTATCTTTTTATGTTTGTGTATTGTTGTGTGGCTATCCTGTATTATATGGCTAATGCACACTTATAAGTGAGTATATACCATGCATGTCTTTCTGGGTCTGGGTTACTTCACTCAGAATGATCTTTTCTACTTCCACACTCTTGCCTGAAAAATGTCAAGATTTCCTTGTTTTAATAGCTGAGTAGTATTCTATTGTATAAATGTACTACAGTTTCTTTATCCATTCTTCATTGGAGAGACATCTAGGTTATTTCCAGATGTTGGGTAAATGTCCTTGTTGTATGGGGGAGCATCTTTCAGGTATATACCCAGAAGTGGTATGGCTGGATCTTCAGGTTTCACTATTTCCAATTTTCTAAGAAAGCATAATATTGATTTCCAAAGTGGTTGTATAAGTTTTAACTCTCACCACCAATGGAGGCATGTTCCCCATTTTCCACATTCTCATTACCATGTGTTGTCACTTGAGCTTTTTATTGTAGCCATTCTGACAGGAGAAAGATGGAACCTCATTATTGTTTTGACCTGTGTTTCCTGATACTAAGGACATTGAACATTTCTTTAAGAGTTTCTCATCCATTTGATATTCCTCTGCTGAGAATTCTCTGTTTAGCTCTGTATCCCATTTATAATTGGATTATTTGGTTTGGTGATGTTTAGTTTCTTGAATTCTTTGTATATTTTAGATATTAACCCTTTGTTAGATGTAGGGTTGGTATGATCTTTGTCTATTCTGTAGACTGTTGTTTTGTTTTGCTGACAGTGCTTTTGTCTTACATGTTAGTTTCTTGAGGTCCCACTTATTACTTGTTGATCTTAGAGCCTGAGCTGTTGTGTTGTGTTCAGGAAATTCTCCTGTGCCAATGAGCTCAAGGCTCTTCCACACTTTTTCTATCAAATTTAGTGTGTCTGGTTTTCTATTGAGATCTTTAATCCACTTGGACTTTAGTTTTGTTCAGAGTGATAAATAAAGGCCTGTTTACCTTTTTCTACATGTATACATCCAGTTAAATCAACACCATTTGTTGAAGATGCTATCTTTTTTCCATTGTATGGTTTTGCTTTATTTGTCAAAAATCAAGTGTCCATAGGTGTGTGGGCTTACTTGTGGGTTTTCAATTTGATTCCATTGTTCTATCTGTCTTTTTCTATGCCAATACCATGCATTTTTTTTTTTTACTGTTGCTCTTGAGATCAAAGGATGGAGATAACTCCAAAATATCTTTCATTGTACAGGATTGTCTTAGCTATTATGATTTTTTTTTGTTTTTTCATATGAATTGAGACTTGTTCTTTCAAGGTCTGTGAATAATATTGTTGGCATTTTTATGAGAATTGCATTTAATTAGTAATAAGTGATAAGAAGTCCATTTGTACTATGTTAACCCTACAGACCTATGAACATGGGAGATCATTCCATCTTCTGATATCATCTTAAACTTCTTTCTTCAGAGACTTAAAGATTTTTTTATATAAGTCTTTCACTTGCTTAATTAGCATTAAAGCAAGATACCGTATGTATTTTGTGGCTATTGTGCAGTGTCTTGTTTCCTTTATTTTTTTCTAAGCCTGTTTGTCTTTTATACACCAAAGGGCTATTGACTATTTGAGTTGATTTTGTATCCATCCACTTTGTTGTAGGTGTTTATAAGCTGTACGAGTTCCTTGGTAGATTTTTTTGGGGTCACTTATATATATTATCATATCATCTGTGAATTGTGGGTCTTTGACTTCTTGCTTTCGAATTTGAGTCCCCTTTATCACTCTTATTTCTCTAGCGCAGACGTTTCAAGCACTATATTGAAGAGAAACAGAGAGAGCAGACAGCCTTGTCATGTCCTTGATTTCAGTGAATTGATTTAAGTTCTTCTCCATTTAGTTTGATGTTGGCTATAGGCTTGTTGTACATTGCCTTTACTGTGTTTAGTTGAGTTCATTGTAGCCCTCATCTTACCAAGACTTTTTACATGAATGGGTGCTAGATTTAGTCAAATACTTCTTCAGTGTCTATGGATATGACCATGCAGATTTTTATGTTCTTTTGTTTACATGGTGGATTATATTGATTGATTTCTGTATATAAAACCACTCCTGCATGCCTGGGAGGAAACTTTTTCATGGTAGATGATATTTTTGATGTTTTCTTATATTTGGTTTGTGAATAGTTTACCGAGTATTTATGCATCAATGTTCTTAAGGAAAATTGGTATGAAGTTCTATTTTTTGTTTGGTCTTTGTGTGCCTTTTATACCAGGGTAACTGTGGCCTCATAGAATTAGTTTGTTAATGTTCCTTCTGTTTCTTTAAAAGATGCATAGTGCTGTGAACTTACCTCTTAGCACTCCTTTCTTTGTGTCCCATAAGTTTGGGTATGTTGTACTTTCAGTTTCATTGAACTCTAGAAAGTCTTTTTTTTTTTTTTTCTGTTCTGACCCAGAAGTCACAGAGTAGGGAGTGGCTCACTTTCCATGAGTTTGTAAGTTTTCTTCTGTTGAGTTCCAGGTTTAATCTGTGGTGGTCTGATAAGATTTAAGAGGTATTTCAGTATTCTTGTATCTGTTGAGGTTTGCTTTGTGACTGAATGAATGGTCTGTTTTGGAGAAGGTTACTTGAGGTGCTGAGTAGAAGGTATATTCTTTTGGATTTGGATGAAATGTTGTGTATATATCTTTTAGGTCCATTTGATTCATTACATCTATTAGTTTCATTGTTTGTGTATTTAGTTTCTGTCTTGATGATCTGTCTGTTGGTAAGAGTGGGGTGTTGAAGTCTCCCACTATTAATGTGTGGGCTTAGGTATGTTGATTAGCTATAGTAATGTTTCCTTTATGGTTGTTGGTGCTCTTATTTGGCGCATAGATGTTCCTGACTGAGACATCATCTTTATGTATTTTTTCCTTTGATAAATATGAAGTATTCTTTCTTATCTCTCTTGATCAATTTTGGTTGAACATCTATGTAATTGGATACTAGAACGGCTGTTCCTGTTTGCCTCTTATTTCTGTTTTCCTTCAATACCTTTTCCCAGCCCATTCCTTCCAGTTTAGTGTTTTCATGAGTTTCCTGACTGTTGAAAAGAGTGAATTTCTGCTTCTATATCTATTTCTTGTACCTTTTCTTTTTCTTTGGTTTTTTGTTCTGTCCTATTCCAATTTGCTATTTTTATTATACCTTATTATCTTTTTAAAACTACTACTACTATTTATTATTATTATTATTATTATTATTATTATTATTATTGTTGTTGTTAATTTATCCACTTAGAAGCCTGTTTGTTTTCTAATGAGAGACAGACAGTAGAATCTGATAAGAGGGTAAGTGAGAAGGAACTAGGAGATGTAAATGGATGAACAAAAACCTTACTACTCACAAAGAGACAAAAGTATCTATAATTTTTTTGAGAAAGAAAACAGAACACTCACAAGGGATGAAATATTACATAAGACAGACTTCATTGATAACAGTAGAATAATAAAGCAAATGAAATTTGTATCTTTAAAATTTTTCATAAAATTTTATGTATGATAAATTTTTTATCTACTTTGTCTATCTCTGTTAGTGAGGATAAATTTATAGAACTAGAGAATCACTCAATTTTACTATAGTCATTTAAAGTACAAAATTAGACATAATATTGCAGTATGCTATTTAAGTAAGGGTCAGAAATTATGAAAATATTAGCAAAGCATAATGCAATAATAGAATATGGAATGGAAACTAAACCTACATTTTAGTTATTAGCTACATGTACATTTTAAAAATACTTTATTAATTTATTCATATTACATCTCAATTGTTAGCCCATCCCTTGTATCCTCCCATTCCTCACTCCATTCCACTTCCCCCCTACTCCCCTCCCCTATGTCTGTGACTGAGGAGGACCTCCTCCCCCTGTAAGTTTGGCATCTCCAGATCCCAGCAATCCCAATGAAAAAAACCTGGAGAACTCAAAAACAATCGAAATACAAGAAAATGACCTCAAGTCCTTAGTAAGGAAGATGATAATGGAAGAAACAAATAAAATCTGTAAACCACTGCAGGAGGAGGCAAACAAGAGGGCTGAAGATTTAAAAGAGTCATATAAAGATGCACTAGAAGAATTTCAGAAAAATACAAATAATCAGATGAAGGAAATCATTAAAACAGTTCAAGACCTGAAGATAAAAAATGGAAGCTATGATAAAGGAACACACAGAAGAAAAACTTGATCAAGAGGCATCAGAGAAGAAAGCAAGCATCTCAGATGTGACCTTATCTAACAAATGCAAGAAATGGAGGAACGAATATTGGGACTTGAAGATACAATTATAGAACTCGAAACAACCACCAAAGAAAATGCTAAATCTGAAAAGTTCCTGACACAGAACATCCAAGAAATCAAGAACGCCATGAAAAGATGAAACGAGAATAATAGGAATTGAGGAAAAAGAGGACACCTGACTCCACAGCCCAGAAAAAATCTTAAACCGAATCGTAGAAGAAAAGTTCCCCAATTTGAAGAAGGAGATGCAGACGAGCATACAAGAGGCCTACAGAACACCAACTAGAATAGACTAGAAAAGAAAATCTTCCTGCCACTTAATAATAAAAACACAAAATATACAGAACAAGGAAAAATATTAAAAGCGGCAAGAGAAAAAGGCCGAGTTACAAACGATGGCAAACCTATCAGAATTACTCCCAACTTCTCAGCAGAAACCATGAAAGCCAGAAAGGCCTGGACAGAGGTCTTGCAAACCCTAAGAGAACACAGATGCCAGGCAAGATTACTATATCCAGCCAAACTATCAATAATCATTGATGGAGAAAACAAGATATCCCATGACAAACAAATTCAAACAGTACATAGCCACAAATCCGGCTTTAGAGAAGTTTTAAGTACATTTTAAAACCACAGGAATAATCCAACAGGTGCTAATAAATAAAATTCCCCACAGTTACACCTTTAATTCAACAGAGTTTCTTTTGGGATTATGTGATAACACCAAAACTTCTTTAAGTTTTTCTGATTGCTTTTTCCATTTATATATTTTTGACAAAACAAATTATTCCATTTTTGCCACAATTGAACCCATTTTCCAAGAAAGCTATTTTTGTATATCAAACTGAAATTCAGAATAGCAAATTTTCTGATTGACTCGCCAAACTGTGAGTCATCTTCATTAAATTTAGTCTACTGTCATCCATCTTGGGTTGTATTGCATTTATATTTCTTCTTGCTTTGTTTTCAGTAGTTTCATTAAAAAGTGCAAAGCTAACACATCATTAGTGAACACTTTCCAATCAAATTAGGTTTAAATAGTATTAGGAACTGACTAAAATATTAATCGTATTTCATAAGTATAGAAAAGATTGTTTAATCACCTATTGCTTTTGGTATACCCATGATAAACCATCATAAGAAAGTCTTCCCAAATTAGAATGTATTGAACACAGAGAGGGCAGCATGTACACACAGAGCCTGCTATACTTGTTTGTGGTTGATTAAGGAAAACAAATATTTCTTTTTTTTCTATCAAGGTAGTTACTCACCATCCTTTATCATACTTAGCTTCTTCATGATTATAATTGATTAAAGAAAATATTGACCATTGAGATGTAATATGAATAAATTAATAAAATAAAATTTTTTAAAATTTAAAATTTTTAAATTTTTAAAAAAATATTGTTTCTTTGGAAAATTAAAATTTATTAATTTTTTTCTAAAATTATTTTCTTTGTCATTGTGTATGTCTAAACACCAAGTCATTCTATACCTCAAAGGAAAATGTTTATTTGTACAGGTGCCACCTCAAGTACTATGTCTCAGTATATTTAAATGTTATTATAGTTACGGATGCCTAATGTGAAGCTGTTGAAAATAACTACTGCCTACTGTGACAGGTCATTTAAGAGCTGTGATTCATTTTCATGTCCCTATAAACACATTTTTGCTGTCAAGAGTAAGTTTGGTAGGATAGGAGTGGTGGCTCAGGGATAAAGCACTTGTCATTTAAGTACCACAACCTGAGAATGCACATAAAAATGAGGATAGTGTGATGATCTGCCTCTAATTCTGGCACTCAAGAGGCAGAGGCAAAGGATCCTGTGGAAATATACCTAGATTGGCTACCTAGATCAGCTAGGGATGTGAATTCCAGTTGCATCAAGAAACAATATCTCAATAAGTGAAGTGACTAGTGAGTAAGAAGATATTTCAAATCAACTTTGGCATTTACATGCATCCCACCACATGTCCCTGTTCCTATGCAAACCGGCATTTCCACATTTAAGCACACTACAGCACATATACAAGCATTTATGAGATCATTATATCTATAGAGTATAAACTCTACAAAGGGCTACATATTACCAACAATGCTTGTAAATATTTTAGTATGATACATTTATCTTACAAAACAAGGATTTTATAAAAAGTTTAATGAATATCCCAACAGAAAATGTCAAAATAATATTATTGAGGAATTTCAGAGACCAAAAAGAGAACAAACTACTGTCTAAATGTAAATAGTTTGGTCTTAGTTGCATCATATACAATGTTTAAGTTTTAAATTATATAAATAAAATGATTCATACAGTTGGTTTCTTAAGCACTATATGCCCGTAAATATTACATTGTCTTCTCTCTTGTATCAGATATAAAGTCAGAATGAACAGATGCCATGAAAGTTTACCTTAGAGGCAGCAGTGGATAAAGTGCCTGCAAGCCCTAGTTTCCTCCTCTTTCTATAAAGACAAGGTCTATTGTAACATGTCAGCAACAACTCACGATCTCCAGTTCAATTGTAATTGGTTCATTTTTTTTCTATCAAGTTCTATTGTTTTCATTGAGAAAAATGAATTATGGTTTTAAGAAGGTTACTTATGTTCTGGAAAAATGTTATCAGTAGATTGTGCAAGTATGTGCCTTGTGTTTGGAGCCCAGTGCTAACATAAAAACTGTCCTCATCTCTCCTCACTTATCCTTATCTTTTGACAAATTTCTTTAAAAGTGTAAGTTAATTCTTAGATAAAGTTTAGCTTCTGTGTCTCATGATGTCTATGTTTATTCACCATCTAATTTTCAAACTATAAACAATCTATAGTATACCATGAAGTCTTCCTGCCTACATTAAATGAGACTCAGATTTCTGTTTGATTCTTCCATATCAGCTTGTCATCTGCTTCAGATAACTCACATGTTCATAATGAAGAATACATTATAAAATTTAAATATCTACCATTCTATAATGGGCCTCAAGACAAGACAAATATGTTAGTACATTATCTGTTCTGTACCCACCACATCTTAGCATAAATTTGAAATAATTTCAACCCATTGTTTGACAAGGACATTCAAAATAAAATTGGGAGCTTCTACTTACTAGTAAAAAAGAAAAGCCAAATACTATTAATAAGATAAAAAAATGGATTCTAACTAAATAGCATTTTTATTGTGGTATAGCGCTATATGTTTTCTAGTAATGCAGAATTATGTTCTGCCTCTATGCTGAATACATATAAGTCTCAAAGTAGTAAGGAGCATATAGGAACCTTTTTAAAAATTGAATTATTAATATAAGTGACTTCGTGATATAGAGAGACACCTGCAAAGGGTATAGTCATAAATTAGATCTATGGTGTTGAAAGAAGCACTTACACCTTCTTTGCCTCAGTACACACATTTACATGATGAAAAGTGTCTACTCTTACTCTGTTTATAAAATCTGTTGCAACAGGCTTTGCAATGTATGAATAAATCAGCTTAAAGCAATGCATCTAAGCATTGGTGTTGGGCTGCCTCCATGATAAGGAGACATAATAATTTCAGTGCAGGGCATTTAACTGTGATTAGAGGCATAAGCTATTGTTAGTTCTGGTTTCAGCTTAGTAATATAGATCTCTGGAAAGAACACCTTTCCCTACACAAATAAAAAACTCAGTATGAAATAGTTTCAGGAAGTCCTCAGATCACTTACATGACACAGGGCTGCACCGGGAAAATGGGTCAGAGCTAAATGCTATATAAATTCCAAAGACACCATGTGAATTTAAGATGGCAGATATGTGATTCCTTCTTCCTGTTTCCCCACCACAAAGACCTGTATTCTGAGAAAGCAGCTTCATGTCCTTCCCTCCATTTAACTCAATTTTACAAAATCCTTCACAAAATATCTATGTGTGACACCCATGTTCTGAAGATATTTAAATTATTCAACTGACACTACAAGTGTTTTCTCTTTTTCTTCTAGGTGTACATATTTGAAAATACATGAGATCTTCATAAAGGGCTGGGAGCTATTTATCTGAATCACAGTCATGGAAGGAAATTAGGTGCTTGTTGCCTAGACTGTTAGGCATGTAGGGGCCACCATGTAGGTGATTTTGAGAATTCCTTTTTCTAGTGTCTTCCAGTACTTTTCCAGTAGTTCAGATCAATGTTTACAACCCCTCTACCATTCAATTGGGAGGTCAGAAAATGCAAGAGGTACACATACACCTCAGGGTCACATCTGTGATGACAAAGATGGAAGAAAGGGAAAAAAAGAAACAAAAGTTTGAGAAGTAGGCAGGAGGAAGATCATTTAAGAAATCACTTCTGCTTAATTGCTAATATAGTCTTAGGATTAGTATTATGAGTATATTACATGTGTGAATGTTATCAATATAAATAAATTGTGCATTAATCTGTCATGAACTTGTGAATAAAATAGAGATGACATCTGTCATGTTTCTTAATTAGAAATAAATGGTGGAGTAAATTATAATGAACGTATCAAATTAAGCTCTAGTGGGGGCTGTCTTCAGTAATTCTCATTTAAATTAACATAAATTCAGATAGACATCAAGATACATAAAAAAGAATTTATAACTCCAAGTATTAATACAAAGGATTAGTATATAGATGAAAGAAGATCATTACACTCTATTTTTTGGGAAAGTTGCCATGTATATGAATCTATAAAAAAATGAGCATAGTGTTAATTTCAGTTATTTACTAAGAGCAATGAAAATTTCCAATAACCCAATTTCAAGAAGCATATACATTCAGAGAAATATGTTGCTAATACATGGTTTTTCTCTGAATAAATGAACTGTAATTCTTTTTTGTTAACAGTTAAGTAGAGAGCTGGAGAATTTAAACTAGCGTGAATTAACTGGGAGTACAGGGAAGTCATGGAGGCTTGCCAGGATCACATAGGCCTCCTGATGGATGAAGCTGGAAAAGATTTAACTGAATAAGTAATGCGACTGATTACAATACAAACGATATAAATATTCATAGCTTTATGTTGACAGAAATAAATGATTTAATACCTTTGTGAACACTGAAGAAGTTACAAACTAGCTCAAAGAACTACAAATAATACGTTAAGATTAGAAGGAAAAAAAGATAAAAAAGTCATAAGCCAATCAAAATAATTACTGCAAGTAAAATTTAGACACGAATAGGTAAAGAAATGATCATAATTCTAAGAAGAGGAATCATAAAGCCTCATATCATGTCTTTCAAAATCTTCACTCCATGGTTCTTAATAACTTTCTATCACCATTATCTTATAAATATAGAGTTAATTTCTCTCATTAACTGTGGGTTGATTTAGATAATGTGCTTTTAATTATGTCTTTGTATGTTTCTTGATAATATCCTATAATATATTAGATCATGTTTATCCTCCTCCCACCCCATCCTCACATTTTCAAACCCCATACCTACCCTCACAAGATGTGTCTTTTTTCTAACCCATCCAATAAAATATGTCTACTACCCATATGTCTTGAATGTATGTCCTTGCATTAGAGCCCGGCTAACCCACCAAAGGATACATCCTTAAAGGAAACTGATTCTCACACCTCCAACAGGTTATCAGTTGTCTACAGTTCTTTAGTCATAGGTGGGTTTATTGCTCACCTACTCTTTTTATTCCGTGATTCATTGGCTTAATCACGTACAGATGATATGCCACAACTTATAAGCCTTCTTTTGTACAAGTGCATTGCTAGACTTAGAAACCATTCAATTGCAGTCATCTATGATCCAAAGCTCTGAAAAATCTTTGCACCTCATCTTCTGAAATAATATATGAACCTTAAAAGGAGGGCTTAGATATACATATACCACGTAGCTTTGATAATTCTGTAATATTTTTTCTCTGAACTTTCACCAGTTAATGATATCTGTGGTTTTTGGGGGGTTTTGTTTGTTTGGTTTTTGTTTGTTTGTTTATTTGGTTTTTTGGGGTTTTTTTTTTTTGTTTCTTTTTGTTTTCTGTGTCTTATTTTGTTTTTTGCTGTTGTTCTTTTTACCATCTACTTAATAAAGAATCTTCACTGGTCATAATTGAGAGATGAACTAAATTGTAGGTATAATGATAAGCCAGTAGAGTCAGTTTAATATTATGGTCATTTAGTAGAATTTAAATAACACTTTTTCCTTTGGACCTATGACTTATCTGGCTACAGGCTTCTGGTCATAACTGCCAGATATGGGTTTCATCTTAATCAGCATACCTTAAATCCAACCAGAAAGTAGTAACAATGCATTTCAGGTTAAAGATAATATAGGAGATAAAATAATCATTTGACTTGTAGAATCTTTTACAAAGATAAATTTTCTTAAGAAAGTGACCAATGTACACCATCACTAGTAAAGTTATATTATAATATATATATACTCTTATTTTCTCTTTATATGATTATGTGTGTTCAGGAGAATGAACACAATTTGTCAGGCTCATAATGCAATGCTTTGCTCAAAGAGCAATCGTATGGACATGCCCAGGATGGTTTTTCATATACCTTTTGACATTTAAAGAAGTGCTAGGAGATGAGAGCTAGAAAACACATGCATGGAATTGTTTCAAGAGTAAAATGTTGTTAGAACACTTTGACTTCAATGATTTTGAATGACTGCAAACTACTTTAAAAGGAGTCTATTCTTACTAATGGTCAAAATTAAATGCAGGGTCCATGACTACAATTTATGAAAAGTTTCATGTTTTAGATGTAAATATTAGTATATTCATGAACTTGCTTTATATTGTGAATCCATAAAATTAGAAGTATTAACTTGCTAATGTTAACAAAATAAATTCTTGATATTTGAAATACTGTGAGCATGTATAGTTAATAAAAGGAAAAAGAGTTCCTTTATAGCTTCTTTACCTGGTGAGAGCTATGAATAAACCATAAGAGAAGGAGTGACAAGTTCTGGGATTAAGTGCCCAACAATCCAACCTAGTAAAGTATCCTTAAGACAAAGTTTTTATTGTTGTTCAACTGCCCCTCCCTATTAGGTAATTTGTCGTTAAACATGGAGAGAATAAGAACCATCTCCAGTCATCTCGAGTCATAATCTAATTTTCCTTTATGTTACTTTCCTTTAGTTTCACTTTTTCAATTCTGATAACCGTAGCTGTTTACAGTAGTTCATTCAGCTTTCTTTATGTTTATGAGAAAAAAGAAACAAACCCATATTTGAGTATAGTTTTGACTTAGGTTGATATTTACTGAACCTCATAATTATTTTAAAGTCTAAAACTGGATTTATATTGGATCATAATAATACATTTAAAGGTCTCTGTAATATTCTTCTAGCCCATGAACTGAATGGTCTTCTCTTAATTTTGCACTGTTAATTTCATTGCAGTGATTAATAAACCTTGTCACTGCACATTTATAAACCTGCTATTTTCAGGGTTGCATTTATTGCCTGCCTTTTTTCAAACTGCCATTTCATGTGAGCAGTTTAACAAATGTTAAATTTCAGAGACAGATAATAGATAATTACAAACATTTAAATGATGAATGTTAATTTGATTCTAATAAATGTCAGGTAAATTAAGGTCATGTCTATAGAAGACAGTGATTCTAAAGCAAATTTCATTATTAGATAATAAATATGTCTCTACTCTTACAACCTACCACTATAACAGTCTCCACAGAATTCAGTAAGGCATTTAAATAAGTGTTATGTATAACTATATGGTCCAAACTACTCAGTAACATAGACTTGAAAACAAATTAAATGAAATACCCTAACAGCGTACTCTGGTGCCTCATATTTGACCACGTCCCCTGGATGGGGAGACCTGGTGGCACTCAGAGGAAGGACAGCAGGCTACCAAGAAGAGACTTGATACCCTAGGAGCATATAAAGGGGGAAGAAGTCCCCTTCAGTCACAGTCATAGGGGAGGGGAATAAGAGGAAAATGGGAGGGAGGGAGGAATGGTAGGATACAAAGCATGGGCTAACCATTGAGATGTAATATAAATAAATTAATAAAATAAAAAAGAAATACCATAACAGGACAAAAATATTGACACAATATTTTTGTTCTTTAATAATATCAAATTAATTTATAAACATCACAATACTAGACAAAGGTAAAGAAATATTAGTTGTCCACTTTACAAACAAATAGTATCTGTGTCCAGATCAATAGTTGTACAATGATTCATTTGCAACTACGTTCAAGATAACGAATTTATTTAAAAGACATAGATGAAGTAAACAAAATTTCAATACATCATGATGTATTCAGAAAACTAAAGTCTAAAACCTTATGAATCACAGATAATTGCAAATATTTTTGAAAATGCTAAGAACAGAACTGAAATTGTATCATATTCAATATTTTATCTGAATTCTTATATGACTAATGTTTTCAAATAAATTTAAAATAGATAAAATCATGATTGGGAAGAATGTTAATCACACAATAATAAAGAAAACTAAATAGAAATAGAAGTTTTGAGAAAATGGGAAAGAACCAAAGCAGAAAGAGAAGGCATCAAAAAGAAGTGAAATTCAAAAATCAACAATACATGTGGAAGGAAATGGAACAGAGTGTTGTTTCTTAGTCAGTCAAGTGGTGGTTATTAGAAAATTTGCCCAATATTTTCCACCCAAGTTTTATAACATGCTTCTTGCAATGTATAAGCTTCCATACCCTAATAGTTAATTGAGATAACATTTCTTAAGGATACTCATTAAAAACCATTTTTATTTTTTATTTTTATTTTGTGTTGAAAACTTGCCAGCTCAGAGAGTCAGAGAAAGCACCCAGCTGACCTTCCTTCTCATATCTAGTCCTGATGGAAAAGACCCAATAGGCATACTGGCTAAGCTGTGAGGCAAGGAGGAAAAGGCAAAAAAACAAAAAAACAAACAAACAAAAAAAACCAAAAACAAACCAAATCAAACAAACAAAAACAAAAAAACAACAACCAAACCAAACCAAGCAACAACAGAGGCTTGTTAGCTCAAAGCCCAAAAAACCAAAGGCCAGGGAACTGAGAAGCTAAAATCCCTAACTTGAGAAGTGCCAAAGGAAAAAAAAAACCCTTCTACTTTTACAGGCTGTCCTAAACACACCACAACTCAATGTCACTCCTGCTCTTGATTCTCTGTCAGGTGGATTCTTGCTCTGCTTCCTGATATAGGGTTAACTTTATTAGATCATATGAACAGATGCTCTTGGATTATACGTGTTTATAATGGTGGCTGAACCTTACCTTAGTCACCTGTTTAGAGTAAACAGAAAGTTCTTGGATTAAAGGTGTGTTAGGGCTCAACCATGCCAAACAAAAGACAGATTTTTACAGTTTACAATCTCAGGGATCACAATGGGATCAAAGAGATGCTGAAACTAAAGGCATGGACCACTATGTCCAAGCAATTATTTCTTTTTTAATCCATAATAGACAATCCTTAACAAATCGTAGGTAGTGGTGAGAGATGGTTAATCAGTAAGAGCACTTGCTTTTGCAGAATACCCAGGTTCAGTTCCCAGCATCCACATGTCAACTCACTGCCATCTGTGAGTGAGCCTTAAGTCAAATTAGAAAGTTGTTGGTTACCATCCAAACAACATATGTTTTCCATTATGGCAATTTAATGCATATCATGCTATGTTAATAATTTTCATAATTCATAAGTGTTTTACTTGGGTAATGTCTTCTGAAACCATGAAAGATAAACCACAGGAATGAAGCTTGCAAGTCTGATGCATTTTGAATCATTTGAGTTCTATGTCCTAAGTGTTTGGAGTCTTCATAAATAGAGCCCCACCTTCAAATACATAATAGGCAACCAAGAACTACATTGATGATTGGTATTGCTTTAGGGAGTCACTTTAAACTTATGATCATCCGTTAGAATGGGGTTTCTTTAGCTTGGTATTGAGAGTTTTGTTAAACTCTTTGTTCTTAATGGGGCACTGTAAAAGGTTTAACTTCCTTCAATATATTATATATAATTTCTTGTAAATATAAAGTGACTCCTCCAGGCTTTACCAACCAATCTCAGCATTATGAAGTCCTTGTTTCTCCTTTTTATTTTTTAACAGTATGGACCTCCTTCCCTCCAAACTATGTGGAACGCTATCTCTATTTCTCCTATTTTCTACTTCATTAACTGTATCCTATTCTTCTTCTACTGTTCCCAATGACCAATAGTCCCTGGTTTCTGTGGTCACTCCCTTTTGTACACTGACACCTGAGGATTTGGAGATAAGAACTACACACACTTAAAAGATAAGTGCCATTTATTTTTCTTTATCTGAGTTATGTCACTCACTATAACCATTTCCAGATCCATTTATTATAATTTTCATGATTTCATTGGTCCCGCTCAAACTAAAGCACCAGCCAAGGACAATACAGGTGGTAAACTTTAAACCCCTACCCAGATCTAGCCAATGGTCAGAACAGTCTCCACACTTGAGTGGAGAGTGTGGTATGACTTTCTCATGTACTCTGGTGCCTCATATTTGACCATGTCACCTGGAGGGGGAGACCTAGTGGCACTCAGAAGAAGGATAGCAGGTCACCGAGAAGAGACTGATACCCTATGAGCATATACAGGGGGAGGTAATCCCCCTCAGGAACAGTCATAGGGGAGGAGAATAAGGGGAAAATGGGAGGGAGGGAAGAATGGGAGGATACAAGGGATGGTACAACCATTGAGATGTAACAAGAATAAATTAATAAAAGAAAAAAGAAGAAGTTAAGAAGTATTTCATGGAAACCCACAGTATAAATGTGGTTTTTATTTCCTCAGTAAAGTTTTGTCTGAATTTCACCTGGATCACACAGACTTACACATCTTTGAATGTCATCCCTTCTCAGAATAACCATGTTGCTGAGTTAAAATCCCTCTCCAACACAGGCCACTCCTGCCATGGAAACAGGTTGACTAACTATAGTTGTACATCTCTTTTTCCTCTCCTCAGATACAATCCCCTGGGCTCATTTATAGCTCTGTAGCAGACCACTAATATCACCCCTCTTCCTTCCCTGTCTCCATCTCCAAGAGATCACACAGATCTTCCCCTTTTACCTTCCTCCCTCCACTCATCACTTTAAGCCCCTAACACAATCAGATACTCCCTGGGATCCTACAGGCCACTCTAGCCAGACAAGAGGGTAGGATAACTGTTCTCTCCTTCCTCCCTTCTAAACCTAACCCATTGTCTCCTCTCCATGTCTGTCACAGAGTACCTATGTGGACTCTTCTCACTCAGTGCCTGAGTAAGCACTATGGGGAACACTCTGTTTTCTTCCTTCTTGTGGACCACCAAACCTCATCCTACACAAACACCATTCATAAGTGTCTGTTTACAATACCTAGAACCACATTTTACCAAAAATACCACAGTTTCCTTCAAGGCAACACACATACACCTCAAAAGAACCAGAGAGGGCAACAGAAACAAAGGAATAAAGCACTCACCAAAAAAGAAAATACCAGACATCAGCTCTTACAATTACAGCATTAACAATTACAGATGCCTAGCTGCCAGCCTAAAAATACAGTAACAAGTGTAATATATCTTCAGTAGAGCCCAGCAAAGTGACTACAGTAGACTCTGAGAAATGCCACATATCTGAACTATACAACAAGCAGCTTACAATAGCTTTTTAACAACATGATAGAGATCCATAAAAGAGAAACAAATAAATCCCTCAAACCAATCTAAGAAAATATAAACATACAGTGGAAGAAAATTGGTAATACAATACAATACTTGAAAATGAAAATAAAATCAACAAAGAAAACCCAAACCAAAGAAATCTGAAAATAAAAAATATAGGAATTCAAACAGGAACCTAAGAGGTAAGCCACACCAACAGAACAAGTGACCAAAGAGAGAATTGTGTTAAAACACAATTGAAGAAATGTATACCTTAATCTAAGAAAATTTCAAATATAAAATAAACCTCACATAAAGAATATAGGAAATCTGGGAAACTATGAGAAGATCAGAGTCTAAGACAAATAAGAATAGAAGAACAAGAAACAAGAAATAATCATAATACAAACTTTAAATACATAGAAAAAGGAAATAATGGCAAAAGCTGAAAGGGAAAAAGACCATAAAACGTGTAAAGAGAGACTTATTAGGAAAATACTTGATTTCTTATTGGAGATTCTAAAAGCCAGGAGGACAGATGTATTACAAAGTGTATGAGACCACAGATGTCAGCTCACCAACCTGCTATACCCAGAAAAACATTCAATTATAAGAGATGAAGAAAATAAGACATTCCATGATAAAAAAAAAAAAAAAAAAAAAAAAACACTCTAAATTCAGTGGAACCTGGGAGAATGGAGCCAATAAATGAGGTGAAATAAATTGTCATGCAACATCCAATTTATTCAGAGCATCAATTAATATTCTGAGGGTTAAGAAAAGTCATGTCAGTTAAGTTTGAATCACAAGGAAAAACCCCATATCGAGGACAAATCTACATGTCGCAGACAAGGCAAACGACTGCACGTGGCAATAGCAAAGTTGATCATAGATACATATTAACAAATGACAAGCCAATTATAATGAATAACCTGATATAAACCCACTCCTATGCACTAAATCTGGCCAAAACAAAAAACAAAACAAAACAAAACAAAAACAAAACAAAAAACAAAAACAAAAAAACACATTCCAAAAATCACATTCTGAAAAAACTGAGGTAAAAAGCACATCTTCTTGGCTCTGTTGGTGTTATGAAGCTCCTCTTCCCTCTGGGTCATTCTTTCCTTCCCTCAAATCTTCCACTATGCTATCTGTGCTTTGCCCAATCTTTGGCTGTGTGCCTTAGCTCCTATTTCCAAACTTTGCTAGGTGGAGCCTCTCAAAAGATAGCTATTCTAGGCTCCCATCTGCAAGCTTGTCAGGTGTTGGCTCTCTCCCATGGAGTGGGTCTCAGGTTGGGCCAGGGATTGGTTGGACTTTCCCTCTATCTCTCATCTATCTTTATCTCTGCACATCTTTTAGGTATTGTAATGGAACAATTTCCTTAATAATTATATTTTATTATGAATGTATCAAACAAGCATACATCCCTTATAACCCAACTAGCATAAACCTGAGGAAAAGAATATCGAAGAACACAAAAATGAAACCTTATGGGTATCAGTTCCCAGGAACGACTCTCCTGGCATAGTCAGCAGGATTTCTTCTGCTGGAACCTGGAGCAACCAGAATCTGGAACCTGGAGCCTCTACCGAGGCTTGGAGCAGCAGCTGAAGCACAGAGCCCTGAAGCCTTCACTGGAGCAGGTCTCTTGAGGAGCATCTTGAAAGCCAGTGATGAACAGCCACTCAATCCCAAGTCTCCAAAGATGCCCCTCCTCCTGTTTTTGACTCACATTTATATCTCCTCTCAGAATTTGTTCAAGGATGTTTTTTAGCTGGTAACAGCCAAACTCCCCCACAAAGTGGAGTGACTTCTAAGGGGATAAACATCACTTACTGTCCCTTATCCCACACTTGGGACCTAAACAAAAAAACCATGACTATCTCTCCTTCAGGGTCAAGGTTATTGTGGGTGGGTTGGGGTTTCACTTTCCTTTACTGGGAGTCATGTCTAGTAAGAGGGTAGCTTCTTCAGTCTCCATGACACACACTAATTGGGTCTCATCTAGAGTCACTCCCATATTCACCATGGAGCCTACTCTGTTGTAAGTCTCCAGCTTGTCTCAGAAATGTCCCTGCACACAGTTTATCTTCTCTGCAAACCCTCTGTGCTCCTGCCATAGCTCTCCCGACACCTGCTTCCCACCCTTGTTTCCTTCTGTACTCCCTCTCCTATTCTGTGGGCTCAGGGTAGCCCACAGAGACTGAAGCAACAACAAAGGATGATGATGCACAGTATGGATGTTGGGCCCCTACACATATATACATCATGATCAACTTGGTCTTCTTGTGGGTCCCCTAGTAGGGGGAGCAAGGGCTGTTTCTAACATGGACTTGTTGCCTGCTTTTTGATCATTTCCCTCTTGTTTGGTTGCCTTGCAAGACGACCATGGAAGAGGCTATGCCCAGTTCTGATGCAACTTGAGGTGCTGGTGTGGTTAGTGTGTGTGGGGTCTCCTTTCCTGAGGGTAGGAGAGGGCAGAGGAGGGAGGGAGAGTAGAACTAGGAGGAGAGGAGGATGGGGACTATGATTAGGATGAATATTGAGCAATTAAATAAAATTATAAATGTTTTTTAAAGTCTTGTTTTCTTATAGCTCTTTCATAAGTACTCAATTTTCCTCACATGACTCCATTCTTAGACCGTGTTCTGTCATAAAACAGTGTTATATCTGTATAATGTCCTGTTGTGTGCTTGGAATGTGAACTTACGTCCTCATGCTGATTCAGCAAATGCTGTACCAACTAAGGTGTTCTCGCTGCTCCCTTTCATTTTAGAATAGCTGTTTTAATTGGTACATGATGATAAATCTGTGTTTTATTCCACTAGTCTTAAGAAAGTATGTTTTTGATATATTTTGGATGGTATGAATACATAATTTCTGTTATAAAAGCCCCAGGAAAAAGGATTTACTGAGAAACATTTTTTTAACGATAATTTTCAAAATTACTCAAATTGTATGAAAATTGGAGATGTTCCATGAATCTATGGGGCACTTATGTACAAACACTCAGGCATTTAACAGAAATACATGTTGTAATAACACATAATAACTATCACTATGCAATTCAGAAAGGAAGCAATTTGTGATGATTAGAAATCACCAGGTAAATACATAAGTCACATTACAAAAAGGTAGCACTAACCTATCATGATTCATCTCCCCACTAATAATTAAGAATAAACAAAATGGCAATATTTAATTTTTTGTTTCTATGCTTTTTGTCATGAATAAATATCAATTTTAATTTTTAGTGGTGGGACTAGTAAGTGCATTGATGGTTTGAAGGAAAAGGACTATAAAATGAATTGATGTTATTCTCTAAAGGTAGCTTAGAAATACTTGAAATATAATAAATTCAAAATGAGATTTATATGTTTAGTTTTACTTTTCAGTGAATTACTTTTAAGGGATAAAGAAAGTGAATTTTGTTAAAGGAACATACTTACATACACCAAAAAAAGAAGAAAAAAAAAAGGTGGGTGGGAGGGGAATCCCTCTAACACATCATTAGCTTTACGGTGGATGTTTTCTTCATTTTAAAAATTATTTCCTATTCTTTTGAGATTATAATCACAACATTTCTCTTTTTCTATTTCTCTTCTAAATACTCACACATACTCCTGCTTGCACTCTTTCAATTTTATGGTATATCTTTTAATTAATTGTGTTACATAAATATATGTATATACATATATAAATATATTCTTAAATATTACCTGCTCGGGCTGTATAATGTGTATAAGGAATTTTAATCCAGGAAGACAGCTACTCCGGCAAGGGATCACATCTGAATACCTTGGTCTATGTGATTCTGCTGGCATACAAACTCACCCTTAGTATACACCTTTATTCCCACTAGCTACAATACAGACATACCCTTATTATACATGTTCAATACTTCTGGGTGAAGGACGCACCTTTAAGCCCTCTGGCTGGAATATAGACATGCCTTTCCCCCCTTATTTTTTATAAGTTTATTTATTTACTTACTCTACATCCCAAACAATCTCCTCATCCTTCCATTCCTACTCTCCTACCCTCTTCCCCATTTCTTTCCTCTCCTTCTCAGGAAAAGGGAACCCCAACCTGTATCAACCCACCCCAACATCAAGTCATCAAGTCACATCAGGTCTCTTCCACTTAGTTCAGGCAAGGAAGGTCCCATAGGGGGAAGTGACCCAAAAGCAGGCAACAGAGTCCATGTCTGATCCACCCCCAACCCGTTCCACCATAGCTGCCCATTGGTTACATATGTGGGGGGCCTAGTCCTAGACCATGCATGCTCTTTTGGTTGTTGTTTCAGTCTCTGTAAGCCCCCATGGGCCTAGGTTAGTAGGTCTCTTGTGGAATTATTTTCTTTTTTTTTTATTAATTTATTCTTGTTACATCTCTATGGTTATCCCATCCCTTGTATCCTCCCATTCTCCCCTCCCTCCCATTTTCCCCTTATTCCCCTCCCCTATGACTGTTCCTCAGAGGGATTACCTCCCTCTGTATATGCTCATAGGGTATCAAGTCTCTTCTCGGTGACCTGCTGTCCTTCCTCTGAGTGTCACCAGGTCTCCCCCTCCAGGGGACATAGTCAAATGTGAGGCACCAGAGTACATGAGAAAGTCAAATCCCTCTCTCCACTCAAGTGTGGAGACTGTCCTGTCCATGGGCTAGATCAGGGTAGGGGTTTAAATTTTACCGCCTGTATTGTCCTTGGCTAGTGCCTTAGTTTGAGCGGGACCCCTTGACCCAAATCTGCCTATCATAATGTTCTACTTGTAGGTTTCTAGGACCCACTTCCCTTAATGTCTTTCTATTTTTCCCTTGATACTTCTGCTGGATTACCCATGCTACCACTGAGTCTTTGCATCTGTTTTGTTGGACCCTGGCCCAAAATGTTGGACCTTGGCCCAAAATGTTGGACCCTGAGAGTCCAATTCAGGATGGGAGTCACGGCGAGAGACCACTCAAGTCATACCAGCTGAGAGGTATTGGTAAAATTTATTACTAACACACCAGAAGTCCCAATTGTTGATGTGTCAGGGTCCCTCAGCACTAGGGAGGTGAAGGACCCTGAGTAGCTGTTACAGGCCACCCACAAAGCAGGTGGGGCTGCTTATCACTGGAAATCATATGGACATTAGGACATCTGGCCTGGGGGAACCTCTTGTGAGGACATCTGATATCTGCAAATTTGCATGTAACTATGCTGGGAATTAGGGTGGATCTCTTGAGGTTAGCAGTTTCGAGAACTGGGAGAAGCTTCTGGGGTCAGAAGTTTAGGTTTTCAGGCCACTGGGCAAGCAAACAAGCATCTTACATTTTATAATTTTACAGTTTCTCAGTTTCAATCCACTGCTGTGTGAAGCCTCTCAGAGGACAGTTATGCTATTTTCCTCTCTTCAAACATAACAGAGTATCATTAATAGTGTCAGAGGTTGGTTCTCTCCCATGAGGTGGGTATCAACTTTATTCCCAAATAAAGACTTTTAATTGAGGGACAAAGTGATGAATCAGAAAGATTTGAAAGCATAAGTTAGAGAAAGGATATACTCAACAATCACTAGAAACAGGCTACTTAAAAGCAATGCAGAAAGGGTGGGGTTGGTTAGGCATTGTGATACACTCCTAAGGAAGCAGAAGCAGGTATTTTTCTGTGAGTTCATGGGCAGCCTGATCTATAAAGCCAGTCCAGGTGATCCAAGGCAACAAAGAGAGACCATGTCTCTCCCCAAAACAAACAAACACGCAGAGAGAATTTGGAAGTACAGTACAGTGGAGAAGAGTACAATAGAGGAATAGAGTAGTATTTATGCAATCAATACAGTACAGCTTAGTGTAGTTTGGTTCAGTTCTGCAGAGGCAGATTGGTGCAGTTCAATTCATGGAATTCAGAGGCATTTTTTCCAAGTAGAGTAGCTCAGTGAGGGGGAGGGGAGAAACCCATTTGAATCAGCCAGCATGGAAAGGAACAGGTTTTTGTTTTTGTTTGGTTTAGTTTGGCTTTGTTTTTTTTTTCTCTCTGATTGGTATTTTCTTTCTCCTTTACAAGTTCCATAAAATAGACAAATAACTTTTTTAATAACATATTGTTATCTTTTCTGAAAGATCATATAATTATTTTAAACAATACAAATGTGTACGTACATGAAACTGAGGTTTCTGCAGCCTATAAACTCCTGTTTGTGTTTAAAAAGGAAAAAAAGCAATATACTGACAATGCAACTATAACTCTTAGAAAAACACCAGTTTCCTTACCAAACCTAACCATCCAGTACATGGACCTGTCATTGAAGACAGCAATGAGCTCAAGCCATGGGAAGCCAACAGCTGCTCACCACTGTGGGGACCCATGACAAATTCTGCCACGTCAGAAATCCTGTGCTTAGGCTGTATGCTGTGACTTTTGAGTTACTGACCTTTACCTCACCACGAGGTCTTGTGTTCTAGGCCATCCTTGGACTATTTACCTTTGAAAGAAGTAGAGAAGTATCAACTTGTAACACCCAGAGGATCTAGGAAGTTCTTACAAGGAACTGCTCAGAGAACTAGGAAGTTCTACAGGGAGCGATTTAGGCTATTGCATTCTTGCCTGGGGGCTAAGGTGAATGAGATAAGAATAGATCCTATTGACCTTGACCTATATATGTTCCTGCTAGTCGGCAATAAAGTGAATCTTGATCAGAAATTTCCAGACTTGATTCATTATTTCTCACATCTCTGTATCCTACATTCAATCCCCACTTCCTATTTCAGGTGAACCCTGATTCGATTTTTCCCACGGGCTGGGACCCGACACACCACACCAGTACAGACTCTGCCCTATCCAGCACCTCTTCAAAAGACTCCTTATTCTCATCTCAGGAAGACAGCCATCATCCCAGGACAGGAGCAGCATATATACCCTTTTTGTAACATTTCTGAGTGTTCACACCCAGCACCTCAGGTATTCCATGCAACCATGTGTACCACGCTTTAGTCAGCTCCCTTCATCTCAAGAGAGGGAAACAGGTCTTCCTCATTGATGGTGGGTGCCTGGGATTACAAAGTGTTTTACCAGAAAGGATGTAAACAATGCTACTTAATAGGAATAAGAATAAGGAAAAAGCAGTTATTCTAAAGAAAAACTGTGTTCTACATCACTAAACTATCAGACCAAAGTGGAAAGACTGCAGGCTTTGTCCCAGGTGAAAGCTGTCTTGGCAGGCTTTGCCCCAGTCTTTGTCCTATGGAAACACCACAGATACCCAACTGAGACTGACATTGGGATAGACTGAGAGGAGCCATCCTGTATCTGGAATTCAGGAAACAAACTAAGGATTCCAGCCTGGTTATTGTGTTTCTAGTCGAACATCTATGGAGGAGGGAGTCAGAGGAGTGACCAGCCATTGTGCCCCTAGAGAGAGAGAGATGCAGGCGGAGAGGAGAGGAGAAGGCTGCAGGTTGGGACCTTGAGGGTAGGGATTGTAGGGGAGGATCAGTGTATAGGCTTGGAGACACCTAGGGATCTGTCCTGTGGAACTGATACTCAGAAGGTTTATTCTTGTCTCCCTTTAACCTTTTCCCCCTCCTGTATAGGATAGATGGGTTGTAAAATAAAGTCTAGTTGTTAAGTAACAGAGCCAACAGATCAATGCAAAACATACTGCAAACCTGTAATACAATACAGTCAAACACAGTGTTCAAATAGTCAACCGTTCAAGTATGTGAAGATCATCTTCTGAACGACAAACTGGGTTCTTACTCTGTACCGACTTTTGTGTAACTTTAAAAAACATTGTCCCTCAAGATGGTCTGACACTGATCTTGATACTTGTTATGAAGTTGATATGAGACAGTAACAGTTCACCAGTCAGCTTTCCAGATCTCCCAGCACTTAACTTCAACATTCATCCAAGAACCAGGACTGGGAATCATTTTCTTCCCTCACTTCTTGGTATATCCCTGAAGACCCTTCTTCTGGATTGTAGCTCTGCCTTTTAATATTCAGTCTCTAGGCTAGTTTCTTTGCTGGGAGCTTTGCCTGCATCTCCTTGTAATTTGGTTTCTGCTCCTTCTGCATGACCAGCCACTCTTCTATAGAGAGCAGCTGTATAGGCAGGTGGTGAGCAGAAGTAGATGCGCTGCTATGACGTCATCAATATGCTGCCTAGCCCTGTGTCGTTGCTCATCTTTTGAGGAAGCAGAAGACTTGCTCCTCTGTCAATGACTTGGTGAGTCACTCTTTTGTGTGTATAACACATTGGTCTTAAACTTATGAGGGGGCACTGAGTTTCTGGCTCGCATTTTTAGCAATTCCACGTAAGGAGGCTTCTTAAGGTCTCGCTCTGGTGCCCTGGAAGGTTGTCATTGCTAGTGTGGTCATCTGAGGGTTCAGTCCAGTCTGAGGTTGTGATCTTTTGCAAGTTAGTGATAAACATGCTGTCAGTGCTGCTGTAAATATCTTCCACTTGACTTGAAATAGGGCACTAGGGAAGGTGTTGGTTCACTTCAGATGAGGGTGCCCTGGCTCTGCTGCTGAGAGCTGTGCCTGTGTTCACTGGACAGCCAGCCTCCAAAGTCTCCTCATTCCCTCTGTGAATGATATGTGCAGGTCCCGGTGTGTCTGAGCTAGATTTAGAGGGATTTAATATCTACAGAGGAACATTCAGGAATTAATGACGAAGTATCAAGCATCAGGTCAGAGTTCTGGGCCTCTTCTACGTCAGTATTAACTCTTATGGTTGCTTTTTTGTCTTAGCTTACAGTCTACACTAACAGGGTCAAACAGTTCACTTCTCCCTCCAACTTTTTCACATTCTACAATGGCAGCTTACAATTTAGCAATGGTGTCTGAGGTTTTTTGTTTGTTTGTTTGTTTGGTTGGTTGGTTTTTTTTTTTTAACCTTTGTTGAGCAATTTGCAAGTGAATTTTTCTTTGTACAAAAGTCTCTCTTGGTGCCTCAACCTCTTCCTCAGCTCTGCTGAACTCACCTGCCCCAAGTCCTCAGAAGCTGGGAACTCGAAGCCAACAGGCTGCAAGTACCTTGTACACAGGCTGTGGCTGGCCTGGGGTGGTGTGCAGGGTTCCCTGGCGGGGTTCATGCTGGCACAGGCCCCGCGATGGTGGGGACTCTGGCGTAGAAGCAGGAGTTGCTATTTTTGGAAAGGAGTTTTGAGACAGAACAGCTGAGTTTAATAGCCAGCCAGAGTTCAGAAAGAACTAGAAATGGTGAGCATATTCATCTATAAATCTGGCTGGTTGGTTCAACACAGGTGTTCAGGCTTAAAATTCCTCTCCAGCTGACTGATTCGAACTGGCTTCTTACTGAATTGCTCTGCTTGAAAAAAACTGCCTCAGATCTGCTTGAAAAAACAGCCTCAGAGCTGTATGAACTGAACTGTACTGACTGCACATACTGAAGGTACTGAAAAGAACTGCATAAATTCAATGGAGCTCAACTTCATTCAACTGAACTATACCTAATTCAACTCCCTCCTCTCTCTCTGCACTGCTCTCAAGTATCCTCTCCTTTCTGTCCTGTTTTTGTGAGAACTGGCCATATCCTATCTCTGACTCATTCTGTCAAATCTTTCTCTGCTCTCAATTAGCTTTCAAACTTGGCCACTACCTTCCATAAATTAACCTAACCTTCATTGTTTGGAATTAAAGGTGTGTGCTAAGGGTATGTCAGTATTCCAGCTAGATCACACAGACTTTGAAGGATTGGGAATTTGATCCCTTGCCAGAGCAGCCATCTTGCTAGATTAAAATTCCTCTTCAGATTTCTTCTTTCTGTTTAAGCTAAATATTGTGCTCAGTTTAACTATTAAAACAGGAAGAATTATCAGTCCCATAAATTTAGCAATCTGAATGTCCTCATGAAGATCCATTGATAGGTTAATCTTTCATAACAGCAATGTTGTTCATCTGTCCTTCAGCAAATGTCCATTTCAGCATCATGGTTTCCCAGTCTGCCAGTCTGATGAACAATTTGACTTTTTCATCCAGTTTGTTGAGCTGTCCACATGCGGTGGGGGGTGGTGGAAATCAGGTTTCTGCATTGTCCTTCATTCGTGCTTTTCATGTGGAAGGTTCTGTTACACAGATTGGATCCTTATTAATTTTTATGGAACCCATAATCTTTCATCACCTCCAGAAATAGAGACAAAACCTGTTCCCCAATGTAACACATTCCTTTTCTTCCATTCTTATGTTAAAATATCTTTAAAGTATACAGCTTGACATAATTCAGGAAGTTTTTTTTTTCCCCAACAATTCAGTGTCTTTCAGCAAATCTTATTCTCCCTTTATGTATGTGAAGGTACAATTAGGTTGTTATGAAACCACACATATCAAGTGATATAAGACTTTTTTACTTTTATTTTATATTTCTTTTTCCCGTTTTTAACTTTTAAACTAAACAGTTAAGTACTCCTATTCCATGCCAGTCTCCATGCCAGGGAGCCAGGCTTCTAACCCATTTAAACACAGAAACAATCAAGCAATATTACATAAGATATCAATAGCAAAGTGTCGGCTAAAATAAGTGTCTGTTGTCTGAGATTAAAGAAAATTAATAAGCACCATATTGTTATAGTAGATTTCTTTTCAATAGTATTATAACATAGGCTTTAATCTTCCTGTTGATCTTCTGGCCACACACATTTAATTTATCTTACACTTTGTTTTACTTGGATTATGTTCTCATCACTACAACCTGTGACAATACCAACTGAAGGGGCCAAAGTGGACTGTACGATTCTAATTAGATTAGAGTTACCCCCATAGTCCACCAAACCTTCCATATCAATACCATTCAATTTAGTTTTAATTTTTGTCTTTGGTAATTGATAACAGTTTGCCAAAAACCTGTCTTCTAGTACTCCCAAATCCTCCTGTTCTTTCAAGTGGAATTGTTTTGCCTTTGACATAGGGAAACAGTAAAGCTAAGCAATCTTATAACCTACTCTAAACTGCATATTTTTTTTCACATAAAGTATGATACCAATCTCTCCCTGGGAGTGTTTGTCTACAACTCCTGGATGCAGTGAATCCTTGAGATATTAGGCTGCTTTTTCCCAAAACTACTCCTACTGTCTTTGGGGAGTAGAGGTCCATGCCAACAATGGGTATTTTATAGCACTGAGTTTTGGATAATAGTGTGAGATTTTTATTTATGGCTAAGTCCATGGCAGTGCTTCCTTCTGTAGCATGATTTAGATCTCCAATACCTAGTTTAGTTTTCTATACTTGTTCTATGGACTGATGACAGGAAATACCTGTCTTGTGTTTTCTGTTGCTGAGGTATGAACAACCCACCTTAGGGAGTTTCCCTTATTTAAGGAATAATCTCAGAGGGAATTTTCCATTGGTAAGAGAATATATCTTGTTAATCTGCACTCAAAAGTCCAATGACAAGACACTTAAGAATGTAACATTAATATAATTCCTGATTATTTCATGGTTCTTCTTGCTATATATAGTTTATCTTATATATGTGTAATAATATAAATATAAATATGTAAAAAATAAAAAGTTTAAAAAAGATATCATTAGTACAAACAAACAAACAAAAAATCTATGCCTACTATTACAACACCTACGGATTCTGGAAGGCTGAGGTTTTCTAAAGAAGTCTCTCAGAATGCCTTGCCTACAATAACTTTTCATTTGGCATTGTCTCTCACAATTAAAACAACAGGCATTTTGATATCTAGAAGTATTGACTATAACTTCTCAAAGTACATAGTCATTAGGGTCAATATCAGCAGTAATTCTGATCCATTCATATATGGGTTCTGATCAATATTTTAAAGGTCTGGTAAGCTTTTTACAATGTTCAATTTTCTTTTTGAAAGTTACAGTTTCAATTAATACCTATCTCATATATGGATGTGATCTCTCAGGCTGACTAACATCTTACTCTTTTTTTGGCTTAGTGATTCAGTGCTATAGTTCATTTTCATAGGGGAGGTTAATCAATGTAAAAAACCAGTGAAAGTCTCTTTGGAGTTTTACATAATCTTTATGAATGACATAGACCTTTTTCCTTGTTCTTCCACCTTATCCTAAGTTCTTAAATCTAATAAAGAACATTGGTGATAGTAGAGTCATCAAAGTACATCTGCTTTCATAAATCAGTATATGGATCTTCACCTAAGAATTGATCTTTCATAATTTTAACACCTTTAGACCTATTATAATTTTCTATAATTGCAGCTCCTTCTCATTATCTTTCCTCAATTTTATTAAAAGGTGGTGCCATTGGTTCAATGTACTTTCTCCATGATCCTCAATTTCATTAGGTATCATAGGTTCACAATTCAGTGCTTCCCAGGCTTTTACTTCCTTTGTCTCTTGTCTGTCAATCCATTGTACTGCCATGGCTAATTATTCTTGTTATGGATTATTTTTTCTTTAAAAGTTATTTTTTCTATCCTTTTTTGAGAGGAAATATATAAGGATTGCAATTGAAAGCAAGGAGGAGTTTGCTCCAGTTGTCATAGTTATAATACCATATTTTCAGACCATAAGACACACCTGACCATAAGAAACACCCAGTTTTTAGAACAGTAAAACAAGAAAAACAACAATGAAGTGTAGGCACGCCCTAATTCCCATCCTGCCCCACACGTTAGGGGGAAAAAGTGACTCTGAGGATGGACAGCAGGTTACCAAGAAGAGACTTGATTCTCTATGAGCATATACAGGGGGAGGGGAATAAGGGAAAAATGGGAGGGAGGGAAAAATGGGAGGATACGAGAGATGGGATAACCACTGAAATGTAACAAGAATAAAATAATAAAAAAATTTTTAAAAAGTTCTGAAAAAAGTACAATAAATACTGTGATACCTATTTCAAGTAATGTTTCTATCACCTCAAGTTCTACCCTTGCTCTTAAGGGATCTGAAATGGAATTTTCCATTTTTTTTAATGCAATAAAGTGATGTTTTTATAATTAATATTATCTTTTGGGGTGGCTTACTATAATTCACTGTCTCAGAGACTTCTGGGGTCCTGGAGTCTTCTGAGTCTCTTTGGGCTTCCAGTCAAACTCAAAGAACAGATTCTTTCTCTAGAGATGATGCCAGCAGGATTTCTCCCCTTTGGCTTTCTGTCAGATGTCTCCTATCCTTTGTGACATTTCTTTAAGATGTCCTTTGATTTCTACAACAGTGGTAGACTTTCTCCTTCTCCAATCAAGTTGAGTTTTCCTTCCAACTACATTTGGAGCAAGAAAAAAGTGTTGCTCTTATTTCCAGATTGTTTGGGAAAAGGCATATATACCCCCCAGAAGGATCACATATACAGAGAAGGTCTTAGGATGTGATCCCTTGTCAGAGCAGCCATATTGTTAGATTAAAATTCCTCTACAATTTCTTCTTCTAGATTGATCCACTTGGTCTAGCATCTGTTTTTTCTAGCTTACAGTCTAGGTTAAAATCGACTATAAATGATTCTTATTTCTCAGCAGTCAATTGAAATGATCAGTTCTTTTTATCCTTCTTTTTGACAATTGTTGACCAAATGCAATTATAGTTAATATACCACATCTGATATTTGCATTCATTTGGGATACATACACTTTTTGTAATAGGATATGCCCACACTGTTTTTCATATAAATTGTAGAAATTAAGAGTTGCGGTGTGATTCATGGCATTGTAATACAAAGCTGCTCAATTCCTTAGTAGTAGTAGTAGTAGTAGTAGTAGTAGTAGCAGTAGTAGATAGTTTAGAATTATCAGTCTAAAAATTTACCAATATTAAAAGTGACAGTATATTTGTTATTTTAATTCATATCATAATTGCTACATGTAAATTGTCTTTTGAGTGGATGACACTTGGATAAGAGTTTAGCAGCTATGTAGTATTAAGTGAAATAATTATTCAATTTTTACTTAGACAGTTCACATAAGAAAATCTTTGACATTAAAAATCTTTGGAATTACAATTTCTAAGTTATTATCTTCTATACTGTGTCTGTCTCCAGCTAAATCCAAAACTCTAAGTGCAAAGCATTACACTCCTGACATTATAATGCAACTGCCTGATCAGCATGCAGACTTCTTAGGTGGCCGTATTTAAGTTTAAGTTTGAAATAGACTTGAAAATTGCTCTGAAGTTTGCAAACAAATATTCTCAATATTTATTAAGCACAATTTTTTTTTTTTTTTTACAGCCAGGTAATTTTAGTGCATGCCTGTAATCCCAGCACTCAGGGAGGCAGAGGCAGGGAGATATCTGTGAGTGCATGGCCATTATGGTCTACAAAGCAAGTCTAGGAAAGCTAAGCTACAAAGAGAAACCCTGTCTTAAAACAAACAAACAAACAAATAAACAAACAAACCCTTCAATTACAAATTATGGTAGCCCCAGAGGGTCGTAGAATCTTACAAGAAGAACCTCGTGATTGGTGGATCAGGGACCAGGGTGGTGTGCTCAAACTATTGCACTAACCAAGGACAGTACAAGTAGTAAACATCAAACCCCTACTCTAATCTAGCCAATGGACAGGACATTCTCCACAGTTATGTGGAGAGCAGGGACTGACTCTGACATGAACTCTAGTGCCTCATATTTGACCACCTCCTCTGGGTGGGGAGGCCTGAGGGCACTCAAAGAAAGAATACGCAGGCTACCAAGATGAGACTTGATAGCCTATGACCATATAGTGAAAGCGGGAGGGAAGGAGGAATGGGAAGTTATAAGTGATTGGATAACAACTGAGTTGTAATCTGAATAAATTAATAAAAAAGAAAGTCATTCATAAAAAAACACTTTGTGCCATGCATATAGAAATGTGCCTAGTTAGAAATAAAAGCCTTTTTCTATCTAAAAAAAAAAAAAAAAAAAAAAAAAAAGGAATTGTGTCGGCACTTGTAAGTGTAACCAATGGATTATTGATGCTGCCAATCTAGCCTCAAGAGTGTTGAAACAGCACATTATTTTACACATCATCATTCTGCTGGTATGTGTAATCTCACTCACTATCTCATATGGCCACTTGAAACTTTTACAGTGCTCTTATATGAATACTTTTACTTGTGTGATAGGTCTTTAGAATGCAGCATGTAGAAAAATGTCCATTTATTCATTACCTATTTGATCCAAAATGTCTTCGAGTGAACAGAAAATAATTTTGAAAGGTTTTCCATGATTAAAATATGTATAAAGAACTTAAAATTGAAAAAAACAAATCCACAAAACATGAATATTAACACACATATGTGAATATTTATAATATTGATATATTTGCATCTTGCTGAAAATAGTATCAAATGCAAACATGATAAATATATGAATACTGCATAATATTAATATAAAATATAAAGATTATACACTACATTTTTCAATAATATGAAATAACAATGACTTAAAATAGGACAATATTCTTATAATTGCCTATATAAATGTTGCATCCTTATTATTTATTTCAAAACTGACCTTCTCTATAATATTCAAAATTTTAGAATTAAAATTAAGGCCTCAACATATTTAGTGATGCCCACTGTTAGTTTCCAAAGGCTTGTGCTGCTGTGTCCATGTCTTTATTTCTCCATGCCACCCACACTCTTCCACTCTCCCTTGCTTCCTCTCATTCTTTCTTTTGTGTTATGAGCAAATGTTATCAACAATATGAATCCTTTTAATTGTTCTTTTTTATTCTTCTTATTCCCAAACACTCTAAAAATTCTAAATAAATATTTCTTTCGGCAAAAAGTAATGGAATTTGATGTTCTAGAAATAAGTGCATTAAGTTTTAAGGGCAAGCATATTCATTACAGAGGTAATATTATATGACTTGGGAAACACTGTTTCTTGTTTGAACAGAGACCAAAGGAATCTTAAGTAATCAAACAGAGAATATAATCTTTTAACATTATTGAGAGAGTGATGTTGTTACCTATATGACTTTTAATTCATCACACCAAGGTGAATATTAACTTAATGTGAAGGCAGCCATGCATGTGGTATTGATATTCCATGATAATCTTCCTGTAGAATAAATCAATTGTTGAAAAGGATCATGGACTCAAATACAATAACACAAATGCTATCAAGCTAGTCTCATAGAACTATTTAAAAGGCAGTGGCGGTAAAATCTGTAGGAGTAATTTCTGTGATAGTGTTCTTCAAAGAATGGTATAAAGTTACAATGACTGTCTCCTAGTCAATCACTCTAATCTTCTGCTTGTGGCCTCAACATTGTATTACGTATATTTATATTTGTAAATTTTAATCTTCACTCAAACATAAGTGAAAAAAAAACACAGCATCTTCTATTTCCCTGTTTCACAAATTCTTTCTTTTTGTTATTAAAAAAGGAATAAGTAGTAAATATTTTAAGCCATTTAAAGAAAAGTTCTTTGTAAGATGACATTATTCTTCTTATCTTTTTTGATATTTTTTTTTTTTTTTTTTTTTTTTTTTGTGGAGGAACTTGTCAATAGATCAGAAACATGGCTATTTTGTTTCACTTTCTTTTTGAAAATAGTAATCCTGTTCTAACTGTGAATATCAGTTTTTAGGCCATTCCTTTTGATGCCTAAAAGTAAATTTTAGTTATTTTAATTATTTTTAAAGGGAGGTTTTGAAATTTTTGGTTGTTTAAATTATTTCTTCACTTATATATTTTCATTTAAGAAACTTAAAATGAATCAATATTTTTAACTATTTTAGAAAATATAGTATGAAACTATTCTGGCTTCATAAAAAAAAAGAAAATATAAAGATGATTTTATAAAATATTGATTTGGTATAAATTAAAACCATAAAGAAATTCAACTCTGGGTGTGTTGTCTAATGCTCTTTTTATTCTTTCAAGTGAAGTAAAAAGTAAAATGATTTAATGACTGAATTCCTGTTGCTATGCAAGTTGATATTAAAATTTAGTATTCATAAATCTGTTCAAATAGCCCATTTCTATGTTTTTTATGAGAAAATTTACAAAAATTTGTGTCTGGCATTCATTATAATTATGTAATTCTAACATTTAAACTAAGAAATAAAGCTGAAATAATTTTACTATGAAGATATAAAGGGCATTGACTGTCTAACAAATAAGAAAATATAGAAGCCACAAATGTAGAAGTATTTCAGCTTATAAATATCAATAAAAATGTTCACTGGTAGGAATAAAATAGAAAATAGATGATTTGGAAATTTTAAATAAATGAGTTGAGCAGACTCA